>JAFEMH010001576.1:0-451765 GCA_022495995.1 Adenophora triphylla var. japonica
GTTTTCCGTCATGAACTTTGACCCGATCTTGACTGGGGCTCGGACTTTGACTTTGATCCACACGGCTTATATACCGGCTCCCGGTATGACACCGAGTCATCAAGGATTAATGCTCAATCCATGTCTAATTACCGCTTAACCAACGACGAGTCAAGATCCCTTGTGGACTATTATCAGTCGAAGTCATGCCTATTTTCCGTCAGGCACTTTGACTCAATCTTGACCCTCGAAGCAGGCCTTGCCAGTAATTTACATCGAGTGCGTGTTAAGACTTCATGATCCGCCAGACCTTAGGTTCGTTTTCCTTTTCGGTCGGTGGGACCCGCTTGCCCTACGGAGCCCTTGTTCGGGGTTACAGGTTGAGGGTCCGTAGACGTAGTGATGGGTTCCACTGATCCAGGACTTAGAGTAGTTAAAAAGAAAAAAAGAAGACTGTAAGTGCTCCAATTTGAGTTGTTAGTATTTTTCGTTAGAAAATTAACGAAAGTCTTAACATTCCTAACATTTCTAACAATTCATAACTTTTCTAACAAAGCAAGGGTAAAGTAGGGATTGCTATTTAAGGTTAAACCAAGGAAATAATCATAAAAAAGAAAAGAAATTGCAAAAATCCGAAACTGGTAAGCTGAAAAACAGCAACCAGTTTGAATTTTTGAAAAATATTCTTTGTGTCCAAAGCCTGCAGCTGCAATTAATGAACAGTGCACGCTGAAGGAACCCTCCGCGCGGACAAGAATGCAATTTTCAGAGGGCTATAAATTGAGCCCTTTAGTCTCAGAAATAAGGAATGAACAACAACACACAGCAAGCACCTTGGCGAAAATCTTGTAGAAAACAGTGGGAATTCCCTTGAATTGCCACCTTTTTCTCAATCATTTTCCCAAATCTCACTCACTAAATCACTCTCAAAACTCAAAGCTTAAAACACAAAACACAAAAGAAGATAGGTATAATCTCCTTCTCCCTACCCTAAATCTCTCATTCATGCATGCATCTCATACTTTGAAGATGTAACTTGTTTTCCTCTTGCCTTAGATCCAAGAGGATCACCATGGAAGTTCATCTCCATGGATGATCCTCTAAAAGGATCAACATCTCTTTCAAAATTGTTTTTACTTCTTACAAACATATTTTCAAAACCCTAAAAACCATTTTCACAACAAAAATCTTTGTTTCAAAGGATAAAACTCCCCTTCCCAAGCAAATGAAATGCTTAAGTCCTAATGTACCCTAAGGATGGCTTGATATAGTAGATCACCACTAAAATGTCTAGTGACTACTAATCAAAGCCTAAGGAAATGGGGACAAGCATGGATGCCAAACCCCTTTAAAATCATGTTTTTCTTCAAGAGAAAGTTGCTGTCCAGTAGCCTTTCTCTAAGACTTCTGTCCATGGTCTAATTTTTTGGACACATAAGAACTTGGAATTTGGTGTTGACTACAAAATACTTTTTGTAGCCAACTTTCAGAGCTTTCCAGACATATTTTTACTTTAATTTTTTCGTGAGTAAAACTCCCTTTTTCAAATTATTTTCTAAAGGTCAGTTCATCAGTCTCTGGAAATCCAGATTTCATATCTGAGATTTCCAGAAGGTTTTGGTCCACCTAATCATCTCAAAATGGAAAAGTTCTTTTACAGAAACCTTATTTAAGGTGTTTTGAACAACTTTCATTCTCAGACATTCCCCAGGTTTTGAAGTTTTAAAGCTCTTAAATCCATTTTAAAATCAAGTGTCCACTGCCTTTTTCATTCTGGCAGAATTGATTTTCAACTTCAAGAAATCTTTTGAGTACCAAAACTCAACCCTAAAATCATACCAAAAATCATCGGACTTGTTTAATGTCTTATAAAGAGTTCCCAATTTTTAGTTTTCTCAGTTTAAACTTATTTTGGCCAAAGGAACACACACACACACACACACACACACACACAAATGGTTTTTAAGCTTGGAAGACTCGTTTTACGAGGCATTCCGGGTGAACACTAACATTCTTCTTGGCGTGTAACGTGACCTCTGAACCCAAATCTCTAATCTCGGGCATTTTTCAAAGTTTTGGCCCTTAAAACAAAAATGGCGTGGCGACTCCGTGTTTTTTGATTGATTTTCAAAGAAAAGAAAAATACCAATCTTTCGAAAAATGGGCAACATCGTTACAGTGGCGACTCCGCTGGGGAATAAATTAAGTTTTATCTTTTCAAAAAAAAAGAGAAAAGCTTTTTGTGGGTCAAGCTTCCGTCCCGGCATTGGAAACCGTTTGTTGTGTGTGTGTTGATTTTGCACATTTTCGTGTTGTTTTGGCCGCCTCGGAAAAGTCAAAATTTTGACTATCGGACCCGTTGCCTCGAATTATGTGCTTATGTGTTATTTGCTTTCAAAAAAAATTTCAAAAAAAATTTCAAAAAAAAAATCAAAAATTCAAAAAAAAAGATCTTAAAAAAGAAAAGAGATTTAAAAAAAAAAATCATTTTGTGCATGCATCATACTTTTTAAGACACATGAAAATTTCTATTTTACTCAGAAAAAGAAGATAGACTGCTTGCACACTACGCGCACTTGGCTTTACACTGCACACTACGTCCTTAACCCGGGAAATCCCCGTAGCGGCCCGTTTGGTCTTATTACGCCTCTCGGTGCAAGCACGGGACTACCCAAACATCCCATGGAGCCTCGTGTCGACCATGCACTTGTCCGTGACACACTTTGTCCGAGACCCGGTTGGTTTTTAGTCTAGTCTGTGTCATGCCCTGTCTGTGTATAGACGTTTCCTTTCAAGCCTTAGTCGGCACACCAAGTCAATATCTTTCGGGACCCTAATCAGTCGAAGTCCTGCCGGTTTTCCATCACGGGCTTTGACCAGATATTGACTGGCACCTTGACTTTGACTCGACCGGCACAAATTATACACCGACTCCCAAAGATGACATTTGAAGTCATCAAGGATTAACGATTATCCCATGCCTAATTACGGCCTAATTGACGACAAGTCAAGATCAATTGTGGACATTTATCAATCCGAATCATGCCGACTTTTTGTCGAGCCCTCAGACATGATCTTGACTTTTGACGTCAGCTTTGTCCGTAATTTACATCGAATGCTCGTTAAGGCTAGATTACCCGCCTGACTTTAGGATCGTTTTCATTTTCGGTCGGTGGGAACCGCTTGCCCTATAGGACCCTCGCCCGGGGCTGTCCGCCCTGGGAAGTCGAAATACAGGTGGAATACGAGGGGCTTATAGACGTAGTGATGGGGCCCACTGATCCAGGATCCAGAGTAGTTTGCGAAAAAGAAGAGCAATCTTTTTCAACCGATTAGGTTAATAAAATACGTTTTAAAGTAAACTAGAACAAATAACTGCATGTTGCATGAGCCCAAAGCCCAAACACCTACCCTCCTTCAATTCCCAAACATCTGAACCCTCGTGCCTTTTCCCCCGCAGCTCCTCACAAAGCTTGGTTTCGGGCACCGGTCACCGTTTGATCGGGCCCGGGAAGAGTCAAGCGCATCGTCGCCCTCACCGTTTGTTCCGACTCCGGGTTTCGTAATGTCCGCATCGCCTAGTAACGATGGGAACAACGTCACTCCGCCTCCCTAGACCCCTCGACAGTAACAAAGAAGGGAATCAGTTAGCCGAACAGATGAGATTGTGACAGGAAGCCCAGATTAATAGCCTTATGGAAGCCATCAAAAGTCATGGTTTGGCCGCCAGCCTCAATCCTGATGGCACCTTCACCGTGGAAGAAGAGGAAGACCCCAATCCTAATCTTGGTCGCCCCGACTACTCCACGATGCCACCACCCACCTCCTATGGTACCACTACCAGAACCCATGCTCCTCGATCTTCGGGTCACAAACTCCCCAAAATTTTCCACTACCGGATCCGTGCAACCCGACGGACAAATTAGCGCTCAAGCTCCTCGGAGGACAAAGCTAGTACGAAATGTCTTCTCTTGGTTGGGGATACCTCGGAATGCCACAGCAAATTGGGATCCCGCCTCGCTTGGAACCGATCGTCGGACCTTCACAACAACAGCTTGGGAATGCCGCCACGCATACCGGTTCTGGCCACAATCAGAGCCCCTCCTCGGTAATGATACTAGCTCGCTGCTCCTCACAGAAGCTTTCACAAATCCATTTCTCACTCAAAGGTTCGATGGGTTACCAAACCTCCATCCCGGCTTTCATCAGAATCACCAGACCGCATTACTCCCCTGTTATACACCATCGCCACGTACGGCCATGCAATTCAACAATCGTGGACAAAGAAACCCGCACCTAAGCCTACTTATGGGTCTCACTCCGGAAATCCAAGCTACCCGGCTACATCAGACTACCTCCACCCACTTTGCCATTTGAGAAAATCAACAAAGCAGCCGCAAGGTTCTATCCCTTCGCCTGTGCTCCTACTCACACTCCCCGGCAATTGGGCCAAGGACAAGTTTTCACCTACGTCCCCGGATCGGCCGTTCCTCCACCACCCGCCGCTGGTAGCTCCTCTCTCTAGCTCTGGCCACCGGTTTGAACGCCATGGTTCCACCACAAGATCTCATCTCGGCTCGGTTCATGGAACAACATAAGGAAATGAAAGCGCAGATTGCCGAATTGACCGCTAAGAAGTTCCGCCTTCCGGCCTACGGACCCGGACTCCATCGTTCCCCGCCTCACAAATTTGTTATGCCGAACTGGACCTCTTTCGATGGTACCGCATGCCCGAAAACTCATCTCGGACACGTATACTTGGCGATGAAGGCCAAAGGGTGTACCAATCAGCAGCTGGGCTGACTATTTCACTATCTTTGAAATCCAAAGGCCTTAAAATGGTTCTTCCGCTTAAAACCCGAGGCCAGGCTACATGGGACCAGATTACTAATGCCTTCGCGTAAAAGTATAAAGCTAATCTAGAATGGGAAAACAACAGTTGATCGCAGACAATGCCAGCATGCAGGTCCCGATTCCGACGAGAATGTTGGGGATTTCTACAAGCGGTGGAATCTCAAACTCAGTGGAGATGGCCATCCCTCCTTCAAGAGGAACAATTGGACATCTTTCTCCATGCCTCGAAACCACATCCGAGAGCTCTCCTCGGCTCACTTCCTATACTGCACTTACGGGCCATGGTTAACTCCAGCAGCTAAGTTTGAAAAAGGCTTACAATCGAACATCACTGGCCGCCGCACCTCAAGCATTAGTATATCGGGCTCCTCCTTCCAACACCGCCCTCCCGCCCTCCTGCTAAAGGCAAAGAGGTGATTAATTACACGCAGACAAGTGATGTAACAACACAACCTCTTTTGCTCCCGAATAAAACCAGCTGAACAGCCTGTGCCACGGGTCATGAACCTCGGCAAACCTTTTGGAATGCCTGAACGACATCTTTAGGGGACTCAAGGAAAGACAGGCTTGCCTTGGCCTTCGGAGAATTTCCAACCCAGAATTCCTAGCTCACCGTGGATACTTCAAAGTATTGCGCTTTTCATCAAGCTTCCATGTACATCTCGTAAGGAGACAACCTAGCTTCACTCAAAAGGCAATCCAAGGACTTGATAGAGCAAGGAAAGCCAGCTGGAAGGCCCCGAGGGGCCTAATACAGCCAAAAATCCTCTTCGCCAAAGAAACCATAATCAGGTGAATATGATTGAATGCGGAGAACCTTCGCATGTCCTGTGAAGATGCGGAATGGATGAAGGTCCCCAAATACCCATGGCCAACCTGGCTGTCGAGGATCCCGAATTTGGATTCCAATCCCTTTCAACCTTGGAGGATGATGACGGACAAGCCGCCCCCACCTTCGGTCTCTAATGTTACCCGATTTCTTGCAAGAATACGAGGCTCGCTGGCTTCTGATGAAGGGAAAGCCGATACTAAAGAGTCTGGGCTGTCTCCTGGTCAAAACATGAGAGAACCATTTACTACAAGATGGTTAGAACAATCGAGAAGAATCGAGCAAGAAAGCTTCTGTGCGGCGCTCGTACTGGGGCTTATCGAAGCAAAGAGGCCGAAGAGCATCCGGAGAGCTAGTACACTTCTGCAAGCTTCGGGTTTTGGGAGAGGAGGCCCAGATATGATCCCGAGGAACAACCGAAGAATCAGTAGGAGGAGGATTCCTTCTATATCCCGCCCGGAGTCAAATACGTGCCACCCCCTCTCACTCTTCCTCCACAATTTCGGGAGGAGAAGCCGAAATGCAATTACCACTTCCGTGAACTGTAAGCATATGACAATTTATGCACAGCACGCACTCCATATTCCCCTAACGGGTTTGATCTAGCGTTTCCTCTCGCCCTAAATCCTGCAGTAATGGGAAGATGATTCTCATGGCCAGCTGGCGACAATGACGGCGACGACGAGCCGAAGAGTCAACTGAGGCCCCAAGCATCCCGGAATCAATTCGGGGAACAATCAGCTCTAAATGACGCTACGGGAGCGACACAACGGCCGTCTGTCGCAAGCGACGATGAAGAAACCACCAGAAAATACAAGTCAAATGCCAATAGGGACTAACATGTCAAATGCCAATAGGGCGTGCCCCCAAGAACGCATTTTCACATCGTAAGATGCACCCGCGGCCGCGTCCTGATACTTCAGAGGATTTAGGAGACAACAAAGCCCGCGCCGCATCCGTGCACATATCCGAAATCCTAGAGCACAATGTCTTCCTTATAAGAACCTAGCCTAAGTGAATGGAGAAGGTCTAATTGAAGCACTCAAGTCGAGAATGGAGGGTTTCAACGACTGTAAGATTGATGAATTCGTGAACGTCATCGGATCTTTTTCTTCTTTCCCGAGAACGGATGGCATAACAACTGTAAGGATCACAACCGAGCCGCTTGAGCACAGCGAGTGCCTGCAATTATGGTTGCAAATGAAGCGAACTTTTTTGATTCGATTCGATATTCGATTCGAGTATTCGGTATTCGTATTCAAAAATTTCGAATTCGAATTCGAATCTTTATATTGATTCGATTAGTAAACGAATACGAATAATAAACCACGATATTCGATTCGAGTATTCGCGAATATTATTCGAATAATATATATATAAATATATATATATATTTAATATTAATTAATAATTATAAATATATATAATGAAATCCATTTCTAATTTTTTCTAACCCTAACCTAGAGAGCAGAGAGAAGAGAAGTAGAAAGAACTAAGGAACGAACTACGACGGCGCTCCCTCACTGATGTTTTTTTTTGTTAAGTAAGCCGAAACTGCATCGATGTTCTTTTTTTTTTGTTATGTTTATGAAACCGCCTTACCGGGGCCGAAAATTGGTTTGCACACAAGGCTTGGTATTGGGCCGGGCCGACATTGTGGCCGGGCTTGGTATCGGGGCTGGGTCAAGACGGCCTCAAATCAAATACTGACCGAATAATTCGAATATCAATTTCGAATCGACGAATCAATTTTTATTCTAATACGACCGAATACGTAATACGACCGAATACAACGAATACGTCATATTCGATTCGATTCGATTCGTTTACACCTCTACCGCACTCAAAAGGGTTATCGATCTTAAATGTCTCCCTGCTAAATAAGGGCTTTCTCATACCCAGCGGACCCACACGACGCCTTCTTAATTGCCCCTCGCACCCGACAATGGACCCCCTGGTGCTCCTCATTTCGACCCGTGCATCTATCGAAATGCCACATCAAACTACCAGGGGGAACGTTGCCTATCCTTTTTACGGGTCGTTGCTCTACTTGCAAGGGTGCGAAAGAAAGTTAAGATGTATGATGAGATGGAGGCCGATAGGAATATAAGATCGAAGAAACTTCTCGGAAGACGAATACTATGAGAACCGAGTGACACGAAGGCTAGCCATGAAATTTCCCTTGGCCGAGCACGCGTGATGTCTTAGGAGTTCAACATCGGGCTTACCATGTCTTCGGGGGAAAGCGGTTTTCTGTGCACCATCTCAGCCGATAGTCGAAGATTTCATAGAGAGAGGGAGACTAACTCCCATCCTCCTCCCAAATGAGAAAATAAATCCATGGTCGATCAAATCCACCCGCCTCAAAACAAAGTAACACTCCTCCGTCAGTGGTTACCTTCCAAGAAGAGGTCACCTTCCCGAATGTATTTCCCTCTCGTGAAGTCCCGGAAACCCGCATGATACCGGATGCTCTCTCCCACGCAGTAATGCTATAATCATTTCCAACTCCATGAGTATTGCACTGGTGAAAGTGGAATCAGAAATGCGGCCGTACCTATACCGGGATGAAAATCGAAAATCCGCTTCAAATTTCGAAAATAGCAATTCCTATCGTTGTATGATAACCATGGGCAAGGGGCAAAGCTATAATGGAGCGAATCTGAGGATGCCCTAGCTTCCAGGCCATCCAGGGGCAACAACACAACCCCGTGCACTCAAAAGCCTCGTGACTACTCGGGAAGCGCTTATAGCAGTAAGTGGCCGCCTGTGTAAAGGAGCCAAGCATGTACTCGTTTCAAGCTCACCACCGTCATTAGACTCCGTCTGTAAAACCAAAGCTGGCCGGGATAGGCCAAAAAGGCTCCCCCGTCGACCTTAGCAAAGATTGGAAGAAATCTATAGTCAAGAAGCTGAACTCGACGGTGAGGAAGTCAACTCGTCGACCCGATCCGGGCAGCATCTACCAAAGGGAACCCCAAGACAGAGTAAGAAAGGTAGTAGCTGCATAAGGCACCGAAAGAAGATCGCCTCCCTTGGCGCCCGTACAAATTCAAGCTCCCGACCTCGGAGAAAGAGGATCCCCGTGCTCACCCAGCTGAAGCTGCACACGTGCCAACATCTCTCTATGTGGTCCTCTACTCACCTCTGCCTTATCCCCATAAGCTAAAGCCGAAGAAAGCCCGGGCTCGCACTCGGGTGCTCTATCGATGCTACTTCCCGATGACGTGGTGCAATTAATTGGGAACATCCCACTACTGAACATAATCACTTTCTACGAGCACCCGACCTCGATCGCCTCCTCAATTCTGTGAGCCGGGATCATAACGTAGCCCCTCTTCACTGCAAGGGCACCAAACTGGATGAACGATGCCTCCTCGGGTCCGCTGGTCGACAATGGGTTCCGGGAATGAATATCCTTCCTGGGCAAAGATCATGAAAGTGGAATGCTCAATATCAAGTCCATTGCACTGGAAGCCTTCCTCCCTCATACCAAAGCTTACGACTTCCGACATCTCGAGTGCAAGCTCCTGAGTTGCTACTTTGGACCTCTGGGTTTGGCAAGAAATTGATACTGCTGTGGAATTCCGTGCTATCGATATTCCGATCACTTTTAATGCCTTATTGGGAAGACCTTGGCGGCATCAGTCAAGGGGGTCGCTTCGAGCCTCCATCAATGTGTCAAGTTTGTCTCGATGGAGATCTAACAACCATTTACGGGGATCTAGTCACCTTGGAGGGCACGGATACAGTGGAATACCTATTTCGAAATCAAACATGATGAGGAAGGTCTCATGCTAACAAGCTTCACTGGCCGAGCCTCCTAAGGCCCAAGTTTGCAACGTAGATCCGACAATCACTCGAGGATAAAATCCTCCTGTCTTAAAATGATGAGGAAGATGAGCTATCTACCCGGCCTCGGTCTAGGGAAGCACCAACAAGGAACTCACAAACTCATCGAGGTGAAAGGACAAACTCGCCACGGCCTGGGATATGAGGCCACCTCGGTGGACACCGCGAAAGAAAAGAATTTGCTCTACAAAGGAAAGAAGCTATCACAGGAAGGGTCCTGGCCAACAACCCTAAATCTCTCCCTTTCGGCCCTAATTTGGCCGACTACTTTGTAAAGTGGTCCCACACAACCGGGTAATGTCACGCTCAAAGAGCCCACTCCTACGTAAGGGTGGTCAAGCTACAGGATAGCCTCAACAAGTTCAGGGAGCCAAAGCTAACCCGGTCCGTAGAGTGTTTCTGGACCTACCCAAGATACTCCGGGGCTACCACTACCATGAAGAGTGAGTATACTTTCGTAGGCGTGCCCAACCCGGTAGAGCAGTTCGAGAGGCTTACTACCACAATTCCTATCGCCCAGAAGGCCCAAAGCCCGAGTTTGAGCCGACAATGCCGAAAGCCAAAGTCCGCGAAGTCTTTTCGTATGATTGGGATGGTCCGATTATGCCAGCTTATTCGGGGAAGAAGTTCAAGTGCCTGACCCGATTGATCTCAAGATACCAAAGAGATGGTAGCAATAATTGAGAAGGAGAACATAAACAATGCAATTCCCGAGTCATGAGGCCGCCGACAAAGAATGCCATCAAGAATTGGGAAACTCTCTCAGCCCGTCCGCGACCAAGGAGGAAATGATCATGAAACTTGGATTGGTCTCCCGTCCCTTTGTGTCAATCTAGGTAGAGTCCTCCGAGTCTCTCATTGTCAAGGTCGAGTCTCTAGAGTCGTCCGACGGCCTTACGCCTGAAGACTACGAAATTGTAGCCAAGATCGTATTTCCTTTCGTTCTTAATGAAATGACGAACCTTTTCGAGTATCCTCTTGATTGCCACTTTAACTAATGATAAATTAACTAATTTAATAATGATTCATTAGATAAAGAAGGCACACATTAAATAAAAAAAAGAAGAGAACAAAAATCTTTAAGCAAGTTGTTCTGAAAAGAGGAAAATCGAGCCCAAGTCGCCGAAGAGATTTTGACAAGTGTAAATTTGGGAACCTAGCGGAAGAGCCTAAAGAGACGCAGATTGGTAGTTTCTTCGAAGGAACCGAAAAGGATGCCCTACAAAATCCTACAAGGTCCTCAACTCAAGGAAAGTAGCCCTCTTCATCAAAGAAAACATCATATACAGATACGGGTTGCCGGCCGAAATCATCTCGTATAATGGATCCCACTTCGAAGGAATGCGACAGTCGCTAGCGAGTTCGTAATAACTCCGTCACAAGTCATCTCCCTACAGCCCCAAACTAACGGAGCCGTTGAGGCAAAGAAACAAGACCTTGGAAAACATCATTCGGAAAATGGCCGTCCGAGGTCGAGATTGGCCCGAGAAGCTTCACCTTGCTCTCTCGGGGCTGGGCGTAACATCCATCAGAACGGCAACCGGGGAAACACCATTTGCTATCACCTACAGAATGGAAGCCGTACTCCCAATCGAGCTAGAAATCCCCTCACTCCGAGTTCTATTGGAAAGTCAAATCAACGAGGTCGAATGGCTTCAGAGTCGCCATGATGAGCTGGCCCTGTTAGATGAACGCCGATTGAAAGCAATGGAACATATCCGAGCTTACCAAGTGAGAATGGCCAGAGCCTTCGACAAGAAAGTAAAGCATCGGGAGATCAGGGAAGGTGATCTCGTTTTAAAAGAGAAGCCCCCAGTCCGTATCAACCCACTTGGCAAATGGGAGCCCGTCTGGGTTGGGCCATATGTCGCCCAAGATCTTCTCGGAGGAGCCATGGCCCTTGCACTCGACGGAAATCCTTTATACACCCGGTGAATGGTGACAAGTCATGCAGATATTACGCGTAAAACACCGAGTCAAAAAAAAAAAAAAAAAAACAAAAAAATATATCAAAAAAAAAGAGTGCTAAAAGAGTAATACCCAACTAGGTTGAAAACCCAAAAAGGGCGACCTAGGTAAAAACAGAGTTGCACCAAAAAAAAAACAAAAAAACAAAAAAAAAATTAATCGGGTCGAACTACGAAGACTCCGAGCCCTTTAGTCCGAAGGGAACGTAGGCAACGAGGAAACAGTTCGGTATAAAACACAAATAAAAGACATACTTTGTCATCGACACATTGAAGCTGTCTCGAAAACTCTAAAGCAATTCACGTATTCATTACAGCTTAAAAGCTTTTGATGAGTCTAAGCTCGGTTCATCCCTACAACCGGCAACCTCGCTAAAAGAAACTAAGATACATAATCAAACTAATGTGTCTCGCTATAACAAGAAAGGGATACTCGGAAACCTCAAGGTCACTCTAAGCCGCTCGTACTGGCATCCCCTCTCTTCTTCCCCCTTCGGGTCTTCTTCCTCTGAATAGGAAAAATGTCAGTCTTCCACCTACCAAGCTCGTGTAGGGACAGCATCTATCAAACCAGCCTCTCCGCCGTGGCCTTAGTAGCCCTAGCGTCATCTCTCATCTCCTGCAGCCGAGCTGGTAACATAGGAGTCCTCCTCTCTTGTCTCTTGACGTAAGTCTCGTAGTCGGTCACAACATCTCCGCTCCTATCATGAGGGTTGGCCCTCGCTTCGGCCCTCCTCCTCTCCGAAACTGACAGGTCTTCCACACCCACAATGGTCTCACGCCGTCTCAAAATAGCCATTTGAGTCTCCCCCAAATGCCTCTCGTACCAATCCAAGTACCAAGTGGTCAGAAACACAGGTCTCGGACGCCTGAGGATAACCCGAGGAGGGAAGACGTCATACCTCCATACTCGGGAAAGAAATGGGAACACCGAAGGATCATCCATAGAAGCAAGAGCCACCACCCTAGTGGCTATATCATTGAAGTCCTCCAAAGGAGCCTACTCCAAGCCAAACTGCCTCAGAACCAGAGCCGGAATGTAGAAGCTGGACTGAGAAAGCCCCGGAAGCATAACCACGTGAGATCCATCCTGAAGTACTCTCCGAGTCTCTACCCGCCAATGAGGCACCGACCATCTGATATCTTCAGTCCGGCGACCAGCCATCCAATGCTCCCACGAGCCCTGATCGTCAAAATCCACGGTAACCCCTCTCCTGGAAAATGTCCAAGGCTTGATCATATCCGAAGTTTCGCGAATAACCCCTAGGCGCTCCATCAGCCACAGAGTCAAGAGAAACGGGCTGCCCCTGTGCATATACCGCCTCCCGGTAGCCAACCTGTCAAGGGCATGAAGGGTCTCTCCCAGAATCAAGGGAACAACGTCCCGGCCCAAACGGTACAGAGCAACAACCACATCCAGCAAAGCTCGATGGCAGATCCCAAAAGAGTAGACCATGAACAAGGTACCAAACACGCAATGTGCAAAAGCATCCCAATAGGCATCATCAAGCAATCCTAAGCCCCTAAATCTATCAGGGAGACCAGAAATGTCAAAATGATCGGGACCACGAATCATACCTTGTGCTTCTTACGGGGAAAGATGAAGAAGGTTGCACAACCTATCAACAAAAGAAGCCCCTCCGGGCAAAGGAACCGCAATCTCTTCCACCTCCGAGCAACCAAGCAAAGCCCGGAATTCTTCAACGGTCGGGACCACTTCATTGTAAGAAAGGCAAAAGACATGCCTTCTAATATCCCAAAATGAAGAAGAAGCTCTCGAGAGATCATAGTCCGGAACCAATTCTTTGAGAGACCACAAACACTTTATCTTGTACCTTTCTTCAAAGAATGATCTTCTCTCTTGCATAATCTCTCGGGACCAATCCTTGAATTTGTTGAAAAATTACATTTGGGATTCTTGGGATAATTTTGATGGAGTTCTTCTAAGATTTTCCATGGCTACTTCTCTCTTTCTTCCCGAAAATGGCTGTTTGAATGAGCAGATGGAGTGTTTGTTTGAATTAAAAGAAGGAAAACCAGATCTGAAGCAAAAATTAAATACCAGTGTCAGATCTCGACCCCATCCGCGCGGATGGGATTGTCACCTAGAAAAAATCTGCAGCAGCTTAAACCGCCGCACCACGGAGGAACATTTCATCCCGCCGCCGAAACCCGTGCAAAACCCGTCCAAACAAATCCATATACCAAACCTTCACACCCTTGCCAAAAAAACCCGTGGCTCATGCAACATTGCATTCATAATAAATAAAGAAAAAGGAAAGTAATTCTAGATCATTACATTCCAAAAAAAAGAAAACAAAAAAAAAGTGTGCATGAAAAATAAATTGTGTCTGTCTAAATAGGTACAATCCCAGAATCAATCAAAAATCAGTCAGAATCCTCAGTGGCTGGCCCTTTCCCCCGGTCCCTCTTGCGGCTCGGGCCCGCCTCCTCAGTAGTCATGAATGTCTCAGGCTCAGAATCATCATCCTCGTCTCCAGAGAGAGGCTCGCCTGGATCAATCGGCACGCCACGATAGGGCAAGCCGAGATCTGCAAAGAAGTCATATCCAAATGTGAACGCGTCGGACTCCTGGACACGTGAAGAAGATCCACCGTGGTGCCAAACGTGCCCCTACCCGTGCAAATCCCCAAGGATGACGTGGTCCGGAGGCAGCTCCATGCCGGGATCTATGAGAGGAGAGAGAGGAGTCTCGGTAGAATGCTCCGAAGGAATAGGAAAAGTCTCCCGCTCTACAGGCGCCGGCTGTGCATGTCTCGCTCTGCCCTGAGCAGCCCCACAGGCTACCATCCTCCTAAGGAACCTCTTGGCCCCAATCACCTGCTTCGTCAGCTTCTCCACCACCACAGCCGGGAACTGCACGGGAACAAAAGTGTCAGAAAGAATTGATGCAAAAAATGATGAAGCGAAAGGAAAGAAGAAGAGACAGTAAAAAAAGTCGTACCTTCATATCCGGATGAGTCCAGAAAGCTCGTGGGACCTGCTCAGGTTGAGGGATCTGCACCCTCAATCTAACCCCATCCTGGACATACGAAAAGTCTGATCGAGGGTATCGCACAATCCCCTCCCCCTCTCTCTCAAGAACCTGGGGCATCCTCAGCCTCCTCAAGACAAATCTCGAATACTCCTCAATCGCCACGAACATCGAGAAGTGCTGGCCACCTCGATAATCACCCCAGGTCTCCGACCTCTCACTCGGATGCATCATATCGGCAGGAGGCTCCACCGGTGTCATCAGAGGCGCACCCTCGCCATGCTGGTGCGTCACTCTCTCCCCCAGATAATACACATCGCAGGTCAGGCCTCTCAAAATCCTCCGCTGCACAGTCCATCTCTCGGCACCCTTCAGCTGCTCCACATCGAAGCGGCCCCAGGGGTAGAAAATCATCCCCTCATCCGTCTCAGCCCTCGTCAAAGGCAGGCAATCCCTGTATCTAAGGGTCGTGCGCCCCCTGGAACCTTTCTTCTCCCGAGCATGCTTGCTCCAGGAGAGCATGGCCGGATATGCCCCGATGTGCTCCGCCGGCTGCCGCCACATCGTGACATGAAAGAACTCCAGAGCCCATACCTGCAAAAGGGAAAGATCCCATCAATTAAGTACGGAAAGAAATGCGTGCTTAAGGAAAAGAAAGAAAAAAAGAAAAGCGTAAGCTTATACCTCCGAGGAGGGAACTCGAAGCACGTCGAGCCGACAGCCTCTTCCTGGCTATACCGATCCAGAGCAAAATATAGCTCGCCACCCCGCCTCCCCAAGACACCTCCCCAGCCATCTCCAAATCCTCCAATGTCCTCAGTAAAGCAAACACCGCCGTCCCGTCGGCGTGTCCAAAAAGTGTGCTCGAAAAAGCGAACCACAAAAAGGCCCTAGCAATCTACACCGCAGCCACTCTCTCATCATCAGCCTCGTAACTCTCAATGCTCTCCACGATCTTCCCGTGGACCACAGCATACTCCATACCCATCCCCTTTTTGGGAATGGGGGTAAAGCCCAGAAGATCCTGCAGCTCCAGGTCACTGTAGCCATCCCTCCACTCAATGCTCCGTCCTTTAAAGGACATGCCCGTGATCGAAGCATAGTCGGAAGGTGTGACCGTGGCCTCACCCCAGAAAAAATGGAATGTGTGGGTCGTGTCCCACCAGTGCTGCGCCAAAGCAAAGATCAGGCCCTTACTCTTGGGGAACTTAACCAACCCCCTCAGGCACTCAATGAACTCATACAACCCAGTCCCAATGACGATCTGTCTCGGACTCATCAAAACTCCTCTGCCCAGGACTGGAAGCCGGTCCCACAGGTCAACCAAGGCCTCCACTGACCCCCGAGTCTTCAGCTTATTCAGCTGCTCCATCACAAAACGATCTCCCCCCTGCAATTAAAAGAAAAACAAAAAAAATGTCAAAAAATTGCATTTGCATTTAAAAAAAAAGCATACACATGCATCATAAACATAAAGTTTTGAAGAAAATCGGGCAGCATAACGGCATACAGTGAACCTAGCCCCATTTTTCTCACACAAAGGAAAAGAGTTTTCAGCAAATACCATTCATCATTTAGAAACATATCAATAACAAGGAAGAAAAACTCCGTCCCATTTTGCATAAAAAGTGCACATAAACAACTTTCCACATTCACGGGGAGTCAACAGAAGCAAAAATCCGTCCCACTTTTTCAAAAAAAAAAAATCCTATTTTTACAAAAATAGCATGCATACATATCATTCATGTCATTCATATCAACATTGCAAGAATCCTACATGCAACAAAAAGTCCGTCCCGGATTCGGGCAAATTTTCGTCATCTCATGTTTCAAAAATGGCAAAATGCCAATTCTTTTCAAGCAAAATGCATATTTGGGTTACCCATATACTCATTACAACATGCATATCATCAAAGTCAAGATTCAAGGTCCAAGAACACAAGTTTTCGAATTTTCATTACAATTTTCGGATCTAAAAAAAAAAATCACAAAAATCAATTTCAAGCAAAAATCAACAAAGAAAATGGAGAGATTCGAAGTATACCGTACGGAGACTCGGATCAGAGGCCCAATATTGCCACGCATCGGGGTATGGCTCCTCCGCAATCGATTGCGAAAGAGAGTAATGCCTCCTCATTCGAACGAGCTCTAATCGCCTCTCCGCGACCGGGCCACGTCCTTGGCCTTGAATAGCTACTCCCGCGTGTTCCATTGCTCGAAAAATCAAAGAAATCGGAAGAATTTCGAAGCTTTTTGGACCAAAAATGGTGGAGTCCTCAGTTTCTCTCTCTTTCTCTGCGTTCAAAATGCAAAAACTGTGAGGAAGAAGAAGGAGGGGTGGCGCGCCTTTTTAAAAAATCTGTCTGGCTTTCAACCTGCTCTGCGCGGATAGGTTTGAAGGGTGAAAAAGACCCTTTTGCCCTTGAAAATTTCAGGACTCTGCAGTTTAGTCCTCAACTTAACAGAGTTAACCAAGGTTAACCAAAGTTAACCCCCTCTTCAAAAGAGCTTCACGGCAGTAAAACGTAAGTCCGATTTCTCCGAGAAAGATAACGGAATCCCGTTTCTTTCATCAAAACCATCAACGGCAGTAAAACGTAAGTCCGATTTCTCCGAGAAAGATAACGGAATCCCGTTTCTTTCATCAAAATCATCAACGGCAGTAAAACGTAAGTCCGACTTCTCCGAGAAAGATAACGGAATCCCGTTTCTTTCATCAAAATCATCAACGGCAGTAAAACGTAAGTCCGATTTCTCCGAGAAAGATAACGAAATCCCATTTCTTTCATCAAAATCATCAACGGCAGTAAAACGTAAGTCCGATTTCTCCGAGAAAGATAACAGAATCCCGTTTCTTTAATCAAAATCATCAACGGCAGTAAAACGTAAGTCCGATTTCTCCGAGAAAGATAACGGAATCCCGTTTCTTTCATCAAAATCATCAACGGCAGTAAAACGTATGTCCGATTTCTCCGAGAAAGATAACGAAATCCCGTTTCTTTCATCAAAACCATCAACGACAGTAAAACGTAAGTCCGATTTCTCCGAGAAAGATAACGAAATCCCGTTTCTTTCATCAAAACCATCAACGGCAGTAAAACGTAAGTCTGATTTCTCCGAGAAAGATAACGGAATCCCGTTTCTTTCATCAAAACCATCAACGACAGTAAAACGTAAGTTCGATTTCTCCGAGAAAGATAATGGAATCCCGTTTCTTTCATCAAAACCATCAACGACAGTAAAACGTAAGTCCGATTTCTCCGAGAAAGATAACGGAATCCCGTTTCTTTCATCAAAACCATCAACGACAGTAAAACGTAAGTCCTATTTCTCCGAGAAAGATAACGGAATCCCGTTTCTTTCATCAAAATCATCAACGACAGTAAAACGTAAGTCCAATTTCTCCGGGAAAGATAACGGAATCCCGATTTCTCCGACAAAGGCTAACAAAATCCCCAGCAAAGTTAACGAAATCCCGTTTCTTTCCTCACTATCATCCACGGCCGTAAAACGTAAGCCCAATTTTTCTCCAACGAAAGCCAACGAAACCCCCAGCAGCTTTTCGAACTACGATTGGCTTGATTCCTCTTAAGGATACGTAGGTAGCCTACCATTAGGTCCAGCCACTCGACCAAAACGGTCATCCCTTCTCCTAAGCAAAGCAAACGTAAGACCGACCCCTTCAAATGAAGTCCACCAAGGACCATCAATCCCAAATCTTTAAGGTCCGAGGCACCTAAAACGCCATCATCAAGGTCCGAGGCACCTAAAACGCCATCTTCAAGGTTCGAGGCACCTAAAACGCCATCATCTTCAAGGTTCGAGGCACCTAAAATGCCATCTTCAAGGTTCGAGGCACCTAAAATGCCATCATCATCAAGGTTCGAGGCACCTAGAACGCCATCATCATCAAGGTTCGAGGCACCTAAAACGCCATCATCTTCAAGGTTCGAGGCACCTAAAACGCCATCATCTTCAAGGTTCGAGGCACCTAAAATGCGATCATCATCAAGGTCTGAGGCACCTAAAACGCCATCATCTCCAGGTTGATGCCTCAAAATAGTCACTCTAGGGTCGACGTCTGAAGATAGTTGGAAGACCCGAACTACGACTGGCTTGATTCCTCTTAAAGATACGTAGGTAGCCTATCACTAGGTTCAGCCATCAGACCAAAAAGGTCATTCCCATCCCCAGCAGAGCGGATATACAATTTCAGCCATCAGACCAAAATGGTCATTCCTATCTCCAGCAGAGCGGATATACAATTTCAGCCACCAGACCAAAATGGTCATCCCCAGCAGAGTTTCTTTCAGCAATCGACTGCAGAACTCGCTCACTAGGTTGACGCCTCAAAACAGTCACTCCAGGGTCAAAGACCCGAACTACGGCCGGCTTGATTCCCATTCGGGATACGTAGGTAGCCTATCGCTAGGTTCAGCCACTCGATCACTTGATCATCCTGTCAAATATGGAGCCTTACTCTTATCGACGACCCCGCTTCCTTCGAAAGCGCCATCGCCGAGGGGCTACTGTAAGTGCTCCAATTTGAGTTGTTAGTATTTTTCGTTAGAAAATTAACGAAAGTCTTAACATTTCTAACATTTCTAACAATTCCTAACTTTTCTAACAAAGCAAGGGTAAAGTAGGGATTGCTATTTAAGGTTAAACCAAGAAAAGAATCTTAAAAAAGAAAAGAAATTGCAAAATCCAAAACCGGTAAGCCGAAAAACAAAGAACCAGCTTTGATTTTTTGAAAAATATTCTTTGTGTCCAAAGCCTGCAGCTGCAATTAATGAACAGTGCACACTGAAGGAACCCTCCGCGCGAACAAGAATGCAATTTTCAGAGGGCTATAAATTGAGCCCTTCGGGCCTCGTAAATAAGGAATGAACAACAACACACAAAGAAGCACTCTTGGCGAAAATCTTATAGAAAACAGTGGGAATTCCCTTGAATTGCCACCTTTTTCTCAATCATTTTCCCAAATCTCACTCACTAAATCACTCTCAAAACTCAAAGCTTAAAACACAAAACACAAAAGAAGATAGGTATAATCTCCTTCTCCCTACCCTAAATCTCTCATTCATGCATGCATCTCATACTTTGAAGATGTAACTTGTTTTCCTCTTGCCTTAGATCCAAGAGGATCACCATGGAAGTTCATCTCCATGGATGATCCTCTACAAGGATCAAAATCTCTTTCAAAATTGTTTTTACTTCTTACAAACATATTTTCAAAACCCTAAAAACCATTTTCACAACAAAAATCTTTGTTTCAAAGGATAAAACTCCCCTTCCCAAGCAAATGAAATGCTTAAGTCCTAATGTACCCTAAGGATGGCTTGATATATTAGATCACCACTAAAATGTCTAGTGACTACTAATCAAAGCCTAAGGAAATGGGGACAAGCATGGATGCCAAACCCCCTTTAAAATCATGTTTTTCTTCAAGAGAAAGTTGCTGTCCAGTAGCCTTTCTCTAAGACCTCTGTCCATGGTCTAATTTTTTGGACACAGAATAACATGGAATTTGGTGTTGACTACAAAATACATTTTGTATCCAACATTCAGATATTTCCAGAAATATTTTTACTTTATTTTTTTCGTGAGTAAAAATCCCTTTTTCAAATTATTTTCTAAAGGTCAGTTCACCAGTCTCTGGAAATCCAGATTTCATATCTGAGATTTCCAGAAGGTTTTGGTCCACCTAATCATCTCCAAATGGAAAAGTTCTTTTACAAAAACCTTATTTAAGGTGTTTTGAACAACTTTCATTCTCAGACATTCCCCATGTTTTGAAGTTTTAAAGCTCTTAAATCCATTTTAAAATCAAGTGTCCACTGCCTTTTTCATTCTGGCAGAATTGATTTTCAACTTCAAGAAATCTTTTGAGTACCAAAACTCAACCCTAAAATCATACCAAAAATCATCGGACTTGTTTAATGTCTTATAAAGAGTTCCCAATTTTTAGTTTTCTCAGTTTAAACTTATTACGCGTAAAACACTGAGTCAAAAAAAAATATATCAAAAAAAAGGAGTGCTAAAAGAGTAATACCCAACTAGGTTGAAAACCCAAAAAGGGCAGCCTAGGTAAAAAACAGGGTTGCACCAAAAAAAAAAAAAAAAAAACAAAAAAATTAATCGGGTCGAACTACGAAGACCTGATCCCTTTAGTCCGAAGGGAACGTAGGCAACAGGAAACAGTTCGGTATAAAACACAAATAAAAGACATACTTTGTCATCGACACATTGAAGCGTCTCGAAAAATCTAAAGCAATTCACGTATTCATTACAGTTAAAAGCTTTTTGATGAGTCTAAGCTCGGTTCATCCCTACAACTGGCAACCTGCTAAAAGAAACTAAGATACATAATCAAACTAATGTGTCTGCTATAACAAGAAAGGGATACTCGGAAACCTCAAGGTCACTCTAAGCCGCTCGTACTGGCATCCCCTCTCTTCTTCCCCCTTCGGGTCTTCTTCCTCTGAATAGGAAAAATGTCAGTCTTCCTCCTACCAAGCTCTGGTGTAGGGACAGGATCTATCAAACCAGCCTCTGTCAGGGCCTTAGTAGCCCTAGCATCATCTCTCATCTCCTGCAGCCGAGCTGGTAACATAGGAGTCCTCCTCTCTTGTCTCTTGACGTAAGTCTCGTAGTCGGTCACAACATCTCCGCTCCTATCATGAGGGTTGGCCCTCGCTTCGGCCCTCCTCCTCTCCGAAACTGACAGGTCTTCCACACCCACAATGGTCTCACGCCGTCTCAAAATAGCCATTTGAGTCTCCCCCAAATGCCTCTCGTACCAATCCAAGTACCAAGTGGTCAGAAACACAGGTCTCGGACGCCTGAGGATAACCCGAGGAGGGAAGACGTCATACCTCCATACTCGGGAAAGAAATGGGAACACCGAAGGATCATCCATAGAAGCAAGAGCCACCACCCTAGTGGCTATATCATCGAAGTCCTCCAAAGGAGCCTACTCCAAGCCAAACTGCCTCAGAACCAGAGCCGGAATGTAGAAGCTGGACTGAGAAAGCCCCGGAAGCATAACCACGTGAGATCCATCCTGAAGTACTCTCCGAGTCTCTACCCGCCAATGAGGCACCGACCATCTGATATCTTCAGTCCGGCGACCAGCCATCCAATGCTCCCACGAGCCCTGATCGTCAAAATCCACGGTAACCCCTCTCCTGGAAAATGTCCAAGGCTTGATCATATCCGAAGTTTCGCGAATAACCCCTAGGCGCTCCATCAGCCACAGAGTTAAGAGAAACGGGCTGCCCCTATGCATATACCGCCTCCCGGTAGCCAACCTGTCAAGGGAATGAAGGGTCTCTCCCAGAATCAAGGGAACAACGTCCCGGCCCAAACGGCAAGGTAGATAACCACATCCAAAGAAAGCTCGATGGCAGATCCCAAAAGAGTAGACCATGAACAAGGTACCAAACACGCAATGTGCAAAAGCATCCCAATAGGCATCATCAAGCAATCCTAAGCCCCTAAATCTATCAGGGAGACCAGAAATGTCAAAATGATCGGGACCACGAATCATACCTTGTGCTTCTTACGGGGAAAGATGAAGAAGGTTGCACAACCTATCAACAAAAGAAGCCCCTCCAGGCAAAGGAACCGCAATCTCTTCCACCTCCGAGCAACCAAGCAAAGCCCGGAATTCTTCAACGGTCGGGACCACTTCATTGTAAGAAAGGCAAAAGACATGCCTTCTAATATCCCAAAATGAAGAAGAAGCTCTCGAGAGATCATAGTCCGGAACCAATTCTTTGAGAGACCACAAACACTTTATCTTGTACCTTTCTTCAAAGAATGATCTTCTCTCTTGCATAATCTCTCGGGACCAATCCTTGAATTTGTTGAAAAATTACATTTGGGATTCTTGGGATAATTTTGATGGAGTTCTTCTAAGATTTTCCATGGCTACTTCTCTCTTTCTTCCCGAAAATGGCTGTTTGAATGAGCAGATGGAGTGTTTGTTTGAATTAAAAGAAGGAAAACCAGATCTGAAGCAAAAATTAAATACCAGTGTCAGATCTCGACCCCATCCGCGCGGATGGGATTGTCACCTAGAAAAAATCTGCAGCAGTTTAAACTGCTGCACAACGGAGGAACATTTCATCCCAGTCGCTCGAAACCTGTGCAAAACCCGTCCAAACAGTCCATATACCAAACCTTCACACCCTTGCCAAAAAACCAGGGCTCATGCAACATTGCATTCATAATAAATAAAGAAAAAGGAAAGTAATTCTAGATCATTACATTCCAAAAAAAAAAAAAAAAAAAAAAAAAAATGTGCATGAAAAATAAATTGTGACTGTCTAAATAGGTACAATCCCAGAATCAATCAAAAATCGCCGAGAATCCTCAGTGGCTGGCCCTTTCCCCCGGTCCCTCTTGCGGCTCGGGCCCGCCTCCTCAGTAGTCATGAATGTCTCAGGCTCAGAATCATCATCCTCGTCTCCAGAGAGAGGCTCGCCTGGATCAATCGGCACGCCACGATAGGGCAAGCCGAGATCTGCAAAGAAGTCATATCCAAATGTGAACGCGTCGGACTCCTGGACATGTGAAGAAGATCCACCGTGGTGCCAAACGTGCCCCTACCCGTGCAAATCCCAAAGGATGACGTGGTCCGGAGGCAGCTCCATGCCGGGATCTATGAGAGGAGAGAGAGGAGTCTCGGTAGAATGCTCCGAAGGAATAGGGAAAGTCTCCCGCTCTACAGGCGCCGGCTGTGCATGTCTCGCTCTGCCCTGAGCAGCCCCACAGGCTACCATCCTCCTAAGGAACCTCTTGGCCCCAATCACCTGCTTCGTCAGCTTCTCCACCACCACAGCCGGGAACTGCACGGGAACAAAAGTGTCAGAAAGAATTGATGCAAAAAATGATGAAGCGAAAGGAAAGAAGAAGAGACAGTAAAAAAAGTCGTACCTTCATATCCGGATGAGTCCAGAAAGCTCGTGGGACCTGCTCAGGTTGAGGGATCTGCACCCTCAATCTAACCCCATCCTGGACATACGAAAAGTCTGATCGAGGGTATCGCACAATCCCCTCCCCCTCTCTCTCAAGAACCTGGGGCATCCTCAGCCTCCTCAAGACAAATCTCGAATACTCCTCAATCGCCACGAACATCGAGAAGTGCTGGCCACCTCGATAATCACCCCAGGTCTCCGACCTCTCACTCGGATGCATCATATCGGCAGGAGGCTCCACCGGTGTCATCAGAGGCGCACCCTCGCCATACTGGTGCGTCACTCTCTCCCCCAGATAATACACATCGCGAGTCGCCTCTCAAAATCCTTCAGCCACAAAGTCCATCTCTCGGCACCCTTCACCGCTCCACATCGAAGCGGCCCTGTGGGTAGAAAATCATCCTCATCCGTCTCACTCGTCAAAGGCGTGCAATCCTCGTATCTAAGGGTCGTGCGCCCGGAACCTTTCTTCTCCCGAGCATGCTTGCTCCAGGAGAGCATGGCCGGATATGCCCCGATGTGCCTCCGCCCGGCCGCGCCACATCGTGACATGAAAGAACTCCGAGCCCATACCGCAAAAGGGAAAGATCCCATCAATTAAGTACGGAAAGAAATGCGTGCTTAAGGAAAAGAAAAAAAAAAAAGAAAAGCGAAGCTTATACCTCCAGAGGGAACTCGAAGCACGTCAGGGAGCTGACAGCCTTCCGGCTATACCGATCCAGAGCAAAATATAGCTCTGCCAGCCCTGCCTCTCCCCAAGACACCTCCCCAGCCATCTCCAAATCCTCCAATGTCCTCAGTAAAGCAAACACCGCCGTCCCGTCGGCGTGTCCAAAAAGTGTGCTCGAAAAAGCGAACCACAAAAAGGCCCTAGCAATCTACACCGCAGCCACTCTCTCATCATCAGCCTCGTAACTCTCAATGCTCTCCACGATCTTCCCGTGACCACAAAGATACTCCATACCCATCCCCTTTTGGGAATGGGGTAAAGCCCGGAAGATCCCCTGCAGCCTCCGTGTCATCAGTAGCCATCCCTCCACTCAATGCTCCGTCCTTTAAAGGACAGCCCGTGATCGCAAAGATAGTCGGAAGGTGTGACCGTGGCCTCACCCCGAGAAAAATGGAATGTGTGGGTCGTGTCCCACCAGTCGGTCGCGCCAAAGCAAAGATCGTGCCACTTACTCTTGGGGAACTTAACCAACCCCTCAGCACTCAATGAACTCATACAACCCGGTCCCAATGACGATCTGTCTCGGACTCATCAAAACTCCTCTCGCCCAGATCGGGAAGCCGGTCCCACAGTCAACCAAGGCCTCCACTGACCCCCGAGTCTTCAGCTTATTCAGCTGCTCCATCACAAAACGATCTCCCCCCTGCAATTAAAAGAAAAACAAAAAAAAATGTCAAAAAATTGCATTTGCATTTAAAAAAAAAGCATACACATGCATCATAAACATAAAGTTTTGAAGAAAATCGGGCAGCATAACGGCATACAGTGAACCTAGCCCCATTTTTCTCACACAAAGGAAAAGAGTTTTCAGCAAATACCATTCATCATTTAGAAACATATCAATAACAAGGAAGAAAAACTCCGTCCCATTTTGCATAAAAAGTGCACATAAACAACTTTCCACATTCACGGGGAGTCAACGGAAGCAAAAATCCGTCCCACTTTTTCAAAAAAAAAAATCCTATTTTTACAAAAATAGCATGCATACATATCATTCATGTCATTCATATCAACATTGCAAGAATCCTACATGCAACAAAAAGTCTGTCCCGGATTCGGGCAAATTTTCGTCATCTCATGTTTCAAAAATGGCAAAATGCCAATTCTTTTCAAGCAAAATGCATATTTGGGTTACCCATATACTCATTACAACATGCATATCATCAAAGTCAAGATTCAAGGTCCAAGAACACAAGTTTTCGAATTTTCATTACAATTTTCGGATCTAAAAAAAAAGAATCACAAAAATCAATTTCAAGCAAAAATCAACAAAGAAAATGGAGAGATTCGAAGTATACCGTACGGAGACTCGGATCAGAGGCCCAATATTGCCACGCATCGGGGTATGGCTCCTTCGCAATCGATTGCGAAAGAGAGTAATGCCTCCTCATTCGAACGAGCTCTAATCGCCTCTCCGCGACCGGGCCACGTCCTTGGCCTTGAATAGCTACTCCCGCGTGTTCCATTGCTCGAAAAATCAAAGAAATCGGAAGAATTTCGAAGCTTTTTGGACCAAAAATGGTGGAGTCCTCAGTTTCTCTCTCTTTCTCTGCGTTCAAAATGCAAAAACTGTGAGGAAGAAGAAGGAGGGGTGGCGCGCCTTTTTAAAAAATCTGTCCGGCTTTCAACCTGCTCTGCGCGGATAGGTTTGAAGGGTCAAAAAGACCCTTTTGCCCTTGAAAATTTCGGGACTGCAGCTTAGTCCTCAACTTAACAGGAGTTAACCAAGGTTAACCAAAGTTAACCCCCTCTTCAAAAAGAGCTTCACGGCGGTAAAGAAACGTAAGTCCGATTTCTCCGAGAAAGATAACGGAATCCCGTTTCTTTCATCAAAACCATCAACGGCAGTAAAACGTAAGTCCGATTTCTCCGAGAAAGATAACGGAATCTCGTTTCTTTCATCAAAATCATCAACGGCAGTAAAACGTAAGTCCGACTTCTCCGAGAAAGATAACGGAATCCCGTTTCTTTCATCAAAATCATCAACGCAGAGGATGTTAAAACGTAAGTCCGATTTCTCCGAGAAAGATAACGAAATCCCGTTTCTTTCATCAAAATCATCAACGGCAGTAAAACGTAAGTCCGATTTCTCCGAGAAAGATAACAGAATCCCGTTTCTTTAATCAAAATCATCAACGGCAGTAAAACGTAAGTCCAATTTCTCCGAGAAAGATAACGGAATCCCGTTTCTTTCATCAAAATCATCAACTAAAGAAAACGTATGTCCGATTTCTCCGAGAAAGATAACGAAATCCCGTTTCTTTCATCAAAACCATCAACGACATTAAACGTAAGTCCGATTTCTCCGAGAAAGATAACGAAATCCCGTTTCTTTCATCAAAACCATCAACGGCAGTAAAACGTAAGTCTGATTTCTCCGAGAAAGATAACGGAATCCCGTTTCTTTCATCAAAACCATCAACGACAGTAAAACGTAAGTCCGATTTCTCCGAGAAAGATAATGGAATCCCGTTTCTTTCATCAAAACCATCAACGACAGTAAAACGTAAGTCCGATTTCTCCGAGAAAGATAACGGAATCCCGTTTCTTTCATCAAAACCATCAACGACAGTAAAACGTAAGTCCTATTTCTCCGAGAAAGATAACGGAATCCCGTTTCTTTCATCAAAATCATCAACGACAGTAAAACGTAAGTCCGATTTCTCTGGGAAAGATAACGAAATCCCGATTTCTCCGACAAAGGCTAACAAAATCCCCAGCAAAGTTAACGGAATCCCGTTTCTTTCCTCACTATCATCCACGGCCGTAAAACGTAAGCCCAATTTTTCTCCAACGAAAGCCAACGAAACCCCCAGCAGCTTTTCGAACTACGATTGGCTTGATTCCTCTTAAGGATACGTAGGTAGCCTACCATTAGGTCCAGCCACTCGACCAAAACGGTCATCCCCTTCTCCGGCAGCAAACGTAAGACCGACCCCTTCAAATGAAGTCCACCAAGGACCATCAATCCCAAATCTTTAAGGTCTGAGGCACCTAAAACGCCATCATCAAGGTCCGAGGCACCTAAAACGCCATCTTCAAGGTTCGAGGCACCAAAAACGCCATCATCTTCAAGGTCCGAGGCACCTAAAATGCCATCTTCAAGGTTCGAGGCACCTAAAATGCCATCATCATCAAGGTTCGAGGCACCTAGAACGCCATCATCATCAAGGTTCGAGGCACCTAAAATGCCATCATCTTCAAGGTTCGAGGCACCTAAAACGCCATCATCTTCAAGGTTCGAGGCACCTAAAATGCGATCATCATCAAGGTCTGAGGCACCTAAAACGCCATCATCTCCAGGTTGATGCCTCAAAATAGTCACTCTAGGGTCGACGTCTGAAGATAGTTGGAAGACCCGAACTACGACTGGCTTGATTCCTCTTAAAGATACGTAGGTAGCCTATCACTAGGTTCAGCCATCAGACCAAAAAGGTCATTCCCATCCCCAGCAGAGCGGATATACAATTTCAGCCATCAGACCAAAATGGTCATTCCTATCTCCAGCAGAGCGGATATACAATTTCAGCCACCAGACCAAAATGGTCATCCTCCAGAGTTTCTTTCAAAGCAATCGATCGCGTAACTCGCTCACTAGGTTGACGCCTCAAAACAGTCACTCCAGGGTCAAAGACCCGAACTACGGCCGGCTTGATTCCCATTCGGGATACGTAGGTAGCCTATCGCTAGGTTCAGCCACTCGATCACTTGATCATCCTGTCAAATATGGAGCCTTACTCTTATCGACGACCCCGCTTCCTTCGAAAGCGCCATCGCCGAGGGGCTACTGTAAGTGCTCCAATTTGAGTTGTTAGTATTTTTCGTTAGAAAATTAACGAAAGTCTTAACATTTCTAACATTTCTAACAATTCCTAACTTTTCTAACAAAGCAAGGGTAAAGTAGGGATTGCTATTTAAGGTTAAACCAAGAAAAGAATCTTAAAAAAGAAAAGAAATTGCAAAAATCCAAAACTGGTAAGCTGAAAAACAGCAACCAGTTTGATTTTTTGAAAAATATTCTTTGTGTCCAAAGCCTGCAGCTGCAATTAATGAACAGTGCACACTGAAGGAACCCTCCGCGCAAACAAGAATGCAATTTTTAGAGGGCTATAAATTGAGCCCTTCAGTCTCAGAAATAAGGAATGAACAACAACACACAGCAAGCACCTTGGCGAAAATCTTATAGAAAACAGTGGGAATTCCCTTGAATTGCCACCTTTTTCTCAATCATTTTCCCAAATCTCACTCACTAAATCACTCTCAAAACTCAAAGCTTAAAACACAAAACACAAAAGAAGATAGGTATAATCTCCTTCTCCCTACCCTAAATCTCTCATTCATGCATGCATCTCATACTTTGAAGATGTAACTTGTTTTCCTCTTGCCTTAGATCCAAGAGGATCACCATGGAAGTTCATCTCCATGGATGATCCTCTACAAGGATCAAAATCTCTTTCAAAATTGTTTTTACTTCTTACAAACATATTTTCAAAACCCTAAAAACCATTTTCACAACAAAAATCTTTGTTTCAAAGAATAAAACTCCCCTTCCCAAGCAAATGAAATGCTTAAGTCCTAATGTACCCTAAGGATGGCTTGATATAGTAGATCACCACTAAAATGTCTAGTGACTACTAATCAAAGCCTAAGGAAATGGGGACAAGCATGGATGCCAAACCCCCTTTAAAATCATGTTTTTCTTCAAGAGAAAGTTGCTGTCCAGTAGCCTTTCTCTAAGACCTCTGTCCATGGTCTAATTTTTTGGACACAGAATAACATGGAATTTGGTGTTGACTACAAAATACATTTTGTATCCAACATTCAGATATTTCCAGAAATATTTTTACTTTATTTTTTTCGTGAGTAAAAATTCCTTTTTTCAAATTATTTTCTAAAGGTCAGTTCATCAGTCTCTGGAAATCCAGATTTCATATCTGAGATTTCCAGAAGGTTTTGGTCCACCTAATCATCTCCAAATGGAAAAGTTCTTTTACAAAAACCTTATTTAAGGTGTTTTGAACAACTTTCATTCTCAGACATTCCCCAGTTTTTGAAGTTTTAAAGCTATTAAATCCATTTTAAAATCAAGTGTCCACTGCCTTTTTCATTCTGGCAGAATTGATTTTCAACTTCAAGAAATCTTTTGAGTACCAAAACTCAACCCTAAAATCATACCAAAAATCATCGGACTTGTTTAATGTCTTATAAAGAGTTCCCAATTTTTAGTTTTCTCAGTTTAAACTTATTTTGGCCAAAGGAACACACACACACACACAAATGGTTTTTAAGCTTGGAAGACTCGTTTTACGAGGCATTCCGGGTGAACACTAACGTTCTTCCCGGCGTGTAACGTGACCTCCGAACCCAAATCTCTAATCTCGGGCATTTTTCAAAGTTTTGGCCCTTAAAACAAAAATGGCGTGGCGAGTCCGTGTTTTTTGATTGATTTTCAAAGAAAAGAAAAATACCAATCTTTCGAAAAATGGGCAACATCGTTACAAAGAGCAATCTTTTCCAACCACTTAGGTTTTAATAAAACACGTTTTAAGTAAACGGAAACAAATAACCGCATTTTGTATGAGCCCTGAGCCCAAACACCTACCCTTTTTCTTCCACCCCCAAAGTCTGAATCTCCCTTGTATCTTCCTCCCGCAGCACCTCGCAAGGCTTGTGTACGGACACCGGGTCACCGTCTGGCTAGTTGGGAAGAATCAAGCGCATTGTCAGCTTCACCATTTGCTTCAACTCAGATTTTCAGAATGTCTGCATCAGCTGGTAACAATGGGGACAACAACACTCCACCTCCCGAGACTCCCTAGACAGAACAGCAGTGGAATCAGTTGGCTGAACAAATGAGACTGCAACAGGAAGCACAGATGAACAACGTTCTGGAAGCTATTAGGAGACATGGTTTGGCTGCCAGTCTTAATCCCGTTGGCACTTTCACCGTGGAAGAAGAGGAGGACCCTAATCCCACTCTCGGTCGCCCTGACTACTCCAGGATGCTATCGCCAGCCTCCTATGGAACCGCTATCGGAACTCATGCTTCTCGATCTATGGGTCAGCCAGCTCCTCAACCACAGGCTACTGGGCCCATACAGTCTGGTGGGACAAGACAATTCGCAGTTCCTCAGTGGGGACAAAATCAGTACGGAATGTCTTCCCATGGTTGGGGGTACCTCGGAATGCCACAGCAAGTTGGGATCCCACCTCAGTTTGGAACCAATCAGCCCGGAACTTCACAACAACAGTTCAGAGTACCGCAGCAACAATCTGTAATGCCACCACTGCAGTTTGGTCTAGGGCAAAAGTCAGGAGCCCTTCCTCAAAATGACGTTGGTCCGGCAGCCCCTAACACCTTGCCAGCTTCCACAAACCCATTTCTCACCCAAGGTCCAATGGGCCAGCAAGCCCCCATCCTAGTCTCATCAGAATCATCGGGACCGCATTATCCTCCTGGTTATACACCATCACCACAGGCAGGCATGCAGTTCAACAACCAGGGACCACAACCCGCATTTAAGCCTACTTATGAGTCTCATCCTGGGAACCCGAGCTACCCGGCCATCTCAGGTCTGCCACCACCCTCTTTTCCAATTGGAAGTCAACAGCAAGCCGCTGGGTTCTATCCTTTTGCCCAGGCTCCTACTTACACTCCCCAGGGTAATTTGGGCCAAGGACAGGTTTTCACCTATGTCCTCGGATCGGCCATCCCTTCCACCTGTGTGCCGCCAATGGTAACTCCTCTCTCCAGCTCAGTCATCGGTTAGAACGCTATGGCTCCACCACAGGACCCTCATCTAGCTTGGTTCATGGAACAACACAAGGTAATGAAAACACAGATTGTCGAGCTGACAGGAAAGAAGGCTGCTCTACGGCTCATAGATCCTGATTCTATTGTACCTTTGCCCCACAAGTTCGTGATGCCTAGCTTAGAACTGTTTGATGGAACTGCCTGCACAAAAACCCATCTGGACACCTATACCCTAGCTATGAAAGCCAAAGGATGCACGAACCAGCAGCTGGCCGATTACTTCATCCTCTCTTTGAAACTGGGGGCTCTGAAATGGTTCTTCCGGCTGAAACCCGAGTCCAGGGCCACTTGGGAACAGATCACCAACGCCTTCACCGAAAAATACAAGGCCAACCTGGAATGGAAGACGAATCGGGTAGACTGGCAAACAACTATGCAATGCCCTAATGAGAATATTGGTGATTTTATAAACGTTGGAACCTTAAGCTAAGCGAAATGGCCATTCCTCCTTCTGATGAAGAACAGCTGGACATCATTCAGTCATATTTGAAGCCTCACCTAAGAGCATCTCTCAGCAATTTCCACTATCCAGATCTGCATGCCATGGTCAGCTCTGGGGCTATGCTTTAAAAGGCCTACAATCAGCAACAAGCAACTGCCTCTACTTACCGGTACCGAGCCACTATCGCCAATCCTGTTCCTGCCCAGCCCAAGGGCAAAGAAGCTGTCAACTTTGCCGGACAGAATTGTAACAATGCCACTCCTTTCGTGCCTAGGAAAGTCGAGATGCCCCAGCCTCAGAATATAAAGTTCAGTAACTTTGGAATGCCCCTTAGTGAAGTTTTCAGAGGACTAGTCAAGGAGGGTTTGATTCGGCCTTTGGACAATTACCAGCCCAGGGATCCCAGCATCCCTTTGGACACCACCAAACATTGTGCCTTTCATCAGTACCACGGGCACCTTACTGACGATTGTATAGTTTTGAGGAAGGCTATACGAGGACTAATTGAAAAGGGAAAGCTAGAAGTACCCGAGGGGCCCAACACAGTCAACAATCCATTCCCTAGGAATAATAACAGGGTGAACATGATTGAGATCGGAGAGGCCTCTCACACCGAGGAAGATTTGGATAATGAACCAAACAAAGACTCCCAAATACCCCTGATCAACTTGGTCGAGGATCCCGAATTCGGATTCCCACTCAGCCTCGAGAATAAGGGACAGGCTGATTCTCCCTGGTCCCATGTTAGCAGCTTCCTGCACGACTATGAGGCTCGCTACTTCTCAGAAGAAGGGATAGCTGACACTGGAGAACTGGGGCCATTTACATCAAACTATGAGAAGACCATTTACACAAGATGGCTAGAGCACTGAAGAAGAATTGAACAAGAGAGCTTTAGACGGCACCTGTATTAGGGCTTATTAGTAAAGAGGCCGAAGCACACCTCGAGCTAGTACACTTCTGCAAAATGGTTCTGGGAGAAGCCGAGTATAGTCCTGTAGTAGCAAGGGTGAAGGATCAGGTGAGGAGGATTGCTTCCATGTACTCCCTGGGGTCAAATATGTACCACCACCTCTCGCTCTTCCCCCACGGTTCCTGGGAGGAAAAGCTGAGTCTCAATTGCCACTTCCAGCATTGGGGGCCTATGACAACTTCAGTGGTTGCACACACCCATCCTCCCCTAATAGATCTGATCGGCACTCTCTCTTAGTTAAGTTCGGATAGTATGGGATGATGATAATTCTGATGACATCGATGATGACTCTGATGACAGTGATGATGACGAGAGTGAAGAATCAACTGAACCCCAAGACCCAGAATCAGTTTGGAACAATCATGCTGGAGATGACCACATGGGTGCCAGGCACAATGGGTGGTTGTCTTCTAGTGACGACGAAGAGCCGCCAGAAAATGTGAATAAGAAACCAATGGAAACTGACCCCTATGAGGAGTCCTTCTCAAGATGCAACTGTGGTCAATGCCCAAACACATCAGAGGATGAGGAGCAACTGACCCCATCTGAAGAGGAATATGGATCAGAAATCCTGGAGCACAACGTCCCCTATGAAAAACTAGTAGGCGAATGGAGAAGTTTCATTGAAGCACTAATCGAAAAAATAGACTTTTAGCCTCCAGCGGACAATGAGTTTGTGAACGTCATTGGATCCCTTTTTTCCTCCCCTAGGATGGACGGCATCGCTGCTATAAGAGTCACTACTGAACCTCTCGAGCACATTGAGTGTCTGGAATCGCTAAAAAGGATTATGGATCTGGAAGCCACTCTCGTTTTCCTTCATACCCATAGATCCCCATGACGCCTTTCTAGTAGCCCCGATACCCAGGAACGGACCCCGAGAACTCCTCATTTGGACTCAGGTGTTACGAACCGCCGCTTTGGGCCAAGCAAATGGGCACTGTCAATCCTTCATTTGTGGTTACTTAGCCTGCAAAAACGAGAGGAAAATGGTGTACGATGAGATGGAAGCCGACAGTCAGAAAATTGAAGAAACATTAGGGGACGACCACATAACCGAAGACATGAAAGCCATGGATTTTCCTGGGGCTGAATATGTAGATGTCTTGGAATTCAACACCACTTACCATACTCTGGGGAAAGGATTCTCGAGCATCCGATCTAAGCAGATAGTTGAAAATCTGTTAGAAAAGGGATGACTGGCCCCTATCCGCCCCAGTGAGAAAGTAACCATTGTCAGATCAAGCCCGTCCGAAGGCAAAGTAATAATCCTCGTCAGGATTACCAAGGAAAAAGTCATTTTTCACGAGTGTATCTCAGCCATGAGAGAGGTTCTGGACACTGGCATGATACCTGATGCACCTCCCGTACAGAATGCCATAATTATCTCTAGGGCTGAGTATTTTAAAAAGGAGCCGGGACTTTTACATAAAGCCGAAAACGAAAGAGGAAAGCCACCAAGCCCGGGAGGCAATACTTCCTGCTGCATGCTAACCGTGGGCAAGCTCAAGCAGGCATGGGATAATGCAAACCCTGATCAAGATGAATCGGAATACACCCTAGCTCTGTGGGCCATCCAAGGAACAACGATGCAATCTCAGGCTCAGAAACCCGTAACTTGGGAGACAATCCGAAAGGCTACCCAGTCAGAAGCCAGTCATACCCAATATCCCCAAGCTCAGCCCCTCACCATTGCTAAGCTCCGGGAGACTTGCAACAAAATCAGTCAGAATCGGTGGCCAGTTGCTAAGCAAGCTCCTCTGTTGACCCTAGCATCATTAAAAGAGTCCTGTAAAGAGCCGATAGATAAGCCAGAGGGAGAAGTGAACCTGTTGACCAGATCCGGATAGATCCATCAGGGTAATCCCAAGAGAGATAAGAGGCCAACAGATTAAGCACCCAGGGAGAACCGTAACCCCTATGCCAAGACAGCTGAGACTCCTGACCCCAAGAAAGAGGATCCTGTGCTCACTCAGTTGTTACAAACTCAAGCCAACATCTCTCTATGGTCCTTGCTCACTTCGTCTTATCCCCACAAGTTGAAATTGGAGGAAAGTTTGGCCCACACACTGGTCCCTATTGATGCTACCCCTGACGACGTGGTGCAATTAATTGGGAACATCCACTACGAAAACATAGTCACCTTCACGGACCTAGATCTCCCCCAGTTCGGAGCCGATCATAACGAGCCTCTCTTCATCACGGTCCAGCTAGATGAACGGCGTCTCCCTCGGGTTTTAGTTGACAATGGGTCCGGAATGAACATCCTCCCAGCAAAGATCATGAGCCTGCTCGGCATCAAGCCCACAGATCTGAAGCCTTCCTCCCTCACAGTCAAGGCCTATGACTCAACGTCTCATACTGTACTTGGGGCTGCTACTTTAAACCTGTGACTCGGCAAGAAAATGATACCCGTAGAATTCCAAGTCATCTATATCCGAATCACCTTTAATGCTCTGTTGGGAAGACCTTGGCTGCACCAAGTTAACGGGGTCGCGTCGAGCCTTCATCAGTGTGTAAAGTTCGTTTCAGATGGGGATCTAACAACCATTTGTGGAGACCTAGTCACCTTGGAAGGCATCGATACGGGTGGAATACCCATCCTGGAAATCAAACATGATGAGGATGGTTTCATGCTGACTGGCTTCACAGTCGAGTCTCCTAAAGTCCAAGTTTGCAACGTGGATCTGACTGTCACCCGGGACAAGATCCCACCTGTTATGAGGATGATGAGAAAGATGAATTACCTGCCTGGTCTGGGTCTTGAGAAATGCCTACAAGGGACTCACAAGGTCATTGAGGTTAAGGAACAGAAAACTCGCCATGGCCTGGGATATTAGCCAACTTCAGAGGGGATTGCAAAAGAGAAAGAAATTGCTCGAAAAAGAAAGGAAGATGCTGCAAGAAAGGTCCCTTTCAATGGCCCTAAATCTCCCCCTTTCAGTCTTGACATGACTGACTACTTCATATAGGGCGCTCCACAGCTGGACAATTCCGCCATCAGGGAACCCACTCCTACAGAAGGCTGGCTGAAGCTACAGGAGAACCTCAGTAAGTTCAGGGGAACCAGAGCCAACCCCGTCAGAAGAATGTTCCTCGACCTACACAAGATACCTGGGGCTACTACCACCGTGAAGAGCAAGTACACTTACAAAGGGGTACCAGAGCTGGTAAAGCTGTTTGAGAAGCTCAAAGAAGTCATTTCGACTGTCGAGAAGGCCACAACAGCTGAGTTTGAACAGGTCATGCCAAAGGCCAAGACTTCAGAATTCTCCTTAGATGAATGGGATGGTCCCGTCATGCAGCAGATGTTTGGAGAAGAAATGCACATTCCAGACCTAATCGACTGAGGCTCAGTAAAGGAAACGATTGCAGTAATTGAATCAGGAGGACAGAAGCCGCAAGATCCCTGAGCCATGGTCATACAGTCTACGATGCCCTTGAAGAATTGGGAAACTCTCTCTGGTACGTCCGCGAGCAAAGAAGAAATGGTCACGAAGCTTGGATTGGTCCCCCATCCCCTTGTGTCCAACTACCTCAAGTCCTCTGAGTCTCTTTTCATCGAGTTCGAGTCCCTAGAGTCGTCTGATGGCCTTACGCCAGAAGACTATGAAATTGTAGCCAATGCTGTACTTCCTTTTACGCTGAATGAAATGATCGACCTTTCCGAGTATCCCCTGATCACCACTTTAACTAATGATAAATTAACTAACAACTTAAAAATGGTTAATAATGATTCACTAGATAAGGATGCAGACACACTAAACGAACAATACATTAAAGAAATCTTTAAGCAGGTTGTAGAGAAAGAGAAAAACCGAGCCCAAGCTGCTGAGGAGGTTTTGACTCGTGTGAATCTGGGAACTGCAGAAGAGCCTAAAGAGACGCAGATTGGCAGTTTCTTCGACGGGCCCGAACAAGCAACTCTAACGGAACTACACAAGGAATTTGTGGACGTGTTTGCATGGTCTTACAGGGATATGCCTGGCCTCGATCCCTCCATGGTGGAGCACCGGATAACATTAGATCCAGAAGTCAAGCCAGTCAAACAAAAGCTGAGAAAGATCAAACCCGAGAGGTTGTTACAAGTAAAGGAAGAAATTGAGAAGATGCTCAAGGCAGGATTCATTCGGGTCATGGAATACCCCAAATAGCTCTCCAACATCGTAACAGTCACCAAGGCTAACGGAAAAGTCCGATGCTACGTGGATTTCAGAGATCTCAACAAAGCCAGCCCAAAGGATGACTTCCCCCTGCCCAACATTGACATGCTGGTAGATACCACAGCCAATTACGAGGTCAAGTATTTTGTTGACGGTTTTGTCGGCTACAACCAGATCAAAATGGTCGAAGAGGACCAGGCTAAGACAGCTTTCACTACCCCCTGGGGAACATATTGCTATATAGTCATGCCGTTTGGTCTGAAGGACGCTGGGGAAACCTATTAGAGGGTTGCCACCGCCCTGTTCCACGACATGATTCATAAAAAAATTGAGGTCTATGTGGATGACATGATAGTCCACTCCAAAGGATCCGATGGCCAACACTTCATCGATTTGAGAAAATTCTTCGACCGCCTCAGAGAACATTCCATAAGGCTGAACCCAGCTAAATGCTCCTTCGGCGTCAAACGAGTTAAAGTGTTGGGATACATGGTAACTGAATGGGGAATCGAAGTGGACCCGCAGAAGATCAAAGCCATAGTTGAGATGAAGCCACCTCGAACACTGACAGAAGTTATATCTTTCATGGGAAGGCTACAGTACATAAGCCGTTTCGTGAATCAACTGACCTCCATCTGCGAGCCTATCTTTAAGCTGATGAAGAAGAGGACATCCACTGAATGGAACCCAGAATGCCAGTTTGCTTTTGAAAAGGTCAAAGCATACCTTGTGAACCCTCCAATCCTTTGTCCCCCACATCGGCAAAAGCCACTACTGCTATACCTGACTGTCACAGACACCGCAATTGGGGCTATGCTGGCATAGGAGAAGAAAGACTCCAAGGTTGAAAGCGCCATCTATTTTGTGCGCAAAAAGCTACAAGGCAGTGAACTCAACTACTCAGTTTGCGAGAAGACCTGTGCAAGTCTGGTATGGGTAGTGGGAAAGTTGAAGCACTACATGCAGTCTCACTCAGTGCATTTGGTCTCGAAATTAGATCCCATCAAATACCTGTTCGACAAACCCTCCCTCTCTATAAGATTGGCAAAGTGGTCATTCTTTCTGGCCGAGTATGATATCACTTATATGACAAGAAAGTCTGTGAAAGGGCGGGTGATGGCAGACCAGCTGGCTTCCCAAGTGATGAATGCGAAGGACCTGAACCTCAATTCCCTGATGAAGGAATTTTCGCTCTAGAAGGAGAAAATCGCTGGCAACTCTTCTTTGACGGGGCAGCTAACAAACGGGGGAATGGAATAGGAATGCTCCTGGTCAACCCCACTGATGAACATACTCCCATAGCCATAAAGCTCAACTTCGAGGACACTAACAATGCTGCCAAGTATGAAGCCTGCATAGCTGGATTGGAGGCAGCCTTGGAAAGGAACATCAAGGAGTTGGAAGTATATGGTGACTCTGCTCTCATCATCAACCAAGTGTCCAACAAGTGGAAAACAATTGATCCGGGTCTGCAAAAGTATCACACCTATATGGAAGACCTCGCAGCCCAGTTCAAGGAGGTCAGCTTCCACTACCTGCCCAGAAACTGCAACAGGTTTACAGATGCCCTGGCAATACTAGCCTCCCTTGTCGAAATACCCAAAGGAAAATCAGTCAAACCCTTCAGGGTTGGGAGAAGAGAAAACCCAGCCTACTGCTTTGAGATTGGAACAGAGGGAGAACCAGTAGACGACCCGTGTTATGCTCAAATCTACCAATACTTAAAAAGTGGTGAAGCCTCCTTCAAAAATGAAGACGGGGAATACAAAGAAGGGATCAAGGCAAAAGGTATGATGGCTCTGAAATGCCCGGCTTCCCATTACGTCCTTCTGGGAGATACGATGTACAAAAGGCGCTACCGAGGCCCCCTCTTATGCTGTATCAGCAAACAAAGGGCTGCCAAGCTAATGAACGAAGTACATGGCGGTACCTGTGGCCCCCACATGAATGGTCGAGCCTTAATGCAGGTCATCCTGAGAATGGGCTATTTTTGGATCTCTATGGAGACGAATTGCATCCAGTTCGTGAGAAGCTGCGACAAATGTCAGCGCTATTTAAATCTCAACCATCTGCCTCCGCATGACCTTTATTGCATGACAACCCCTTGGCCTTTTGTTACCTGGGGAATCGACATCATCGACAAAGTTACACCACCAGGAAGCAACGATCACGAGTTCGTCCTGGTAGCTATAGACAATTTCACTAAATGGGTCGAGGCCAAGTCCTACAAAGTCCTCAATTCCAAGAAGGAAGCCCTCTTTATCAAAGAAAACATCATGTGCAGATACGGATTGCCAGCTGAGGTAATTTCGGACAATGGTTCTCATTTCGAGGGAGAATGCGACAGATTATTGGCAGAATTCAAAATAACTCATCACAAGTCATCCCCTTATCGGCCCCAAACCAACGGTGTTGTTGAAGCGGCAAACAAGACTCTAGAAAACATCATCAGAAAGATGGTCGTCCGAGGCAGAGATTGGCCAGACAAGCTCCACCTTGCCCTATGGGGATACAGGACATCTGGCAGAACTGCCATAGGGGAAACGCCATTTGCCCTCACTTACAGAATGTAGGCCGTACTTCCTATCGAATTGGAAATTCCCTCGCTCCGCGTTTTGTTGGAAAATCAGATCAGCGAAGTCGAATGGCTCCAGAGTCGCCACGATGAGTTGGCCCTGCTAGATGAACGTCGTCTGAAAGCCATGGAACACATCCGGGCTTACCAAGCAAGAATGGCCAGGGCCTTTGACAAGAAAGTGAAACATCGGAACATCCGAGAAGGCAACCTCGTGTTAAAAGAGAAGCCTCCGACCCACACCAATCCACTCGACAAATGGGAGCCCGTCTGGATCGGACCCTATGTAGTCCAGAAAATATTTTCTGGGGGAGCCATGCAGCTCGCAGACTTAGATGGAAATCCCTTTGTGCATCCAGTGAACGGAGACAAGCTCTGCAGATATTATGCCTAAAGATCGAGTCACTTCCCTTCAAAGGTGCTAAAAGAGTAATACCCAACTAGATTGAAAATCCGAAAGGGCGGCCTACGTAAAGGGTTGCACCTCTCTCGTCCCTCTCTCTACCTACCCTTTCTAAAATAAAAAAAAAAACACAACAACAACTCATAGGGTCGAACTACGGAGACTTGAGCCCCTTAGTCCACTTATAAGAGGGGAACATAGGCAGCCGGAAACGGTTCGGTCTAAAACATAAAATAAACATCAAATTTTGTCATCAACACAATGATCACATCGCATCTGCGTCTCGAAAAACTCTAATGCAATTCACCTACTCATTACAGTTAAAAACTTCTTGATGAGTTCAAGCCCGGTCTACTCTTAAACTCATAATTAAGCTAAAAGAAAAGACATAAAAAATACATAACTAAAAACTAAGGATGATCAGTGGATACTCAAAGGTCTAGCCACTAGTGCTAGCATCTCCCTCTGTCCTCCTCCGTCTCCTCCCGCCATGCCTTGTGTTCTTCCTAGGCACGGGAATGACGTCCGTCCTCCTCCTCCCTAGCTCCGGCATAGGGGTCGGGTCCATCAAGCCTGCCTCTATCAAAGCTCTGGTCGCCTGGGCTTCGTCTCTAATTTCCTGCCTCCTGGGTAGCGTCATGGGAACCCTGTCCTTCTGACGATACACTCTCATCTCATAGTCGAACATATCATCTCCACTCCTGTCATATGGGTTGGCCCTCGCCTCATCTCTCCTCAATACTGACACGTGGACATCTTCTGGTCCCACCATGGCCTCATGCCTCCTCATAAGAGCCACCTGAGTCTCCCCCATGTGTCCCTCATACCAATCCAAGTACCAAGTGGATAGATAAATATGCTCAGGATGCCTGAGAAGGACCATAGGAGGAAAAGCATGATACCTCCATACTCGAGAAAAGAAGGGAAATGCAGATGGATCATCCATAGAAACAGACATCACCACTCGGGCGGCAATATCATCGCAGCCCTCCAAAGGTACCTGCTCCATCCCGATCTACCTGAGAACTAAAGCTGGAATGTAGAAGGTAGACCAACTGAGCCCCGGAAGCATGACTACCAGAGATCCCTCATGGATCGTCCTCCTAATCTCTATCCGCTAGTGCGGAATCCACCATCGGATGTCCTGGGTATGACGCTAAGCCATCCAGCGCTCCCACGAGGCCTGATCCTCGATCTCAACTGTAACTCCCCTCCTGGAAAAAGTCCATGGCCTGAATGCAAGAGGAGCCTCCCGTAGGACCCCCAGCCTCTCCATCAGCCACATCGACAACAGAAATGGGCTTCCCCCGTGCATGTACCGCTTCCAGGTAGCCAAGCGGTCAATAGCATGAAGGGTCTCTCCCAAGATCAAGGGAACTATATCCCGGCCTGATCGGCAGTGCACAACAACGTCTAACAGAGACCGATGGCACATCCCAAAGGAACAAACCATGAACAGGGACCCGATTGCACAAAGAGCAAAGGCATCCCAATAACAATCACCAACAACACCCAAGCTCCTAAACCTATCCGAGAGACCAGAAATGTCAAAATAGTCGGATCCTTGAATCATACCTCGGGCTTCCTCCGAGGAGATTTAAAGGAGGCCAGACAATCTGTTGGCAAGAGACATCCCTCCAGGCAAGGGAAGTGTAACCTCTTCCACCTCGAGCCCTCCAAGTAATGCCCTGAAATCCTCAATGGTGGGAACCACTTCGTTGTAGGAGAGGCAAAAGACAAGCCTTCGAGTGTCCCAGAACGCGGCAGAAGCCCTTATCAAGCTCCTTAAGAGACCATAGAGATTTGATCTTGTATCTCTCTTCAAAGAAAGCCCTATTCCCATGCATGACCTCCCAAGACAATTCCTTGAACTTGTCAAAGAAGATCATTTGCAACTCTTTGGCAATTTAAGAGAATTTTTCATGTTTTACATGGCTTTCTATGGTTTTGGGTCGTGACTTCAGAAAGAACAGTGAAGAAGATGAAGTTGAATGATGAAAACCAGGTCTGAGGTGAAATTTAAATAACCCTGCCAGGTGCTGCCCTTGTCTGCGCGGATGAGATTGCAGCCTCAATCTCATCCACGCGGATAAAATTGTTCCCCAATCCATAAACTTTTTTGACAACAATAAAAATTGCTGGCCCAAATGAGGAAATCCTTCCCCAAACAGCCAAACATGAAAATATACCCATTCCCCATGATTTTCATTCAAAATCCCAACAAATATCCCTCTTTTGTCCCTATAAAACACAAAACCGGGCTCATGCAACTTGCATTCTGTATTGGATTAACAAAAACAAAAATACTTAGCAAAATAAAATGTATTAACCTAGTTATTACATGCCAAAAATAGAAAATAATGTACATCAAATGTATATGTGTTTTCTGCCCTAACAAGTACGCTCAGTCGAAATCACTATCCGAATCGAGAACAGGATCTTCCTCCCTGATAAACTCCTTGCCACGCCTCTGCACATTCCATCGAGCCGCACTCGGCCCCTCAGCCACTGCCTCCAGAAAAGCCATCTCTGGCTCTATGTCATCCTCCTCAGCATCAGAGTATCGGTCCTTGGGATCAGCCGACATGCCCCGATACGGCACACCAATATCCGCAAGAAGTCGTACCCAAAGGAGAAGGCGTCAGAGCTATGGCCGCATATGCCCTGGGTCTGTAAGGGAGTCCCATAATCTCCCCGTGGCTCAAAAGCGTCGTAACCACCACTGTGTGAAGAAGAGCCCTCGCCGGTCCTGCCCTGTACGAAGCCCGATCCCTCCATGCCTCCGAAGATGATATGATATCGGGAAAGCTCCACGCTCCTGTCCATATAGCCAGAAGGAGAAACGTCTGTCGACCCCCGGGGCTGAGCGCGAGGAGTCTCCATAGACCTCTTGCCTGGCATAGTCTCGCTGGTAGGAATGGGGGACCTCTACGCATAGAAGCACTAGATCCCATCCGCGCCACCCTCTCTGAGCCCTTCGCATTCCCTCGCGTCACGAGGTTGTGAATGAACTTCTTCGCCCCGATGACCTGGCACAAAAGTCGATCTACAACATGGGACGAGTATTGCGAAGAAGAATCAGAAGCATTAAAAAACAGTCGAATGACGAAAGAAGTACAAAGCCAAAACAACCAGAACGCGATTAGCGCATACCTGATCATTCGATTGAGGTCGAAAAGCTCGCGGCGTCACCGCTGGGAGGGGTATCTGCGCCCTCATCCTAACCCCATCCTGGGTATATGAAAATTCCGCTCGAGGGATCCTCACTACCGAATTCCCCTCCCTCGCCAGCACCTGAGGCATCCTCACCCTACGTACCACAAAGGCTTGATAAGGCTCCTGAGTAACATACTCCAGGGCAGGCCGCCAACCTCTAAACCAGTCCCAATTCGTCGACCCTTCCCGGGGAAATAGCATGTCAGCCGGAGGCTCAGGCAGCTTTAAAGCAGCCAATCCCAGACCATGCTTCCTCGTCACCCTCTCCCCTAAATAGTAAACATCGCAGGTGAGTCCCCGCATGATCCGCCTCTGGCTCATCCAGCGCTCATCGCCACCTAGCTGGTCCACCTCGAACCAGCTCCAAGGGTAAAAATTAACCCTGTCACTAGTCTCCGCCTTCAAAAATGGCACCGCGTCAATGTACGGCATCTTTATCCTGGTGTAAGTACCCAAATCTGGCTCATGCCTTCCGATTAAGTTTCCCGGCAATTTCCCATACTTTCCTAAAGTTCAGGGGCAATTCTGGAACTTTTCCAAACCTTCCAAGGGGGAGGGACTTATTAGGAATTAAAATTCCAAGCAGTCCCTCACTGGAAAGGGGTTTCTAGGCGGCACCTTCCATGGATCTAGAAGCAGGCTGAGTCAACGACGGATAATGCCGGACGGCTTCTTTTGCAAGAGGTTAATGCCGCACGGCTTCATTAGGAAGCACAAATCAGCCTATAAATAGAGGTCTCCTCTACCCATTTTGATATACAATTTCAGGCACTGTTACTCTGCCAAACAGAAAACTCAAAAATACAGAAACCAAAACTCCCAAAAATCACCTCCCTCCTCCATAAAATCCATCCAAAACCACTCATACATTAGGAAAAACCCCCAACGGAGATAGAGAAAACCATCATTGGTAATCTCTCCTTCCTTTCTCCTTGAAATATATTTATTATACTTTTATATTGTACTTGCCATTTGCTTTGCCATTTCTTGTCATTAAATGTGATATATACTTATAAAGATCCTATCTTTATCATGTAGATATCATCCCCCCCTTTTCCCTAACAAAAATGATTCATGGGGAATCCATCCCAAGGATGAACAAGGGTCCATAAGTGGCTTGTTCAAGGGAGGATTCATCACATGATGATATGAAATAGCTCATTTTTACTACATAAAAATGTCATATTTACTATTATAAGGTCATCCCCTTCTCTTGACCTTGCTTCCAAGGATTGTCCACCTCATAAGGTTCTTAAAGGATATAGGAAAGCCTCAAAGGTCTTCCCTTTATATTCATAGCCTTAGTTCTCATATTGTTCATTACACTTATTTTCATAAAAATGCAATCTTTACTTTTCAAGGTCATCCCCCATGTCCCTTTAGGTTGGATCACTATCCAAGGATTGTCTAGTAACCTTCTTAAGGCACGAAAGACACATGACGAGTATAAAGATCCAATCTTTATACCCCTCCCCTTAGTCCCTTTGGTACTTGAAGCATCCCGTGGGGTGGATTGGTGTAAAGGTCTCATCTTTACATCGTTTCCTCCACTAAAGATGCCATAGTCGAAGTCCCTTTAGAAGCGGACGACCCTTGGCCCCTACATCTCCGATCATCACTTGAGACGAGCATAAATGTCCCTACTAAGCTCAAATCATCTCAAGATGTAGGATTGATGAGCACAGGCTCTTCCTTTCTAAAGAGTCTCATTCTTGGACTATAAAAAAGGTGTCCCTCTCTCTCGATCACATAAAGACCTTGTCCCAAAGAACGTTGGTTTAAAACACACCGAGGCTCTCAAGCCTAATATGGTTGATTATTCTAACGGGAGGGCGAAAAAGGTCACTTAATGATGATCATAAGTCCAAGATGAGCACAGGATCAAAATCCCGAACACATCAAATCTAAGGAATCCCGAGCGATAACCAACTCAAATGGTTTATACGTCCATAATATAACTTGGCACATTCCATCCCCTTTTCAAATCACATCTCACACACAAACACACAAAACAAGCACAAAAATTGGATCTAGGGAGACTTGCCTTTGGCAAGGCTTCTTGGGTGAACGCAAAACGTTCTTCCCAAGGAGTAACTTAACCTCCAGACCCTATTCCTTTTTTTCAAAGTTTTGAGGAAATCAAAATGGCGTGGCGACTCCATTTTTCAATAAACCGAATGTCTTCAAACTGAGGTGAAGCGGCGACCCTATAAAAAAATGGTTCACATCCGCTATTTGGGCCCACATTCACAGTTTGGCGACTCCTCTAGGGAATAAGTAAATATTTCCAAACTTCTTCTCTCATAAGAAGCATTGGAAATGTTTACGAGGGTTAGCCTCCCGCCGCGAATTCAATTTTTGTGCTTGTTTATCTTTCCTTATTTTGCATGCATCTTGGTTTTTGGGATTGTGCATACTCTGAATACTGAACAGGGATCATTCTGAAGCTGAAAAGGTGCCAAAATGTCCGGGGAAACAGCCTGGAAATGAAAAAAATTGGAACCTGGAAAACTGCTAGATCTAGCCGGACGACTTGATCTGCCTGGATCATAGCCGGGCAGCTTCTTTTGGAAGTTCCACCAGGACACTTTATGAGGTTAATCTGGCAGCTTTGGCAGCTTGGGGCTATTCAGGTCCAAGACTGACCAGGCTCCAGAAAATTTATGTGCTTACTTGCTGCATTTCCCCCGTCCAGAAAAATATTCCTTTAAAACACATTTCTGAAAAACTCTGTTTTAACTCAAAAAGGAATATTTTTAGGAGGCCGCACACTACGCGCACCATATATATCATGTACACTTTTGTAAGTACCCCAATCTGGATCGCTCTCCATCCCAGCATGCGATAAAACCAGAGGCAAACTTCCGGAGGTCATAACTCCTTCATACGAACTCCGATTGAGACGTGTCATATATGGTTGGAAAGCTCTCGACGAGAGCTAGCTTGCCATCACAATCACAGGAGCATGGAAGGTCCGTACGGACCTCTTTGCATGCCAAAAAAGTCCGTACAGACCTCTTTGTAACCAGACATAATTATTACAAAATCCGCTTAAAGTCCATGAGATTCCCTCAAATCAAGAAAATCTAAAATTTTGGTTTTCCTAGAAAGTCCGTACGGACCTTCTTGCACATTTTCCCACACTATAAATAGAGGGCTCCCCCTCCCTCATTTTTCACACCTCCCTCTTCTCTTCTCTCCCTAAGCCTTCAAGCTCCCTCTCTAAGACCCCTCGGGGCACTCCCGGTCCCTTTCGATTCCTTCCGGGGCCTTCCGAGCTCCCTTGTGGTGCTCCGAAGCCCTTTTCGAGTCAAACCGGCGATCCCGGTCCACGCCAAACCTCTGCCCGAATACAACGCACGCCGAACCTCTGCCCGAATCCAAGCGATGATTCCAACGCACGCCGAACCTCTGTCCGAATCCAACCGACGATTCCAACGCACGCCGAACCTCTGCCCGAATCCAACCGACGATTTCGACGCACGCCGAACCTCTGCTCGAATCTAGTCAAAGATCCCTGCGATCCCAACGCACGCCGAAACTCTGTCCGAGTGCACACTTGACAATCCCAAGGCACGCCGAAGCTCTGTCCGCAGATAACCGGCACATCCCGAAGCAATCCCGGTCCTTCCCGGAACACTATTCCATCCTCAAACACTATTCCCTCGCGGAAGACAGACACGAACCAACATTGGTAAGGCTTCCTTCCTACACTATTTCAATACATTTCAATAAGCAGTGTACAATGTAGACATCCGACACAACATGCATTTTTAAAAGCACATACACACAGAGACAACATTTAAAGAATATAAGGGGTACCGAAAGACTCGTTTTTATGAGGAGACTCGGGTGAGCTCTATGATTCTAATATTCTCTTCCCGAGGAGTCATCTGACCTCCGAACTCAAAAATCTCATCACACAAAAATAGTTTATTTTTAAACTAATGCCCTTTTTCAATGTTTTGGGCTTAATAAAAACGGCGTGGCGACTCTACAAGCAAAAACTCAGCGAGACACCTCCATCAACAACGCTGCAAAGCGGAAATGCCAGATGCCGGGGCGCGATTGCGCTGCCTCTCGGATCCGGGTAATTTCAGTTGGCGACTCCGCTGGGGATGTTTTGTTTTAAAAAAAACTTTTAAACAAAAAACAAAAGATTTTTTTTTAAAAACAATGATGAGGGTCAAACATTCATTTTACCCCTTTCTTTAACTGTTGTGTGTGTATGCATGTGCTTTACTTTTTTTTTTATTTTACAAAAAAAATAAAAATACAAAAAAATGCATCAATATACATCTGTGAACATATATTTAAAATTCTTTAAAAACTTCTGTTTTACTCAGAAAAAGAATTTTAGAGACCGCACACTACTCGCACTGCTGCCTCGATAGACCGCACGCTACTCGCACTGCTGCTTCGGTACACCGCACGCTATGTGCACTGCTGCCTCAGATACACTGCACCCTACAACCCTCAACCCGGGGTGTTCTCAGTTGCAGTCCGTTTGGTCTTCCTAGGCCTCTTGGATTCGCACGGGATCATTCCAAACATCCCATCCTAGCCAAGTGTAAACCCTGCACGTTTGAGTCTTGAGTCACACTCTGTCCAGACACGGTTGGTTTTTACCCAGTCCGTGTCATACAGCCTGGATACATATCCCATGCCGGCCATTTTCTGAGTCGAGGCTCGAAAACTCAAGATCCCTTGCTCAAGCAAAGCGATGAAAGGTCATGCTAAAATCTTGACCCGATCTTGATTTTCCGAAGCTACACCCAGACGATGTTCCGTCCCCGATATACATCCATGCCCACATGACACCATGTCATCAAGCCTTTAATATGTCAGCCACGACGATATAACCCAGCCAACGCCTAACGTCACAGATCCCTTGCGCAAGCAAGGTAAAGAGAGGTCATGTCGAACTCTTGACCCGATCTTTACTCAGGTGCCGGCTCGGCTCACTATTCACATGGCTAACGCATTAAAACGAACATGACAGGCTCGGTCATTAGGTTCGATTTTTTTTAGGCTGGTGGAAACCGCTTGCCCTATAGGACCCTCGCCCGGGGCTGTCCACCCTGGGATGTCGAAATACAGGTGCAAAACGAGGGGCTTATAGCCGCACAGATGGTCTCCACTGACCCACGATCTAGCATAGTTGCGAAAAAGAAGAGCAATCTTTTCCAACCTACCTAGGACTCTGAGAAAACACGTTTTAAGTAAATTAAAACAACAAAAAAAATCAAAAAAAAATAATAATAAAAGCGGAAACCGCATGTCATGTGAGCTTTCCCCCTTTTGCCCCAAAAGGCCTTCCCGTGTCTAAACCTTACCCGTCACCCCCTCCAGCGAACCGAGAATGGTTGAGAATACCCGGGAGCCGCCTCTTCAGTATCGAGGTCACAAGGTCCGACAATCCTTCCGGTTCAATGGTCCGAACAGTTCGCTACTCCCCCATGGCAGGATCAACAGATAACAGTGAGGGAAACGGAACCCCGCCACTAAGAAACCTCCAAACAAGGGAGGAGGTGTTGCGAGCCTTCGAAACTCTCAAGAAGCGCCAAGAAGAGCAGCAAGCCTGGATCGTAGACACCCTGCGCCTTCGAGGAACCGTTGCTGTTCCCCAAGCTGATGGGACCTTTGTTCTCATAAAAGACGAAGAAATACCTGTTCCCCCGGGTCCTCAAAGCTATCAACAGGTCCTGCCACCGCCAAGCTACGAGAACCCAGCAACGCAAAGCAGTTCCCACTCAAAGCTTCACTCAGTCATCAGTCAAGCGGCTCCGTCCTGCCCGCCTCAGCACAGTCAGTTTCACGGCCCTGCGCCATAAGCTCAATATCACCAGCACACATATGGGCCTGCTCCACCAGATCCCAATGCATCTCGACATCCCCCGGGATTCAATCCTTTGCCTCTATACGAGCCTCGCAGCCACAATCTGAAATCTCAATGCCTGCCAGGGACAGACATCCCCCGCAGATATCCTGACATCTCAAACCTTCCACCCGCTGGACTACCACTTGGGGCTAACAAAACATTTCCCCAGTTCCCAAACACAACCCTTAGCGGTCCGGGTAATCACGTCCTTGCCTCCAATTTCAGTAACCCAGGGTACGGGATGGTATATACTCAACTACCTCCCCAAGATTCCCGAATGGCGATCTCATCAGCCAATCCACCTCCATCCTCGGTTTCCATCCCAGAAAATGGCAGCCTGCCTCCGCCTACTGACCCTCATGTGGCTTGGTTGGTTGAACAGATAAAAGATATGCAAGGGAAAATGGCCAACTCTCGGAAAGACCCGCTCATGCCCACAGATCCGAGCAAGGTGATTCCTCTCCCCCCAAAGTTCAAAATGCCGGAAATGGAGAAGTTCGTTGGGACAAAATGCCTGAGGACCCATATCAATACCTATGTCTTAGGTATGAAGACCAAGGGGGCCACACCTCAATAAAAGGCAGATCACTTTCAACGCTCCCTAAAATACACGGCCTTGACATGGTTTCTTAAAGTAAAAGCAGAAAACCGCTCCACTTGGGAGCAAATAAGTGATATCTTCCTAGAAAAATACCGTGCTAACCTCAAGTGGAAAACAAATCGGCATGACCTGCAGGCCACTGAGCAGAAAGATGATGAGTCGGTGGAGGAATTTTACAAAAGACGGAATTGGAAGTTAAGCGAGATAATGGATCCACTTTCCAAAGAAGAGCAAATGGAAATCTTCCATTCCTGCCTCAAACCATCCCTGAGGGCCCTGATCAGTCACCACTTTTATCCTGATCTTTGCGCCATGGTCAACGCTGGGACCAAGTTTAAGAAAACACTGAACATGCAAAAAATGGTGGTCAGTCCAGCCCCGCCTAATCCAATATCTGCCCCAAGCAAAGGGAGGGAGGTTGTCGGAGCAGTCCATTATATTCAGAATGGAGCACTACAAAGAAACGGTGGTCCCCCGAGATAACGACAACACTATGATGATTTTAGGATGCCCTTGAGCGAGGTATTCGATCGTGTAGTGAAGCAAGGTCTCCTCGAACCTATGGAAAATTACCAGCCCAAATTCCCCAATGCCAACTGGGATGTAACCAAGCGGTGTGATTTTCACAAATACCACGGTCATACAACCGACAACTGCACAGTTTCGAGGAAAGCAATTCAAGGATTGATTGAAGAAGGAAAGTTAGAACGCCCCCGTGGCCCCAATACACTTGAAATCTTTTCCCCAAAAATAATGGTCCAGAAGCTTGGTCTAACCCCAGTCTCCTAGAGCCTAGCTTCTAAAATAAAAGACCCCGAGTCTGTCATGTTTAAAGTTTAAGTCTATCGAGTCGTCTGACGGCTTTATGTCTGGAGATTATGCATTTGTAACAAAAATCGCGTTTCTTTATGCTTCGAATAAAAGTTTGACCTTTCTGAGTATCCCCTCATTGCCACTTTAAGCATGTTGTCAAACGAGAGGAAAATCGGGCCCAAGCTGCCGAGAAGGTTCAAACTAAAATGAATTTGGGAACTGCTGAAGAGCCCACAGAGACGCAAACCGGAAAATTCTCCGTCGATACTTCACCCAAAGAATATCGAGTCTTCTTCTCCCCCTTCTACACTCTATAAAAAAATCATACAGTCCACCTCGTAGGTTCTAGTACCTTTCTCATTCAATCAAGTCCTCCTTGGACATTGTAATTAAGTCTTCAATTTTCCATACGAAAGTTTTCCTTCTTTTCTTGCTAGACTTGCGACATTATTTTGCACCCCACATTACATTTAATGAAATGGTTTTGTTCTATGTGATCACTTGCATTGCTCAACAAGTAATTCCACAAATGATTAATGCTTTGATTAATTGGTGTGAGAAAGTTAATCGATAGCTCCCCATACACCTTACCATACCCTACACAAAGGCCTCCATCAAGCCATACACTTTCTAAAACATGTCCCCACCATCACCTTGACCAAGTCAACGACGGAGGCAACATCAAAGGAAAACAAAAGGTCACTCATCATTAAAAGATTGACCCCATGTCGACAACAACCTAGGGGCTTGCCTTCGCCCTCGTGCGCATCAAGAAAGTTCAAGCAGGGGCTTGCCTTCGCCCTCATATGCTTCAAAAAAAAAAAAGCTCAAGCAGAAGCTACAAAAAATAAATGAGGTCAAGGACCCAGAGCCAACGATCAAGAAGCAATGGATTCATTGAAGCTGCTGTCAAATACGACTTGTCAAGGAATCACCTCAAGGCCCGCGCCTCATCATTCAACCTTCCGAGCCTTTTCGCCAAAGGCCGCGCAAATATCTTTGCCCTGGCTCCAAAGCCAAACACTGTTCAACCCCGAACTACGTCGACCTGAGCTCCTTGTCTTAAGGGTAACATAGGCAATCAGAAATGGTCTGGTCATAAACACATACAAATCCACAAACCCGGTCTCATCAATGACCTCTCCTATACACAAGCCTTCTTTCACACCAGACCAACTCGATCCTTGATACCGGTTGACTTTCTCCTCGTGATTAATCAAAGCATATCAGGTTTAATTGTTGAATAACCCGAACATCAACAAAGGGTTTTAAGCAAACATGTGATCAATGTGAACAAATCAAGTTTTCAGATGTCTCGACAAGTCTTCTTTTTCTACAAAATAGGAAAATAGAGCTAAACACTGATTTTCTGTCGACAAGGGCTTCCATACACTTTTACAAGCCTTTCAGTTCGGATACTCTATCAAAAGAGTCAAACCCAAAAGCGTGTTTTTTGTTCCTACATCAAATAAGGCATTCACACAAAAGGGAACCCGTTCCCACCTTTTCAAAAATAAATATGCCCTTGCGAGTGTACAGTTGAAATTACCCGGGATCTGGCTCGCGCGCTGATCCCCGGCATCTCGCATTCTTTGCGTCGCTTTGGGAAATGTCGCCCGGATCCGAGAGGCAGCGCGTTCGTGCCCTGGCATCTGGCTTATTTCCGCTTTGCGTTAGTTGGGAGGTGTTTCGCCGTGTTTTCGCTTTGTAGAGTCGCCACGCCGTTTTTATTAAGTCCAAAACATTGAAAAAGGGCATCAGTTTAAAAATAAACTATTTTTGTGTGATGAGATTTTTGAGTTCGGAGGTCAGATGACTCCTCGGGAAGAGAATATTAGAATCTTAGAGCTCACCCGAGTCGCCTCGTAAAAACGAGTTTTTCGGATACCCCTAATATTCTTTAACTGTTGTGTGTGTGTGTGTGTATGTGCTTTTAAAAATGCATGCTGTGTCGGATGTCTACATTGTACACTGCTTTATTGCAATGTATTGAAATAGTAATGGAAGGAAGCCTTACCAATGTTGGTTCATTTCTGTCTTCCGCTGGGGAATAGTGTTTGAGGATGGAATAGTGTTCCGGGACGGACCGGGATTGCTTCGGGAGGAGCCGGTTGTCTGCGGACAGAGTTTCGACGTGCGTCGGGATTGTAGGTTGCGTTCGGGTAGAGGTTCGGCATGCATTGGGATGGTAGGGATCACTCGGGCAGAGGTTCGGCGTGCGTTGGGATCGTAGGGATCACTCGGGCAGAGGTTCGGCATGCGTTTCAGTTGCCGGTTTGACTCGAAAAGAGCCGGGACGCCTTGGGAAAGACCAGGTAAGGCCTCGGAGTACCACGAGGGGCCTCAGAGTACCTCAAGAGCGCCTCGGGGCAGCGCGAGAGCATTGCGGGAGCGCTCGGAGAGGCTTCGGAGCACCATAAGGGAGCTCGGAAGGCCTCGAAAGGATCCGAAAGGGGCCGGGATTGCCCTCAAGGGTCTTAGAGGGGTGCCTGAAGGCTGGAGGGAGAGGAGAGAAGAGGGAGATGTGTGAAATGAGGGAGGGGGAGCCCTCTATTTATAGTGTAGGAAAACCTGCAATAAGGTCCGTACGGACCTCATAGGTAATCCAATTTTTTGGTTTTCCTCGATTTGAGGGAATAATGTGGACTTTAAGAGGATTCTGAAATGATGATGTCTGGTTGCAAAGAGGTTCGTACGGACCAACCAGGCATGCAATAAGGTCCGTACGGACCAACCATGCATTTCAGTAATGATGCATTCCGGGATTTGAGGGAATATATTGGACTTTAAGGGGATTCAATAATCATTGCAGCAAAGAGGTCCGTACGGACCATTTGTGCTTTTTTGATTTCTGAATAATTCCCAAAAGGTTCTTTTGTCCCTTTTTATCCCAGAAAGGTTCCTCCCTTGGTTTGGCTGGGGGTTTTTGGGGGTTTTGAGTGTCAAAGGTCTTCGAGACTGCGTTTGTGAGTCTACGGTGTTTCCCATGTGCTCGGAAGAGGGTGATCCAGATTGGGGTACTTACAGAAGCCCCTCGACGACGTCACTTACGGAGGAAGTGGGGTCGTCGATAAGATAAGGGTCCTGATCTAGATCGCGTGCTAGAAGAGGAAGTAACTGTGTAGGTCGGTGTGTGAGGACATGGCGGTGTCCTGTTGTGTGACCATTTAGGTCAGTTGGCTGGACCCTGTGATAGGATTTCTACGTATCCCTAGCGGGAATCAAGCCTGATCGTAGTTCGTGTGTGAGTGTTGTTGTGCACGAGGACGTGAGATGTCTTCTGACTGAAACTCTGTGCGTGGACGTGGTGGTATCCTGTGAGTGACTGTGAGGGTTGGCTGTGAGGACGTGGTGGTGTCCTAGGTGACCGCATAGGTCGATGGTGAAGACGTGGTGGCGTCCTGAGTGACCGCATAGGTCAGTGGTAAGGACGTGGTGGCGTCCTGGGTGACCGCATAGGTCAGTGGTAAGGACGTGGTGGCATCCTGGGTAACCGCATAGGTCGGTGGTGAGGACGTGGTGGCGTCCTGGGTGACCGTATAGGTCGATGGCTGGACCCTGTAATAGGATTCCTACGTATCCCTAGCAGGAATTAAGCCTAGTCATAGTTTAGAGGTCGTGAAATTGTGAGTGTATGCGGGCGTGATGGTCCCTGAAGTGTCGTGTGACCGCCGAGGTCAGTGGTAAGGACGTGGTGGCGTCCTGAGTGACCGTATAGGTCAGTGGTAAGGACGTGGTTGTGTCCTGAGTGTGCAATCTTACTAGAAGATGGGAAATCTTACGAGAAGATGGTTTGTGACCGCCGAGGTCGACTGTGAGGACGTGGTGGCGTCCTGGGTGTGCAATCTTACTAGAAGATGGGTAATTTTATGAGAAGATGGTTTGTGACCGCCGAGGTCGACTGTGAGGACGTGGTGGCATCCTGGGTGTGCAATCTTACTAGAAGATGGGTAATCTTATGAGAAGATGGTTTGTGACCGCCGAGGTCGACTGTGAGGACGTGGTGGCATCCTGAGATGGAAATTTTACGATTTTTCGAATCGGGTGGTTTAAAGCCTTTCGGGCTGGAGGTAGTGATTTGGGAGGTTTATACGATCTTTCGGACCGAGTGGTTTAAAGCCTTCCGGGCTGCGGTTGTGTCATGCGTGAGGACTTGATTCGTCTTCCCGTGCAGGCTCATGGAGGCATGGCCGCCTTGAGCTCGACCGTGAGAGGCGTGAATGTCTCGCGTTTTGTTTGCTGGGGAAAGGTTGGACTTACGATGACTGCCAGTGTTCCTTTGCTGGGGATATGCGGTCTTGTATGGGTTCGCAAGAATTCCCGTTTGACTTGCTGAGGAAGGAGTTTAGGCTTACTTTGATGGGCGGTGCTTGATTCACTGTCTGGCATTTTTGGAGGCATTTTGTGCCTTGGGATTTGTGCTTGGAGGTGCTGGCTCCTTTTCGCGCTTGTTTCACCATTTAGTGGGCGAGGTCCGGGCTTACGATGATGGCCGGTGGTTGCGTTGCCGTTTAGTGGGCGAGGTCCGGGCTTACGATGACGGCCGGTGCTTGCATTGATTGGGTTAAGGACCAAGCTGCATTGAATCTACTGAAATGGGCCTTTGAACAGCCAGGGGCAAAGATTATAAGGGCAAAAAAGTAATTTGGCCCCGAGTTGCAAGAAGGTCCGTACGACTCTTCTTCCTCTGCAAAGAGGTCCGTACGGACCAAGGCTGATTGATACAGTTCCCAGATTTTTACCAGGTTTAAAATCGAGGCACCCCTTCATTCTTCTTCTTCCAGTTCGTGCACCAGAGAGATAGAGAGAGGGAGAAAACTCCATTTTTGCACCAAAATCTTCCATTTTCTTAGCTTGAATTGCTTGCAATGGCGGAAGGATCAAGGAGGGGACGTCGTCAATGAAGCCAAGAGATGATCGAGCAAAGGATGGAGCTTAAAAGGAATTGGATCTCCTTCGTGCCTTCTTCGAAGAACCCGGAGGTGTTGTACCCGAATCCGGAGGTGCATAATCGGCGAGTTAGGAACGCCGGGGAGGTAAGAAATCAATTTAGTCTTGATTTCTTGCTTGAATTATTGAATGCAAGAACTAGGTTTTAGTTTTTGGCATATTTGGGGCTTTGTTATTTGCCATGCCTTTTGTGAAATTCGTGATGAATTGTTGAAATTGAGCATGTAAAAATTGTGATTTTTGTGCAAAAATGTGTAGATTAGCTCTTATTTGTAAAAATAAAGTGCCTCTCTTTGAAAATGCATGCTTTGGTGTTTTGTACCTTATGCTATTTTTGTGTGTACATTGTGAGAAAAATTGCCATGTAGGGACAAGTTTTGTATAAAGTGTGACATGTGCCGTGTTTTGTGACGGGTTTTGTCTGAAAGTATGTGTTGTGTAGGGACGGACTTTTCTTTTGAAAATGTGTCATGCAGTGTGTGCCGTGTTTTTGGTGACTGACTTTTGTGGGGAGTTTATGTGCAATATGTGCCGTGTTTTGTGACGGGTCTTTTGAAAATGTGTCGTGTAGGGCTTAATCCCTCTATTGAGAAAATTTGTACAGTGTGTGCCGTGTTTTGTGACGGACTGCATAGGGAAAATTATGTGCAATGCATGTTGTGTTTTGTGACGGGTTACATGTGAAAATTATGTGCAATGTGTGCCGTGTTTTGTGACGGGTTACATGTGAAAATTATGTGCAATGTGTGCCGTGTTTTGTGACGGGCTCTTTTTTTTTTATGCTTTGGTATTAAGTACTGTGACTGACGTACCTTTGCTGTGTTTACCTGCAGGATGAGGGGCTTTTGGCTGGGAAAGCCAAAAAGATGAAGTCTCGGGGGTCGCTCGAGGCTGTGGTGGAGCTGTGGCAGCAGTTGCCGGACATCTGTATGGAGGGCAGGCCGAGCCCTAAGAGGTTGGTGTATGCTTCCGGCTTGGGCGTGTTTGTGGAGAACTTGGTCGGGATCTCTGATACGAGGAAGAACAAGAGTATCTTCCTGGGTTTGTCTGAATATTGGTGGGATACCACCCATACCTTCCATCTGAGCTGGGGCGAGGTGACGGTGACGCCCACCGATTTTGCTGCTATCACCGGGCTTTCCTTCAAAGGAGGGCCAGTGCGGTGGAGGGATAGGATATCCGAGGAGGTGTTGGCTGAGTTGCTGGGCTTTGCGCCTCTTCCTCCCAGGGGCCTGGGCATGCTGTACAGTGATGTGGAGATGCAGATTATGGCCAGTATTGGGGCCTATTGTCGTGGCATCGGCCTGGTGACGGCGAATCAGCTGGCACGCTCCTTCCTATGGTTTGCCCTTTCCGAGACTCTGTTCTGGAACCACGTGACCACGGCTCCTTTTGGCCTGCTGGAGAGCTTGATTGATTTGGAGAGAGTCTGCGATATAGCTTGGGGCGAGGCGGGCCTGGCGGAGCTTTACTTCTCTTTGGACCGGTTTAGCCGAGGCGTGGCCAGTTCTTTGGCCTGTTTTGATTTTGCTTTGGAGGTATGAGTTTATTGCTGTTTTTGATTTAGCAACTTGTCATTTATCCGTTTCCCTTTGCACTGAGCCTTTTCTGCTTTTGTCACAAGTGTGGTTCTACGAGATCTTTCGGTGCTTCCCGTGGGATCGAGATCCTGGGGCTATAGCGGCCTATCCTGCTATGTTGGGCTGGGCCCGTCCGGCGAGGAGGAGGAGGACCAGTAGGGGGAATCTCACCATTACCTACGGGGAGGTGCAGGCGCATCTGGGGAGAGATAGCCCGGCGGAGTTTGCTCTGTATCCCTGGGCTCGGTATGAGGTTGACGATTTCGAGGGTGCTCCCGTGGTGACGGAGCATCGGAAGATGCTGCGGGGCCTGACCTGTGACGTCATGTACTTGGGAGAGAGGGTCTTCTGGCAGCATGGCCCGGGTATGCTTCCCTTGGCTCCGAAGGACCCGCCTTTTGGGATGATGGATTCCCGGGATATGAATGTGCTGGAGTTTGAGAGGTATTTGGGCGGCGTGAGTGCCGATGAGTTTGTTTTGTATCTAGAGGAGTATGGGGCCTTCGTGAGGAGGAAGTTGAGGACGCCGCAGGTGTTGGCGAGGGAGAGGGAGGATGGCCCGCCAGGTCCCCTAGAGGTTCCGGTGCCTGGGCCGGATTTCACATATATACGGGGCGACTCGTCGAGGCGTAGGGTGTCGGTACTCGTGCCTGAGCTGGCTCCTGCTGCTTATCGAGTTGACTCGGATGTGCCGGTGAGTGTGCTTACTCTTTTCCATTTTGGCATCTTTTCTGTATTTTTCTCTTTTTGTTGAGTATGACTGTATTGCTGAGTGTTTCTTTGGCTGCTTGCTTGTGCATGTCCCGGGGAGAGCTTATGACATGCTGACCGCCGTTATGTGGCGATGCGGTCCTTTGCGAAGAAGTTGGCGGGGAAGCTGTCTTGCCGGTCTTTGCGGCGTGTGCCGGCGTACGAGCCGATGCCTTCGAGGCATTCTGTGGACGTTCCCCCACCGAGAGCCGAGCCGGAGCCACAGCAGGAGGGACCTTCGCGGGGACGGCATAGTATGGATGCCAGGACGTCCTCGGGAGCTCAAAGGTCGCAGACCCTTTATCAGTTCTTTCCTCCGCCGGATGCACAGGGTGAGGGTTCATCAGAGCCTGCCTACTTCGATCCTTTTGTCGGGTTCGACCCTTTCGAGTATCTTGAGTACCTACCCCAGGAGGGGGTTCAGTATTCCGACGACGAGGGTGTGACTGGCGAGTTTATCGGGATGCCCGACTTCTCGCTTGAGGATGTTGGCGATGATGATGATGCTGAAGAGTCGGACTAGGGTTCATTTGCTTTCCCTCTTTCCATATCTTCTTTCTCTTTTTTTTTTGTTTAGCAACAGACATTATATGTACCTGTTTGCTGAGAGTGCGTTTGCGGGTAGCGTGTGTTTGCCGGGAATGGTTTTGGCCAGAGTTTGGGCAGTTTGGAACAAGGTCTTGCTGGGAATAGTGCTTGTTGGCCTATTTGCTGGGAAAGTGGGACCAGGTTGCAACAAGGTCCGTACGGACCAACTTGGTGTGCAAAGAGGTCCGTACGGATCACCTTTGCTTTTGGGAAGGGATAAAGGCTTTCCGGATGTCTGGACTCTCCCCATTCCCCATTTGCAGCCATTTTCGAGCTTTCTTCCCCATTTTCTCTAGGAACCTCCATTTTTGCCATGGATACTTCGTATGTTCCAAGAATTTTGCCAAGGCTTTCGCAGGAGCGGCAAGCACACTTCCTTGAGCAGCTGAAAATGTGGATGCGACACCGTATGAGGCATCAGAGGCGGGCTTTCGAGGTAAGGTTTCGACTTTGCTCGGTTTGGTCCCTTAAGGAGTTGGTTCCTTATTGGGAGTTGTTGCGGGGTACCGCAAAGTTCTGGGATGCTAGGAGGCATGTGTATTGCTTCTCCTACAAAGAGGTAGTGCCCACCTTTGAGGATTTTCGGGCTTTGATTGGAGGACCGGAGGTGGAGGCCATCTCACTTCCTTTGATTGGCGGTGCCGCCATGAGCGTGAAGCTTGCAGGCTTTCTTCGGACTTCGCTGGGAGAAGTGCAGGGCATGATCCTTGATTCGGGTCATATTGACATCTCTGTGCTGCCGGAGCGGTTCCTGATTGATGATGAGAGTGATGTCTCTTGGGATGCGTTTGCCTTGTGCGTGATAGCGACGCTTTTCATGGTCAGCTCTCTTGGCGTTTGCGATGGCGCTTTGCTAGATGTGGTTGGGCACTGCAGAGCTGGAGAGGATATTGTCCCGTTGGTGTTGGGGGAGACTTTTCATGGTATCGACCGTCTGGCGACTGGGGATCGGTTCATGAGAGGGGGAAGCCCCGCTTTGCTCACCTTATGGCTACGAGAGAGACTTCAGGCCTTGCCCCGAGGCTCCAACGTCGTTTAGCCCGTGGTCATTTGCTTAGCGACCTCTTGTGTTGGATATGGATCAGTTCGCCTGGGAGAGATGGATGGCACGGCTTGGTACGCATCAGATCCGTTGGTGGGTTCCGCACTGGGGGATTGAGACTAGGAGGGCCTTTCAGGAAGGGTCCTATGTTGTCAGAGTTCCAGGTTTGTCTTGGTCCTCCTTCTATATTCCCTCGCTTATTTCCTGGCAGTTTGGGATGAAGCAGGAGCCTTTGTTGGGCTAGGATGACCTTGCTACTGCGGAGATAGCTCCTCTCTGTATGGCAGCTCCGGGTGCTCTTTTGTATTTTCTGAGGGTATGGAAGTATTCCGCTTTCCCTCCTATGGTGCTCCTTAGACGTCGGGAGAGTATCGTACTGACGACCTAGTACCTGGCCTGGTATGAGCAGCGTGTTGGACAGTCCCAAGTGGCTTTGGGGAGCAGGCGTGGAGCGATTCTGGGACCTGGTTGCCGTAGTAGATATTGCCTTAGGAGTGCCGAAGCCTGGTCTGACCCTCAGGATGTGATGGGAGACACCTTGTTTGACTACGAGACTAGAGTTGACCGACTGACGGAGAGAGGCCCTCTTTTGCAGACTCGTAGGGAGGAGATCCGAGCCGAAGCACGGGCGAATGAAGCCCTGAGAGCTGCTGGATTGTCTGACTCTGTGGGGAGGACCCCTAATCTTGGACTGAGAGACGCAGAGTTGGCTCGTGTGGAGCAAAAGAAGACTCGCCGGGGATGAGGGAAGAAAGGGAAGAATGGCGAGGGGACAAGCGCAGACGGCGCGGAATGACCTCCTAGGTATCCATTCATTGCATTTGTAAACACATTATTTGTTAAATGTATTAAGCTGTCATTTAGCATGTTGTGAACTTGAGAGTTGACCGTGCTTGAACTCATCAAGAAATATTGTAATCGTTAGTGATTTGTGATTTACTTTTAAAGCTTTGTCGAGACGCAAGATCTCTTGTTCGCTTTTGTTTCTTTTGTGAACCTTGGCGGCGTCCGTCTTTAGACTTTTCTGTTGCATTTGCAGACTGAAGCGGTCTGGGCCTTGACGGTAATCCCCTTTGCTCGGGCTTTGTGTTTGGCTGAGAGGTCGGATGATCCCCTGACAAGTCATTTTGGCGGTCTTTTGCGTAGCTTCCTTGCCTCTTGTTTGCGTTGGGCTCTTGACCTTTCTTTTTTTTTTATTGAAGCGCGTGAGGGCGAAGATAAGCCCCTGGCTTGGAAGTTGACATGGGTCAGTCGTTTGACGCTGAGTGACCTTATGATGTCCTTTGATGTTGCCGCCGTTGTTTTGACTTGGTCAAGGTGATGGTGGGGGCATGCTCCTGGTAAGTGTGTAGCTTGATGGAGGTCTTGATTGACATTCAAAATTTTGACTTTTTTGTGTGTTTTTAGACCGGACCAATTAAGGTTGCCTACGTTCCCCCGGACTAGAGGGCTCAGGTCTGCGTAGTTCGACACTACATGGAGTGCCAAGAGATGCACAGTTGTTCTTCTTTTAGGCGAAGTATCTGCGGAGTTTGCTTCCGTTGACTGGATTCATGAAGGGATTGCCGTCTAGGTCTGTCAGCTTCATGGCACCTCCGGAGAAGATCTTTTGAACCACGAAAGGGCCGATCCATGTTGGTTCCCATTTTCCCAGTGGGTTGGTTCGAGTGGGAGGATTTTCTTTGAGTACCAGGTCGCCTTCCCTAATGTCTCGGGACTTGACTTTCTTGTCGAAAGCTCTGGCCATCCTGCTTTGGTAGGCTCGGACGTGTTCCATGGCCTTTAGTCGTCGCTCGTCTAGCAGAGCCAATTCGTCATGTCGGCTTCGGAGCCATTCGACTTCGCTGATGTCATTTTCCAGCAGCACTCGGAGTGAGGGAATTTCCAATTCAATGGGAAGGACTGCTTCCATCCCGTATGTCAAGGCGAATGGGGTTTCTCCCGTGGCTGTTCTGACTGATGTTAGGTAGCCCCAAAGTGCAAGGTGCAGCTTCTCAGGCCAATCTCATCCTCGGGTGGTCATTTTTCGGATGATCCATTCGAGAGTCTTGTTTGCTGCTTCTACGGCGCCATTTTTTTGTGGCTGGTAGGGAGAAGACTTGTGGCGTGTGATCTTGAATTCGGCCAGCAGTCTGTCGCATTCCTCTTCGAAGTGTGAGCCATTGTCTGATATGACCTCATTCGGGATGCCGTATCGGCTGATGATATTTTCCTTGAGGAAATGTGCGACTTTCTTGGAGGTGAGTACCTTGTAAGACTTGGGTTTGACCCATTTGGTGAAGTAGTCGATGGCTACTAAGATGAACTCGTGACTGTTGCTGCCTGGTGGAGCAATTTTCCCGATGACGTCAATTCCACAAGTGGCGAAGGGCCAGGGCGTAGTCATGCAGTAGAGATCGTGGGGAGGTAGATGATTGAGGTTGGAGAACCGTTGACACTTGTCGCAGCTTCGGACAAAGTGGATGCAGTCTGCCTCCATGGAGATCCAGTAGTAGCCCATCCGGAGAATGATTTGCATCAGGGCCCTGGCGTTCATGTGGGGACCGCAAGCCCCATTGTGGACTTCGTTCATGAACTCGCTTGCTTCTTCCTAGCTGATGCAGCGTAGGAGTGGTCCTTGGTAGCGTTTTTTGTACAGCATGTCCCCAAGGATGACGAAGTGAGAGGCGAGGCATTTTAGGGCCATGATGCTCTTGGCTTTGACCCCTTCCCTGCATTGACCTTCTTCGTCCATGAAGGCGGTTTCCCTGTTCTTGAGGTATTGGAATATCTGATTGTACCATGGCTTATTGATGGGCTTGGGCTCTGGTTCGATCTCGCAACAGTAGGCAGGAATTTCCTTTCGTCCGACTTTGAAGAGCTTGATTGCTTTTCCCTCAGGGATTTCCACGAGTGAATCCAAGGTGGCTAAGGCGTCTGCAAACTGGTTTCGGTCTCTTGGCAAGTAGTGGAAGGTGACCTCTTCGAATTGTGTGATGAGGTCTTCCATGCAGGCTTGGTATTTTTGCAAGCCTGGGTCTATGGTTTTCCACTTGTTGGAAACTTGGTTGATGATCAGGGCTGAGTCCCCATAGACCTCGAGTTTCTCGACATTCCTTTCGAGTGTGGCCTGTAGTCCGGCGGTGCAGGCTTCGTATTCGGCGGCATTGTTGGTTACCTCAAAATTGAACTTTATGGCGATTGGGGTGTCCTCATCCTTGGGTTCGACCAAGAGCATACCGATGCCGTTTCCCTTTTTGTTGGCTGCTCCATCGAAGAACAGTTGCCATCGATTTTCGCCTTCGAGTGCGAAGATTCCCTCATCTGGGAATTGTGGTTCGGGCCTCGAGCCTCGTCGGTTGGGAAGTCAGCCAGTTGTTCGGCCATTGCCCATCCCTTGATTGACTTTTGGTTCACGTACTTGATGTCAAATTCCGCTAGGAAGAAAGACCATTTGGCCAGCCTCATTGACAGAGATGGTTTGTCGAAGAGGTATTTGACTGGGTCCATTTTGGAAACCAAGTGTACCGTATGCGACTGCATGTAGTGCCGTAATTTTTCGATGACCCATACTAGAGCTGCGCAGGTATTTTCGAGGGCTGAGTAGTTGAGTTCGCTGCCTTGAAACTTTCGACTGACGAAGTATATGGCGTTCTCGACTCGTGACTCTTTCTTTTCTTGACAAAGCATGGCTCCAACTGCGGTGTCGGTCACAGTTAGGTATAGCAACAGTGGCTTCTCCTCGTGGGGGGGGGGACAGAGAATCGGAGGACTCACAAGGTATGCCTTTATTTCTTCAAAGGCATCTTGGCATTCTGAGTTCCATTCGACGTCGGCATTCTTCTTCATTAGTTTGAAGATTGGCTCGCACATGGAGGTCAATTGATTGACGAAGCGGCTGATATACTGCAGGCGGCCCATGAAGCTTTTCACCTCTGTTTGAGTTTGCGGTGGTCTCATTTCGATGATGGCCTTGATCTTTTGAGGATCAACCTCGATGCCTCTCTCGGTGACCATGTATCCCAAGACTTTGCCTCGGCTGACCCCAAATGTGCATTTGGCAGGGTTTAACCTCATCGAGTGTTTCCGGAGGCGGTCGAAGAACTTTCTCAGGTCTGTGAGGTGTTGTCCATCTGATCCCTTTGAGTGGATGATCATGTCATCGACGTACACTTCGATCTCCTTGTGGATCATGTCGTGGAAGAGGGCGGTTGCTGCCCGTTGATAGGTAGCCCCGGCGTTCTTTAGTCCAAACGACATCACTGTGTAGTAGTAGGTTCCCTAAGGGGTTGTGAAGGCTGTCTTTTCTTGATCTTCTTCGGCCATCTTGATTTAATTGTACGCGGCGAACCCGTCCACAAAGGACTTGACTTCGAAATTGGCCGTAGTGTCTACCAACATGTCGATGTTGGGTAGTGGAAAGTCGTCCTTGGGACTTGCTTTGTTGAGATCTCGGAAGTCCACGCAGCAGCGCACTTTTCATTTGGCCTTGGTGACCGTGACTATATTGGAGAGCCATGTGGGGTACTCGATCACCCTGATGAAGCCGACGCTGAGCATCTTCTCGATCTCTTCCTTGACTTGTAAAGACCATTCTGGCTTGATTCGGCGTAGATTTTGCTTGATGGGCTTAGCCTCGGGATTCAAGGGGATCCGATGTTCTACAATGTTTGGATCTAATCCGGGCATGTCTCGGTAAGACCAAGGGAACACATCCACGAATTCTTTGAGCAGTGCAGTCAATGCGTCTTGCTCTGTGCCGGTGAAGAAACTTCCGATTTGCGTCTCTTTTGGCTCTTCAGCAGTTTCCAAATTCACTTTGGTTAAAACCTCCTCGGCAACTTGGGCCCGGTTTTTCTCTCGTTTGACAACATGCTTAAAGATGTGCTTAATGTATTGTTCGTTTAATGTGTCTGGTTCTTTATCAAGTGAATCGTTATTAACTATTTGTGTGTTAGTTAATTTATCAGTTGTTAAAGATGCAATGAGAGGATACTCGGAAAGATCGAAGCATTCATTAAGAGCATACGGGAATACATTATTGGCAATGAGTTCGTAATCTTCTGGCGTGAGGCCATCAGATGACTCGAGAGACTCAAATTCAAAGATAATGGACTCAGGATGGGTTTTGACACTGGACTCTAGGACTCGAGGGGTCAGACCAAGTTGTTCGATCATGTTCCTTTTGCTGGCGATGGGTCTGGAGAAGGTGGCCCAGTTATTGAGTGGCAATGAGCTTTATAAGAGGCGGGGTTTGAAAGGCTTTATGTCACCGTTCCCGATCATGGCTATCATAGAGTTATCAAAACAAAATCGATTAGGTCTGGCATCTCGATTTCTTCATTGTAGAGCAGGTGGAGCAGTGGCTCATTCCAAGCATCATCTGCGGAGTCTTTTGGTTTTGTCTTAGGCATTGGTAGCTCGAATGAGGACTCATCCCACTTGTTGAAGGCAGAGGAATTGACAGAGAGTTTTTCGAGTTCTTCTGTCAAGGAGGGGGCTTTCCCAAACCAAAATTCATTGGGAATAGTGGTGGTCGTGGGTCCCGGCAGAGGTGGTGCGTCGAGAAATGTTCTTCGGACGGGATTTGCCTTGAGGCCTCTGAATCTTGCAATGTTCTGTTGGAGCTTGTCCATGGTTATCGGCCAGCTTTGTTTGGCGTTGATCAACTCTGTTCCCTTTCCTGGTTCCTCCATCAAGTTGTCATCCTTTTTTATGAAGTACTTGGTCACGTCGAAGCTGTAAGGGCGAAGATCGGAGGTTGCGTGCAAGCCTCTTTTGTTATCGGCGGAGCGTTTCCGTGCAGCTCGTTTGTCTTCTGCAATGTGTTCGGGAGTAGGAATGTATCCCAGGCCATGGAGGGTATTCTGCTCTTTGATATTGATGATTTGTTGGGTACCCTGATGGCGTTTTCCCAAACCGAGCCCCGGGATGTAGTTCATGTGCTTCATCATTTTCATCGGGGGAGGGATCTTGTCCCAAATCAAAGGCAGGTCTATGTGGCACACCTGGGCCTTTGGGCTTTCGATGGTGAACCCTGTTAGCATCATGCCATCATCGTCGTGTTTGATTTCTAAGACCGGGATGCCGTTTGTGTCGGTCCATTCGGTGACTATGCTATCACCGTAGATGATGGTTAGATCTGTTCCTTGGACGAACTTTACGCATTGATGGAGGGTGGATGCCACCCCATTGATCTGGTGTAGCCAAGGGCGTCCCAAAATGGCAGTGAATGTGATCGGGATGTCGATGACTTGGAAGACGGTCGGGACCATTTGTTTTCCGAACCACAGGTTCAAGGTGGCTATTCCCAAGACTGGGCGAGACGTTGAGTCGTATGCCTTGATTGCCTGAGTTGAGGGTTTCAGATCAGTTGCTTTGATCCCTAGCAAATCCATCATTTTGGATGGCAGTACGTTCATGGATGATCCCCCATCTACCAAGACCCGAGGGAGACAGCGCTCGTCCAGTTGAACTGTTATGTAGAGAGGCTCATTGTGGTCAGCCCCAAATTTTGGGAGGTCGAGCTCTATGAAAGTGATGATGTTGTTGTAATTAACGTTGCCGATCATCTGAACTGCTTCATCAGGTGTCACGGTGATGGCACTACAAGAATTTGGGTTATTTACGGCGCTTATATACGGCGGCGGACACTGGGACGCCGTATATATTACTTATTTACGGCGGTTTATTTATAGTCACCGTATATATTGTTTATATACGAAGGCTGCCAAATATGAGCCCTATATGTGTTTTATATACGGAGGTCATGAGTTAGCCGACGTATATAAATTAGGTATACGACGGTCCGCCGTATATGGTCAGTCGTATATACAAGGTAAAATTTTCCCACGCTACTTTTGATGCCAAAATTAAAATACCCTCCCAAAATTTCCCACTACATAAAAACCCACCCAAATTCCCCATCAAGAAAACCCTTAACTTCCCCAAAACTTTTTGCAGCATTTTTTGGAGCTTTTTTTCCAGGTAACTTTCTTCTTCTTCTTCGGATTGAGGGTCAAAGTTAGGGTTCTTGGTTGATTGAGGAATTCGTTGTCTACGGTGCCTTCTTTCCAGGTAACTTTCTTCTTCTTCTTCGGATTGAGGGTCAAAGTTAGGGTTCTTGGTTGTTGTTGTTGTTGTTGTTGGGATGGAGATTGGGAATCTAGGGTTAGGGTTGTTGTTATGGTGCCGGTGGTCGACGACGGCCGGATTTGTCTTGCCGGTCTCGACATTTGCGCAATGTGCTGTTTCTTACCTATAGAAAATTGAAAGTCTCTCTCTCTCCAGCGTCTTCCTTCTATTTTGGAGGCTCCGCGTATGTTAAACCCATGTGTAAAAATCGTACTCTCTCCGTTCCGTCCGACTTAAGATTTTGGTAAACAAGATGCTACTTTAACCAAGTAATTTAAACAAAAAATAATTAATTTAATAAAAATCTAAAAATTATTATTGTCTCAAAAATTAATAAGTCGGACAGGACGGAGGAAGTATTTACTTTTATGAGAAAATCTGAAATTTTGTGGGTATTCATTTTTGGGATGGAATTACTGATATATATTTGCAAAACATGTTCTTACAATTTTTAAAACAATTTGTATGTTCTTGTCATGGATGGGTACTCTTGTGATTCTGACCTTATAGTTAATACTCACTCCGTCCCATAATAAAAGCAAAGTTTTTTATAATAAAAGCAAAGTTTTTTAGATCGTATGTTTTTACTTGTATGTTACTTGTAAATGTAAAATTGCACTAATACCATTTTCTTATTTTGGGATGGATCAAAGAGAAAAGTTCAACACTTATCATGGGACAGATGAAGTATGATGTTGCTGATGCTTTCCTTTCTTCCATCTATAATAAATCATCATTGTAAACTGTTGCTCATTGATTAACAACATATTTAAGTTTTTACAAATCTGATTGGGTCGTACTGATGGGAACAATACAAATGAGTTAGACTATACTTATTTTTTTACATGCTTGTAGAGTTTTGGTTTCATCAATTTGTTTTTATTTATCAGGTCTAAGGAAGAATCAAAGTGGCAGTCCTCAATTTGCATCAAGATACCCTGTTCGTCCTACAATCACAAATCCACTTTTGGTTTGAGCCTCTCTTTTTAGATCTTTTATAATATGTTCTACTATTTTGGATTCCTTCTAAAATTTTGATTCTTTTATTTCTACTTTTTTTTTCTTTTTTTTTCTAAAACTAAATTGATACTACAAACTTAATATGCATCAACTTTCTGAATGAAATGTAAAAAATGTTTGCCCTTCTGAATGAAATGTAAAAAGTATGCTAGGGTTTTTGAGAAAGTGCATGATAAGGCAATGCTCCCTCCGTCCTGAAAAGTAAGTTCCACTTTTTTTGTTATTAACTTGAGTCAACTTTGAGCAATAATTTAGGTTAGTTTTAACTATCGTAATTAAAATCTAAAACTTGTTATTGATAGTAAGTGTAACGGCATATCAATAAAATGTTTTAGATTTTAATTATGATAGTTAAAACTAATCCTGCATTAAAACCATTATGGTATAGATTTTGTTTTTATTTGCAAGTTTGACTCCTGCATGTTTCCTTATAAATAAACATGATAAATTGTATTAGGGCAGGCTATTTACATAGATTCTTTGATTAATACGTAATTTCTATATAATATAACTGAATTTCATCATTTTATTATGTGTTATCTACAGAATATAGATTGATATGGACAAAAGTTGGATTGATTTAGCTAACAGGATTTCAAATGAATACTCAACCGGGCTTGACAAATTTCTAGATTTTGCATTCTCTAAGGGGTCTCCAAATACAAAGGAAATTTATTGTCCATGTAGGGATTGTTCAAATCGTTATCTAGGAGACCGTGAAAGCGTGAAATTACACTGTCTTGAAGTGGGGTTTGAAAGAGATTAATCGATCCAAGCAAGAGTTTCCTAATAGGACCGGAAAAGTATCACATAGTCAATATAGGAAAAAGGTTTGTCATTTTCGATTTTATTCTCAATAGTCAATAAAGTTTCTTCTTTTTATAAATAAAATGTATTTTTGTCAAACTGAAATTCTTCTATTGATGATAGCTTGAAGACGAGGGAAAACCTATTGATCGGGCAAGCATTTTTATAGCTACACGCACCGAGAGAGCTAGTCAGCCTGTGGATCTTACGACTGAACGTATGATATTAAGTCTCTTCAAACCCCTGAGATACCTAGATTTGAGTAATACTAGAGTTAGTAATTTGGTAATTTGTATGCTTTGCGTTTCAAGTATTTGGTTGATTGAGAAACATACACATAAAGAGCTACATTTTCCTCGATATTTTATAAATGTGCTTTTTTGGGTTGTGTAGACTTATGCAGCAATTGGAACTTGTAGACACTGTCAATCTCTCTCTCTCCCGAAAATTTAGAATGAATCAAAGCAGGGGTAAAAATAATCTTGTGATAGATTATTTTGATTTAGTATTGAGGAACCTGTCTAGTAGTGGATGTGTGAATTCTCTCCAGATATGTTAAACTTGCTGTGTTAATTACAGCTCCTTCTAGCTATACTAAAAGTTATCCACCTTGTTCTTTTCCATCAAATGAAAGATATGATTTGTAGTGATTGAAGATTATATATAAAATATTGTGTCACTTTAAATGGTTGATATGTGATTTTAGTTAGTCTGCATTTGGCTTTACTATTTTAACTTCCTTTGTATTTGATCACAACTGACATCTCACTCAATATTTTTGTAGCAAACACTTACTGATGCAATTGAAGAATTACCTGAGGAAGAGCAAAGCTCCCCAACCAAACGGGAACAAATATTTACAAATCTTTTGGGAAAGGATGGTCATGGACATCTGCGTTGTATGGGACAAGGTCTTACTAAAGCTATGGTGTTTGGTAAAGCTTCAACGGGAGAATCAGTTGAAGCAATTCGTGCGGTAATGGAATCACAAAAAATATCCATGCAAGCTGAAATGGAATCACAAAGAATATCCATGCAAGCTAAACTAGATGCCCAGAAGAAATCATTCGAAGATTTTCAGCGTAATCTTATGCAACAACTTGAAGGAAAACTTGGTTTCGTGCTTCAACCAATGGAAGAACATGACTCCAATGAGTAGTGGTATGTGAGAATATATTTTTCCTGCTTAAATTAATGCACTAACTTAGTTTTATCAGAACCTGACATTGTATTATCTACCCCACTTCCATGATAAAGTGCCTAGTTGTTTCGTTTCTAAAGTTGTTGGTAGTATGAATATGTCTTACATGAAATTGTGATCACAAGATAAATCAGTTCGCTTATTAGTGGTATATATATGTGGGGTTGGGTGAGAATCTTTGGTTTGTGTCATTTAATATAACCACATTTTATTGCTCCCTTTTGAGTTTAGTCTAGTACATTATCTAATATGGCATTCATTTTTTCTTGGAGGTAGTATTATTTTTTTGTCACTTGATGGTTCTGATATTATATACTAATTCTACTTTGGCATTCTACCCTTGTTCAAGCTATAACAATTTAGAGTTTATGCTTAAATATTTCACATTTTTTCTCTTGGCAGATATGAAGGAGATGGATCGTGGATGCCGAGCAACCAAGTCAACATCAATGCATATTTTGTTTAACGTAGTTACATTGTCTAGGAAGATATTTTTTTTTAGTAAGTGGTTGAACTTGTGATCTTGGCAAACAGTACCAAATTAGGTTTCATATATAGCAGACACATTACCAAATTAGGATGGCTTTCTTAGTGAAATTATTGTTTTTTGGATCTATAATAGTAATTTTATTGTAAATTGTGATTGAATTTTGATTTTTAGCTTTGATTTAATTAATTAAATAAATCGGTTTGGTATATAATGTGGGAGGTATTTACGTCACTACATGAAAGTAGCTGCCGTAAATACTCAATGTTATATATGAGGGCTATTAACTGCCGTAAATACTCAATGTTATATACGAGGGCTATTAACTGCCGTAAATACTCAATATTATATACGTGGGCAAACATAGCCGTATATAATATAAATTATATACGTGGGCAAAATCACCTGTATATAATTGACATTTTATATGTGGGCAATCATAGCCGTAAATACTCTATATTATATACGTGGGTTTATAACCGCCGTTTATGTTTTTACGGCGGATACAGATAGCCGTATATGTTTTTACGGCGACACTTAAGCGGACCATCCAATAGCCGCCGAATAGCCGCCGTATATACTTTATACGGCGGTTTTTTATCTAATTACGGCAGATATAGCCCGCCGTAAATAATGGGATTTCTAGTAGTGTGGGAACCATGGTTTGGGCCAGGCTTTCTTCTAACTTGAGTTTGTGCGGGTAAGATGAAGTGAGTATGGACCAGAGTGAGATGTTAGCCTGAGTACGCTTAAGCTGAGTTAAGACAGGATCTTCAGCCTTCGGGTCAAGGGTTTCAGCTTCTTTGGCGTAGGGCCCTTTTTCAGTTCGTGGCTCAGGTATGGCTGGCCTTTTGTCTGCCCATGGAGGATTTGTCGGGATTTGACCGAAACGTGTCAGAACGTTCACCTCCGGCTTTACTGCTTTGCTTGTCTCTCCTATCTCTGTAATGGGAGGGCCTTGGTTGGCGTAAGGCCATACTGCGCATTTCAGTTCGTTTACCGTCATTGCTTTTGTCAAAGCATCAACAGTGGCTTTGAGATCTTCCCAAGACAGGGGTTGAGGTATTTTGGACCTTCGGGCCGTCGGTGGCGGTGCGAAGTTCGTCCCAGCTGATCATGGCGCAGACGTTGCCGTGGCCTTGTGCAGAGCTAGGCTGGGGAGATTTGCTGGAGTAGATGACATAATAGTCAAACTTTCCTGATGGTTCTCCAAGGGTTCCCACTGTGGGGTTGCCGGATTCGTATCTCTTCTTCAGTTTTTGTTGAGAAGAAGGTTTCTTCTTTCTTCGAGGGCAGCCCTCGTTCATTTCATCTTGGAATTCCATTTCCAGACAAGCGGTGCAATCGCAGACGTCCCACCAGATGTGTTCGTTGTTCGGCGGTGGTACCGGGACCTCAGGAGGCTGAATGGGCATGTTTTCCCCCGGGGGGTCTTGTGGCTTTATATCATAACTGCATGGCTCGTACGAGGGCAACAGGTTGACTTCTGGGAGACAATGAGAGACGTTAGAAGCTGCAGGAGCGGGCATGACTTTGGAAGCCCCAGGTAGTTGGGTGGCTAATGTCTGGAAGTGGTGCATGGCACCTTCGATCCAGGCTTGTTGTTCACCTTGGCATTTTTCAATAGCCATGAGGGCTTGCCAAACTTCTTACAATGTTGGGAAATTTCTCAGGGGTAAGGTCCCATTTTCCTCGTTGTTATCCACTGACTTGGCCATGGGGAGCTGACGGACTGCCCTAGTAACTGTGCCGGGAAGGGTGTTGGACCTTGCAGCTTTGACACGAGGAGAGTAGTTCCCAAATTCACTTTCGGTTCACTGGAGGGGGTGACGGGCAAGGTTTAGACATGGGAAGGCTTTTTGGATAAAAGGGGGAAAGCTCACGTGACATGCGGTTTCCGCTTTTATTATTTATTTATTTTGTTGTTTTAATTTACTTAAAACGTGTTTTCTCAGAGTCCTAGGTAGGTTGGAAAAGATTGCTCTTCTTTTTCGCAACTATGCTAGATCCTGGGTCAGTGGAGACCATCTGTGCGGGTATAAGCCCCTCGTTTTGCACGTGTATTTCGACATCCCAGGGTGGACAGCCCTGGGCGAGGATCCTATAGGGCAAGCGGTTTCCACCGGCCTAAAAGAAAAATTGAACCTAAGGACCGAGCCTGTCATGTTCGTTTTAATGCGTTAGCCATGTGAATAGTGAACCGAGGCGGCCATTGAGTCAAGATCAGGTCAAGAGTTCGGCATGACCTCTCCTTACCTTGCTTACGCAAGGGATCTGTGACTTTAGGCGTTGGCTGGTGTGATGTACCCGATTTTTTTTGAAATCAAACGGAGTCGCCACGCCATTTTTGTTTTAAGGGCCAAAACTTTGAAAAATGCCCGAGATTAGAGATTTGGGTTCGGAGGTCACGTTACACGCCGGGAAGGACGTTAGTGTGCGCCCGGAATGCCTCGTAAAACGAGTCTTCCAAGCTAAAAACCATTTATTTGTGTGTGTGTGTGTGTGTGTGTTATTTTGGCCAAAATAAGTTGAAACTGAGGAAAGTAAAAATTGGGAATTCTTTATTAGACTTTGGACAGATCCCATGATTTTTGGTGTGATTTTTGGGTTGAGTTTTGGTACTCAAAATATTTTTGTAAGTTGGAAACCATTTCTGGCAGAATGAAAAAGGCAGTGGACACTTGATTTTGAAATGGACTTTAAGGCTTGAAAACTCCAGAATATGGGAAAAGTATGAGAATGAAAAATGTTCAAAACACCTTAAATAAGGTTTATGTAAAAGAACTTCCCATTTTGGAGATGATTTGAGGGTCCAAAACCTTCTGGAAATATCAGATGTGAAATCTGGACTTCCAGAGACTGATGAACTGACCTTTAAAGGAAAATTTGAAAAAGGGAGTTTTACTCAGGAAAAAAATAAAGTAAAAATATGTCTGAAAATCTATGGATGTTGGCTACAAAAAGTATTTTGTAGTCAACACCAAATTCCAAGTTTATCTGTGTCCAAAAAATTAGACCATGGACAGAGGTCTTAGAGAAATGCTACTGGACAGCAACATTCTCAAGAAGGAAATGTGATTTAAAAGGGGGTTTTGCATCCATGCTTGTCCCCATTTCCCTAGGTTTTGATTAGTAGTCACTAGACAATTTAGTGGTGATCTACTATATCAAACCATCCTTGGGGTACATTAGGACTTAAGCATTTCATTTGCTTGGGAAGGGGAATTTTGTAGAGATGAAATTAAAGAGAAAAATCAACTAGAGATTTAAAATGTGGACCATTTGAGATGGTCATTCATGAAGATGAACTTCAAGATGACCATTTTAGGTCAAGACTTCAAGTTAAACTAGACATAAAGTAAATCAAAGTAAGAAGAACAAGATGAACAAGAAGTTAAAAGGGAATTTTATGGTTTAAAGAAGGAGGGCTTTACCAATGGTGACACCCTATCTTCCTAGGCTTGGAATTTGACTTGAGGAGTATCAAGATTTGGTGTTTGACTTGAGGAGTATCAAGATTTGGTGTTTGGATTTGTGTTTGGGTGGATTCAAGGCTTGAATGTGTTTAGGGTTTGATGATAGAGTTGGTCAAAGAGAAAACAAGTAGATAACACTTAAGTCCTCTATGTTTTCTCTCTAATCCTCCTCCTAAGGGGTGATTTGAGCTTGGATTGGTGTATGTATGAGAGTGTTTTGAAAGTATTTTGAGTGAGTGGGGTTTGGGAAAGATTGAAGAGAAAATGGTGGCAATTCTAGTGAATTCCCACTGTTTTCTCCCTATTTTTCGCCAGAATACAGCTTCTATGAGCCAATTGTGTTGTGTAGACTGAGAGAGGAGGGTTCAATTTATAGGCCACTGTGAACTTCAAACATGTCTGCGCGGATTGGGTTGTAAACGTGCACTGTTCATTAAATGTTGCTCCAGGCTTTGGGCAGGAAGAATAAAATTCAAAAATCCAGCAGTTTATGTTTTTCAACTTGCCCAATTCGAATTTTTCCAATTTCTTTTGCTTTTTGAGATTCTTTCCTTGGTTTATCTTTAAATGGCAAACCCTAATCTACCCTTGGTTGGTTAGAAATGTTAGGAACGTTAGGAATTGTTAGGAATGTTATAACTTTCGTTAATTTTCTAACGAAAATACTAACAAGCTCAAATTGGAGCACTTACAGTAGCCCCTCGGCGACGGCGCTTTCGAAGGAAGCGGGGTCGTCGATAAGAGTAAGGCTCCAAATTTGACAGGATGATCAAGTGATCGAGTGGCTGAACCTAGCGATAGGCTACCTACGTATCCCGATTGGGGAATCAAGCCGGTCATAGTTCGGGTCTTTGACCCTGGAGTGACTGTTTTAGGATGTCAACCTGGCGAGCGAGTTATGCAGTTGGTTGCTAAAAGAAACTCAACTGGGGATAGAAGATGACCATTTTGGTCTGGTGGCTATCCGCTCTGCTGGGGATAGGAATGACCATTTTCGGTTGGATGGCTATCCGCTCTGCTGGGGATAAGAGATGACCATTTTCGGTCGGATAGCTATCCGCTCTGCTGGGGATAGGAATGACCATTTTTGGTCGGATGGCTGAACCTAATGATAGGCTACCTACGTATCCCGAATGGGAATCAAGCCGGTCGTAGTTCGGGTCTTTCGACCCTGGAATGACTATTTTAGGGTGTCAACCTAAGATTTGACTATTTTGGGGAAGTCGCCCTGTGGTTTGACTATTTTGGGTAAGTCGCCCTATGGCTTGACTATTTTGGGGAAGTCACCCTAAGATCTGACTATTTTTGGGAAGTCACCCTATGGTTTGACTATTTTTGGGGAAGTCGCCCTATGGTTTGACTATTTTGGGGAAGTCGCCCTATGGTTTGACTATTTTAGGGAAGTTGCCCGATGGTTTGACTATTTTTGGGGAAGTCGCCCTATGGTTTGACTATTTTGGGGAAGTCGCCCTATGGTTTGACTATTTTGGGGAAGTCGCCCTATGGTTTGACTATTTTGGGGAAGTCACCCTATGGTTTGACTATTTTGGGGAAGTCGCCCTATGGTTTGACTATTTTGGGGAAGTCGCCCTATGACTTGACTATTTTGGGGAAGTCGCCCTATGACTTGACTATTTTGGGGAAGTCGCCCTATGGTTTGACTATTTTGGGGAAGTCACCCTATGACTTGACTATTTTGGGGAAGTCGCCCTATGACTTGACTATTTTGGGGAAGTCGCCCTGGTAATGACTTCGGTTTGTCGAATTAGGGGATGATTGCGATTTATCGCTTTCCTCGTGTTGTGTGTGATAGCGTTTTAGGTGCCTCAAACCTTAATGATGGCATCTTAGGTGCCTTGAACCTTCATGATGGCGTCTTAGGTGTCTCGAACCTTGATTTGAAATGATTTCCCTTTGATGGTTTGGGATAGATGGTCTATTGGTGGACTTCATTTGAAGGGATCGGTCTTATATTTGCTGATAATGGAAAAGAAACGGGATTCCGTTAACTTCGCTGGGGATTTTGTTAGCCTTTGTTGGAGTTTAGTTCAGGAGTATGAACCTAAATGGGGACTTAGTTCAGGAGTATGATCCTAAGTCGAGGTTTAGTTCAGGAGTATGAACCTAAATGGGGACTTAGTTCAGGAGTATGATCCTAAGTCGGGGTTTCAGTTCAGGAGTATGAACCTAAATGGGGACCTAGTTCAGGAGTATGATCCTAAGTCGGGGTTTCAGTTCAGGAGTATGAACCTAAATGGGGACTTAGTTCAGGAGTATGATCCTAAGTCGGGATTTCAGTTCAGGAGTATGAACCTAAATGGGGACCTAGTTCAGGAGTATGATCCTAAGTCGGGGTTTCAGTTCAGGAGTATGAACCTAAATGGGGACTCAGTTCAGGAGTATGATCCTAAGTCGAGGTTTTGTACCTGAGGGAGACTGTTTGAGAGCGTTCTTGCTGGGGAAGATTTGAGCTTATGAGGATTACCGGGGAAAAGGGTGACCGTGTTGGTCAAGTGGCTGGACCTATGGTAGGCTACCTACGTATCCCGAGTGGGAATCAAGCCTGGACGAAGTTCGACAACTGCTGGGGATGGTCTTTGATGGTTTGACTGTATTCGGGATTCACCCGAGGTTTGACTGCTCTGAGGTTTGACTATTTTAGGGAAGTCGTCCGAGGATTGCTAAAGCTTACGTTGCTATTTGCGGAGATAGAGATAGCTAAGGCTATGGGTAATCATGCAACATTTGTGAGTGTATGCATATTTTTGAGGTATGTTGAAGGATTAACGTACCTTTGCTGTGCTTACCTGCAGGAGAGCAAGTTGCGGGGCTGTGTGGTAGTTGATAGTGTTGAGAGTCTTGATGCATCTTTGAAAACTTGGCGTTTCTGTCCGAACTGTATTTGAGATCTTGGCGTCTCTAACCGAATTGTATTTGAGAGCTTGGTATCCCTGACCGAATTGTATTTGAGAACTCGGTGTCCCTGACCAATTTGTATTCGAGAACTTGGCGTCCCTGACCGACTTGCATTTTGAGACCTTGGCATCCCTGACCGATTTGTATTTGAGAACTTGGTGCCCCTGACCAATTTGTATTCGAGAACTTGGCGTCCCTGACCGATTTGCATTTTGAGACCTTGGCATCCCTGACCGATTTGTATTTGAGAACTTGGCGTCCCTGACCGTACTGTATTTGAGAACTTGGCGTCCCTGACCGATTTGTGTTCGAGAACTTGGCGTCCCTGACCGACTTGCATTTTGAGACCTTGGCATCCCTGACCGATTTGTATTTGAGAACTTGGTGCCCCTGACCAATTTGTATTCGAGAACTTGGCGTCCCTGACCGATTTGTGTTCGAGAACTTGGCGTCCCTGACCGAATTGTATTTGAGAACTTGGCGTCTCTGACCGATTTGTGTTCGAGAACTTGGCGTCCCTGACCGAATTGTATTTGAGTACTTGGCGTCTCTGACCGATTTGTAGACACTGGAGGTGATCTGCACATGTTTTGTCCGGAATCATCTCTTGCCGAGAAGGGGAATTTGATTTCTCACAATTTTGTTGAAACCATTGATTTTGGACTTTGGTAAATATCTTCCTTGTAAAGGGCAAGTCTCAACAGCGAAGGAAAATGGTCTTTCACATTCGAATTCCTGCGTTGGTTAGTAGAGAGGAAGATGCATATATGACATTCATGATGACAGATGCATGCATAGAATCAAAATGATTATGATAGTATCACTGCATATGTTCGTGAGATGATGCATTTACTTGCTTTCGAAGATGCACTTAGCCTAAGCTTTTGGCAGGGAAATTATTATTTATGATCTTCAATCACTTAGGATTTTTCCTATTGATTCAAGTTTTGTGCATGCTACATGAGCCCTTGGGATATTTTTGTGGGGATGCATGGTGATGAAAGGGGATGCATTGGGATGTATGTGTCTGGAGACTGTTTGGGACAGATTTTGAGCAAGTGGGGGAGGTGAGAGCCCTCGATCGCGATTTAAACAGTGGTTGTTGATGAGGGTTTTTTTTTTTTTTTTTTTTTTTTTTTTTTTACAGTATCACATGGACCTCAATCTTGATGAGGTTGGATTCGGATCCCGGGTCTTGGTTGAAAATTTTCCTCTCACTCTTGGTCATTTGAAGCTGATGCTGACAGGCTCTAGGGCACGTTGATATGAGTGAAGCTTCTTTCATTTGCGTGAGCTGTGACTTCGGCCGAAACCTTGTTCGGAGAATGATTTGATGAAATTGCTAATGCAGGGAGAAACCCAGATCTTAAATTTCGATGCTATGGGAAGCTGCTATGTACCAAGTTCTGAAGCTGAAAATCTAGTTGTTGATGTGACTAGACCTTTCTTGTGACTTGATAAAATGCAGGTCCAAAGGACCGGCTTGACAAAGCCCCCGGATCCTGAGTAGGCAAAGTCCAGATTTTGAAGAAGTGACTTGGCGAATCTATCTCATAGTGAAGAACCCAATGTGGACCCAAAGATGACTATAGAAGCCCCAGCTTGAAGAGCTGATACAGGAGAACCTGGGAGAACCGCTTGGCAAGCCCCAGCGTGAAGAAATTCAGACCGGTCTTATTGCAGACAGAGTCATTTATGTGGCCGAGGAGGCACCCATCTTTTCAAATTTTAGTCAACCAGTCACTGGACAAGACTCAAAAACGTTTACGTGCAGGGGCAGATCTTTCGAAAAATGGGAATGAATCCCGATTTTGTGTATACACACTCGCTTTAGGTTTGACTCTTTTGAGAGAGTATAAGCATCACAAGGTGTGGAAAACTGTATGGAAGCCCCGCCGACGTAAAGACAAGTGTTTGGCTCTATTTCCCTATGATGGAGAGAGAGAAGACTTGTCGAGACACTTGAAAACTTGTCTTATTCATGATGATCACAAGGCTGCTTAAAACCCTTTGTTAATGTTCGGTTTATTCAACTCCTAAATCTGATATGAACAGATATTTTGATTAATCACGAGGAGAAAATCAACTGATATCGAGAATCAAGCTCGGAAGAACGGAAAGTGTATAGGGACGATCCTTGATGAGACCGGATTTTTTTTTGAGATTTGTTTGTGACTTCGACCGAACCATTTCTGGTTGCCTACGTTCCCTCCATTATGAAGAGCTCAGGTCGCCGTAGTTCGGGCTTATCCCGAATGAAAAGAGAATGAATGTGAAAATTCAAGACTTAGAGGTCCTTTTGGGAATTTGAGGATTGTAGATTCGAATAACATATCCCCTTGGAGTGTCCATGAAAGACATGGATGCGAAGCCCTAGTAGGACATCCACGGCAAGTGTTTGTGGAGTAGAAATGAATTATGCTCACATGAATCAAATTCGAATTTGCACAATCTTTGATTGGTAATTTTGAGTCAAAATGGATTAGATTCCAATTTAAGCAAGCAATGAACCATTAATTTGATTTAGATTTTACGATGAAATTGCTATCCGATAGGAATTGCAGCTGGGTTTCCGCGCTTCGATCGGCCATCGGGTGATTTGGAAAATCATGACCTCTTAAGATGAGAGGTCGGCTGGGCCTTTTGCTGACTGAACCTCTAATGATGAGAGGTTGGCTTGCAGGGATGTGTTTGGGAAATCTATGGCGGGGAAGATTGATTACCTCTAAGAATGAGAGGTCAAATTTTGACTTTGACCAAAGGCGAGGGTAATGGGAGTATCCTCTAAAATCGAGAGGATGGCTTGGGATTGATTTAAGGTAATGGTGAGAGGAAGTTCAAGCTATCGACAAATTTTGCGAACTTGCGAGGATTCGGGCTCTTTTTTTTTTGATCATTGGAGAGCTTCTTGAGAATTCGGGGACTTTTGCTGAATTGTGAGGATCGACGGTCCTCTTTTTTTTTTTTTTGAAGTTCTTGCTTGAATTTTTCTATTTTTTTTTTGTAGAGCCTCCTGAGACGTTGAGGATTTTTGCTGAATTGCGAGGATTTTAAAATCCTTCCTTTGATAATTCGGAAGGCCCTCTTGAGGAGTTGAGGATTATCTTTCCTTCCTTCACAACTTGAACATTTTATGCATCGCTGACTCTCGAAGCTAACTTCTTTGGCGTTGCTTGGACTTCTCTCAATAAGGAGCAAAGGTGATGGCTAAACAGGGTTTCAAAACATGCCGATCTTGAAATGAAAGGATATTGTTTGGTGAGGGTAAGGTAATGGCTTTCCTATGGGTGAAAGGCTTCGACCGCAATCCTTACCGGATGACCTAAACGAAATTAAGTCTTCATTGCTTGCTTAAGCTTTAAATGAGAAAAGATCCATGCAAATTCATCGAGCAACGAGAGGATGATGATGAAAGGGATGTGAGCATATGAGATGCAAGATGGGGAGTTGGTAAGCCCCAATTTGGAAAGGATATCAATTGATTTTCTCACTCCGATTAATTTAAATATTAATCATTTCAAAGAGTTAGTGGTTGAGCAGCACAAGTGATCATCTAGGATAAAACCATTTCAATTAAGTGTAACGTGGGTTTGCAAGTGATGTATCGAGTCTAGCAAGAAAAGAAAAAAGACTTATATTAAAAGTTAGACATTTAACTACTATGTCCAAAATGGACTACAACGACAAATGTCCAGGAAGGACTTAGGTGAAAGAAAAGTACTAGAACCTACGAAGGTTGACTTAAAAGACTATTTTAAAGATAGGTAGCCCCTAGTCTAACCGCTCTTTGTTGTTGGACCATGCATCTACTCTTCGACGCTGGAGATGGGGGCTATTGCAGATCTTTCCATCAGGATTTCTTTGGCAATCTCTTGCTTAACCCAAGTAGCCATAGCTTCAGGCTGCAATCGGAAAAACCATTTCAAAGCCCCTGACTTCAAAGAGAGACTGAAGTAGTCAGCCAACTGCTGGTTTGTGCATCCCTTAGCTTTCATTGCCAAAGTATAGGTGTCCAAGTGAGTTTTAGGGCACGCACTTCCATCAAACAGTTCGAGATTGGGCATCACGAACTTGTGAGGCAGGGGTACAATTGAGTCGGGATCTGTAGGCCGAAGAGCAGTGTTCCTTTTGACGGTCAATTCAGCGATCTGCGCTTTCAGTTCCTTGTGTTGCTCCATAAACCAAGCCAATTGGGGATCCAAAGGTGGAGCGGGAATGCCTGAGCCGATATTTGAGCCAGGAAGAGGACTAGCTGTTGGTGGTGCATTGGTGGAAGGAATACCATATCCCGGAGCATAGGTGAAAACCGGTCCTTGGCCCAAATTACCCTGGGGAGTGTAGGTAGGAGCTTGGGCAAAGGGATAGAACCCAGCGACTTGCTGTTGGCTTCCAATCGGCAGAGAAGATGGAGGCAGATCTGAGGTAGCTGGATAGCTCGGATTTCCGGGGTGAGGCCCGTAAGTAGGCTTGAGTGCGGGCTGCTGTCCCTGGTTGTTGAATTGCATGGCTGCCTGTGGCGAGGGTGTGTAACCAGGGGGGTACTGTGGTCCTGGTGATTCTGATGAAACCGGGATGGAGGTTTGGTAACCCATCGAACCCTGAGTGATACATGGATTTGTGAAAGCTGTGTGAGGAGCAGCTGAGCTAGCATCATTCTGAGGAAGGGCTCCTGACTGGTGGCGGCATTCCAAACTGTTGCTGTGAAGGTCCGGATTGATCGGTTCCGAACTGAGGTGGGATCCCCATTTGCTGTGGCATTCCGAGGTAACCCCAACCATGAGTAGACATTCCGTACTGACTTTGTCCCCACTGAGGTACTGCGAACTGACTCATCCCGTCAGGCTGCATGGATCCAGCGGTCTAGCTGGGAGCCGGCTGACCCAGAGGTCGAGGAGCATGGGCTCTGGTGGTAGTACCGTGGGAAGCCGGTGGTGGCATCCTGGAGTAGTCGGGTTGACCAAGAGAGGGATTGGGGTCTTCCTCTTCTTCCACAGTGAAGGTGCCATCTGGGTTGAGACTGGCGGCCAATCCATGGCTTTTGATAGCCTCCATAAGGCTATTCAGCTGTGCTTCCTGTCGCACTCTCATCTGTTCGGCTAGCTGATTCCATTGCGGTTCTGTTTGAGGAGTCCCAGGAGGCGGAGTGACGTTGTCCCCATCGTTACCAGCTGATGCAGACATTCTGAAACCCGGAGTCGGAACAAACGGTGAAGCTGACGATGCGCTTGACTCTTCCCAACTGATCAAACGGTGACCCGGTGCCCGAAACCAAGCTTTGTGCGGAGCTGCGGGGGGAAAGACACGAGGGTTCAGATGTGTGGGAATTGAAGGTGGGTAGGTGTTTGGGCTTTGGGCTCATGCAACATGCAGTTATTTGTTCTTGTTTACTTAAAACATGTTTTATTAACCTAATCGGTTGGAAAAGATTGCTCTTCTTTTTCGCAAACTACTCTGGATCCTGGATCAGTGGGCCCCGTCACTACGTCTATAAGCCCCTCGTATTCCACCTGTATTTCGACCTCCCAGGGTGGACAGCCCCGGGCGAGGGTCCTATAGGGCAAGCGGGTCCCACCGATCGAAAAGAAAAATGATCCTAAAAGTCTGGCGGGTAATCGAGTCTTAACGAGCATTCGATGTAAATTACGGACAAAGCTGACGTCGAAAGTCAAGATCGTGTCCGAGGGCTCGACGAAAAGTCGGCATGATTTGTACTGATAAATGTCCACAATTGATCTTGACTCGTCGTCAGTTAGGCCATAATTAGGCATGGAATAACCGTTAATCCTTGATGACTCAGTGTCATCTTTGGGAGTCGTTGTATAATTTGTGCCGCCGAGCCGAAGTCAAGGCGCCGGTCAATATCTTGGTCAAAGTCTGCGGCAGAAAACCGGCTGAACTTCGACTGATTAGGGTCCCCGAAAGATATTGAGTCGGTATGCCGACAAAGGCTTGAAAGGAAAGGTCTATACACAGACAGGGCATGACACAGACCAGACTAAAAACCAACCGGGTCTCGGACAAAGTGTGTCACGGACAAGTGCATGGTCGACACGAGGCTCCATGGGATGTTTGGGTAGTCCTGTGTGTTGTGAATATAGCCCTCCACAAACCAAGCAAACCACAAGAATAATAATCGCACACTAACAAAGCAAAAAGAAAATCAAAAGCACAGAAAAGACAAGAGAAATTGTTTACCCAGTTCACCAATTTGATTGGCTACGTCTGGGGGCACTACCAAGCCAGGATCTTGCACTATGTATGTAAAATATGTGTTACAAATGGAGTTGGGGGGAGGAATACAACTTATATATATATATATTAGGGAGTCAAACCTAGCCCTAGATGGACAAGGGAACCCGAAATTACGTCAAAAAAAGAGTCCAGATTTACTTCTTCCCGACACATGGGCGGTAGCCCAAGTGCCCATGGGCGGTCGCCCAAGCCAAGATTTCCCCGAACCAAAACCTCTGTACACATGCGCGGTCGCCCTCCCATTTCTGCGCGGTCGCCCACAGCAAGGAACAACAAACGTTGAACCTTCTGTCTAGGTGGGCGGTCGCCCAACACAACCTGGGCGGTCGCCCATGACAACAGATCCTCTGACGAAATTCACCCCTTTTGCTCCGAAGTCTAGCCCGGTTGGTCTTCTATCCCAACAATCTCCCACCTAGAGATCAACCACATATGTAAGCCCCGTATCTGTCTTCAACTCACCCTTGGTGTCCTCCTAGTGCTCACCTCGATCATGGTAGTGACATCCTCCTCTCTCATTCTTCAAGCCCAATTGAAGCTTTGCACAACTTCAACTTCTCAAGGTTCACAACCTTTGTCAACATGTCAGCTGGATTCTCCGATCCCAATATCTTCTCAAGCCACAAAATCTTCTCCTCCAAGAGATGTCTGATGTAGTGAAACCTCAGTTCAATGTGATTTGTCCTCGAATGAAACGCCAGATTCTTTGCCAAGTGAATTGCACTCTGACTGTCACTGTAGAGAATATTACTACTTCGCGTCTTCCCAAGTTCACCCAAGAAGTTCTGCAGCCAAACCATCTCTTTACTCGCTTCTGTCACTGCCACATATTCTGCTTCTGCAGTCGACTGAGCCACGATATTTTGTAACTTAGAAGCCTGTGAGATTCTTTGTACCACCCAATGTAAACACATAGCCCGTAGTACTTCTCCTCTTATCAAGATCACTTGATGCCAAGTCCGCATCAACATATCCCGCTAACACCACTTCCTTGCTCGAGAAACACAGAGCCTTACCAGCAGTACCCTTCAAATAACGTAGGATCCACTTAACCGCTTCCCAATGTTGCTTTCCTGGATTGCCCATGAACCGGCTGACTACTCCCACCGCATGTGCAATGTCCGGCCTTGTACACACCATTGCATACATGAGACTCCCCACAGCTGAAGCATATGGAGTCCTCTCCATCTTGTCACGCTCCTCCTTGTCCCTCGGCGAGTCTTTCTCGGATAGCTTGAAGTGCAAACCCAATGGCGTCCCTGTTGGCTTCGCCTCTTCCATACAAAACCTTGCCAAGACTTTCTCAACATATTCTGCTTGTGAAAGAACCAACTTGCCCGACTCCCTATCCCGATCAATCCGCATGCCCAAGATTTTCCTTGCCCCTCCCAAATCCTTCATCTCGAACCGTTTTGACAACTGAGTCTTCAACCTGTTTACCTCTCTACTGCTAGAGCCCGCTATCAACATGTCGTCCACATATAACAGCAAGATAATATACCCATTGTCCGTGTTCTTGAAGTAGCAACAATGATCCGCCTCACATCTGATAAAATCAATGTCGTGCATGAATCCATCAAATATCCTGTACCACGCCTAGGAGCTTGTTTAAGGCCATACAAGCTCTTAGTCAATCTCGCAAACTAGCTCCCCGCTACCCTTAGACAAGTAACCCTCTGGGCCGTACCATGTAGATCTCTTCCTCCAAGTCCCCATGAAGAAAAGCTGTCTTCACATCCATCTGTTCAAGCAATAAGTTGTCCGCCACTACTATCCCCAGAACCATTCTGATAGTGGTCATCTTCACAACCGGAGTGAATACTTCGGTGTAGTCAATACCGTACTTTTGCTGAAACCCTTTAACAACCAGTCTTGCCTTGTAACGCTTGCTACCGTCTGCTTCCTCCTTGATCCTGTAAACCCACTTGTTATGCAGCGCCTTTTTCCCCTTAGGTAGTTTAGTCAACTCCCATGTTTTATTTGCCTTCAATGAGACCATCTCATCATCCATCGCAGCTTTCCACTTATTACAAAGCACACTACGAACTGCCTCCGCATAACATTCCGGTTCCCCATTATCTGTCAATAACAAATAATAATTCGAAGGAGTATACCTGTCAGGTGATCCACGCAATCTGCTGGATCTACGCAGCGGAATATCCGGTTCCGGAGTACGTGGTTCATCTTCAGTGACCTCCTGACCATGGTCATCATGAACCGTTCTGCTCCCACCCGAGTTAGGAATATCCACCTCTACAATCTCCGGTTCCGAACTAGTGTCATCAGATGCTCCCTTCGTCCTTGTACAATACTGTTCATTGAATACCACATCTCGACTACGAATAACCCTATGATTTTGGTCATCCCAAAACTTATACCCGAAGTCATCCCCGCCATACCCAATAAATGTACACTTATGATTTAGCATCTAATTTAGTTCTCTCAAAGAATCAACATGAACATAAGAAACGCAGCCAAATATGCGAAGAAAGGACAGATTTACCTTGCCACTCCAAGCTTCCTCTGGAATTCCATTCCCCAATGGTACCGATGGTCCCCGATTGATCAAGAAAGCCGCCGTGTCAATCGCATATGCCCGAACGTCTTCGGAAGTCCACACTTCAATCTCATACTTCTAGCCCGCTCATTTAATGTTACGTTCATCCTTTCGCTACCCCGTTGAGTTGTGGTGTCCGCTTTGGAGTCTTCTCCATGCGAATCCCATTCGCAAAGACAAGATTCCCTAAACTCACCAAGCTCATACTCCCCACCATTGTCTGATCTCAAGCACTGAAGCTTAAGTCCCGGCTGAGTCTCCACCAAGTCCCTCCACTTCTTGAACACCTCGAAAGCCTCATCTTTCCCCTTCAAGAAATAGACCCAAACCTTCCTTGTAGAATCATCAATGAAAGTCATGTAATATGACGCACCACCTGCAGATGTAACCAGGAGATGGCCCCCACAAATCCGTGTGAACCAATTCCAACTTTGCTTCCCTCAAACCCCTACCTGTCCTTGAGAAATTATTTCTCCCTTGTTTGCCAAACATACAATCCTCGCAGATCCCCACGTTGACTGTCTTCAAACCCGGTAGTAGTCCCTTTGAACAAAGCACCTTCATCCCTGTCTCACTCATGTGACCCAATCGACAGTGCCACAAATTCGTATCACCCTTGGCTGCTGCCACCGCGATACTGCCCTTGGTGTTATTCGCCAAATACAAAGTCCCCTCCTTATTACCCCGAGCGATCTCACAATCCTCCTTGGTAATAACCCAGTTTCTGCAGCCGAATGTCACCTTGTAACCTTCGTCGTCCAACTGCCCAACTGAAAGCAGGTTCTTTTTCAAACCCGGAATGTGCCTGACCCCGTTCAGATGTAAGACCTTCCCGTCCGATGCTCCTATTCTGACATCCCCCTTCCCCTTGATTTCCAAAGGCTCGCCATCCGCAAGATAGACCTTCCCGAAATCACCAGAAGTGTAATTCTCCATCTCTTCCTTATGCCCGCAAGAGTGGAATGATGCCCCCGAATCCAGCACCCATGATTCTAGTGCACTACTAACACTCAGAACCAGTACATCATCACCTTCGACTGCCACATTCACCTGATTGCCCTTACGATTTGGACAATCCCTCTTGAAGTGTCCCAATTCCTTACAATAATAGCACTGAACAGATCCCTTCGCAACCTTCGGTTTGTCCTTGGTCTCATCAGCTTTGCCCTTTCCACTCACCGCGTTCTCCCTTGATTCGGTCCTCCCTTGTTTGCTAGTACCCGGCTTCCCCCTACTAGTAGTAGCTAAAGCCGCTCCCGAAGTACTTGATGTCCCCAACTTCTTCATGCTATTTTCCTCACCTAAAAGAAAGTCTTTAACATCATCATATTTCAATTTCTTCTTACCTGCTGAAGCCTTGATTGCAGTCACCGTTCCGCTCCAACTTGCCGGTAAAGAAGCTAGCAACAAGCATGCATGAACCTCATCATCGAACTTGATCTCCACTGCAGTCAATGAATCTATGACATCCATAAACTCATCGATGTGCTTAGCCAAGGATCCTCCCTCTTGCATCTTGAGACTACCCATCTTACGTATCAAATCGACCTTGTTTGCAGCAGATGGAGTTTCAAATCTCTCAGTAAGATAATCCAATAGCTCCTTGGTGGTTGTCGCCTTCCTGGTAGTCTTCGCAATCCACTTTGACAAGGTAGATCTGACCACCCCTAGGGCTTTCCGATCCATGAGTTCCCATTCCTCCTGACTTACATCTTCCGGTTTGACACCCTTCAGAGGCTTGTAGAGATCCTTGTTGTACAAGAGATCCTCAATCTGCATCCTCCAATATCCATAGTCAGACCCATCGAATTTCTCAACCGCCTGTTTGTCCTTGCCCATTCTTGATTGCTTGGAACAACTCCCTTGATCTTGAACCAAGAGCTCTGATACCAGTTGTTGTGAATATATCCCTCCACAAACCAAGCAAACCACAATAATAATAATCGCACACAAACAAAGCAAAAAGAAAATCAAAAGCACAGAAAAGACAAGAGAAATTGTTTACCCAGTTCACCAATTTGATTGGCTACGTCTAGGGGCACTACCAAGCCAGGATCTTGCACTATGTATGTAAAATATGTGTTACAAATGGAGTTGGGGGGCGGAATACAACTTATATATATATTAGGGAGTCAAACCTAGCCCTAGATGGACAAGGGAACCCGAAATTACGTCAAAAAAAGAGTCCAGATTTACTTCTTCCCGACACATGGGCGGTCGCCCAAGTGCCCATGGGCGGTCGCCCAAGCCAAGATTTCCCCGAACCAAAACCTCTGTACACATGCGCGGTCGCCCTCCCATTTCTGCGCAGTCGCCCACAGCAAGGAACAACAAACGTTGAACCTTCTGTATAGGTGGGCGGTCGCCCAACACAACCTGGGCGGTCGCCCATAACAACAGATCCTCTGACGAAATTCACCCATTTTGCTCCGAAGTCTAGCCCGGTTGGTCTTCTATCCCAACACTGTGCTTGCACCGAGAGGCGCAATAAGACCAAACGGGCCGCGACAAGGATTTCCCCGGGTTAGGGACGTAGTGTGCAGTGTATGGTCAACATGCGCGTAGTGTGCAAGCAGTCTATCTTCTTTTTCTGAGTAAAATAGAAATTTTTTATGTGTCTTAAAAAGAATGATGCATGATTTTTTTTTGAAAATTTTCTTTTTTTTTTTTTTGAAATTCTTTTTTTTTTGAAATTTGTTTTTTGAAATTTAATGAACACATAAGCATAAAAATTCCAACAGTTAGGGACATGATTCCGACAGTCAAAATTTTGACTTTTTCCGAGGCGACCAAAACAACACGAAAATGTGCAAAAATCAACACACACAACAAATGATTTTTTAAATGCCGAGACGGAAGCTTGACCCTCAAAAGCTTTTCTTTTTTTTTTTGAAAACGATGATACCGGTACGTGGGATTGTTAAACCACAATTTATCCCCGACTCGTGTTAGGAGGCGATAACGGGAAGTTTAATGGTTTCCACCAATATACCAAATATCATTTTTTTTTTAGAAAAAGCTTATTACGTCCCCAGCGGTGTCGCCACTGTGATGTACCCGATTTTTTTTGAAATCAAACGGAGTCGCCACGCCATTTTTGTTTTAAGGGCCAAAACTTTGAAAAATGCCCGAGATTAGAGATTTGGGTTCGGAGGTCACGTTACACGCCGGGAAGGATGTTAGTGTGCACCCGGAATGCCTCGTAAAACGAGTCTTCCAAGCTAAAAACCATTTGTTTGTATGTGTGTGTGTGTGTGTTACTTTGGCTAAAATAAGTTGAAACTGAGGAAAGTAAAAATTGGGAATTCTTTATTAGACTTTGGACAGATCCCATGATTTTTGGTGTGATTTTCGGGTTGAGTTTTGGTACTCAAAATATTTTTGTAAGTTGAAAACCATTTCTGCCAGAATGAAAAAGGCAGTGGACACTTGATTTTGAAATGGATTTTAGGGCTTGAAAACTCCAGAATCTGGGAAAAGTCCGAGAATGAAAAATGTTCAAAACACCTTAAATAAGGTTTATGTAAAATAAATTCACATTTTGGAGATGATTTGAGGGTCCAAAACCTTCTGTAAATCTCAGATGTGAAATCTGGACTTCCAGAGACTGATGAACTGACCTTTAAAGGAAAATTTGAAAAAGGGAGTTTTACTCACGTAAAAAATAAAGAAAAAATATGTCTGAAAAGATCTGGATGTTGGCTACAAAAAGTATTTTGTAGTCAACACCAAATTCCAAGTTTATCTGTGTCCAAAAAATTAGACCATGGACAGAGGTCTTAGAGAAATACTGGACAGCAACATTCTCAAGAAGGAAATGTGATTTAAAAGGGGGTTTTGCATCCATGCTTGTCCCCATTTCCCTAGGTTTTGATTAGTAGTCACTAGACATTTTAGTGGTGATCTACTATATCAAACCATCCTTGGGGTACATTAGGACTTAAGCATTTCATTTGCTTGGGAAGGGGAATTTTGTAGAGATAAAATTAAAGAGAAAAATCAACTAGAGATTTAAAATGTGGACAATTTGAGATGGTCATTCATGAAGATGAACTTCAAGATGACCATTTTAGGTCAAGACTTCAAGTTAAACTAGACATAAAGTAAATCAAAGTAAGAAGAACAAGATGAACAAGAAGTTAAAAGGGAATTTTAGGGTTTAAAGAAGGAGGGCTTTACCAATGGTGACACCCTATCTTCCTAGGCTTGGAATTTGACTTGAGGAGTATCAAGATTTGGTGTTTGGATTTGTGTTTGGGTGGATTCAAGGCTTGAATGTGTTTAGGGTTTGATGATAGAGTTGGTCAAAGAGAAAACAAGTAGATAACACTTAAGTCCTCTATGTTTTCTCTCTAATCCTCCTCCTAAGGGGTGATTTGAGCTTGGATTGGTGTATGTATGAGAGTGTTTTGAAAGTATTTTGAGTGAGTGGGGTTTGGGAAAGATTGAAGAGAAAATGGTGGCAATTCTAGTGAATTTCCACTGTTTTCTCCCTATTTTTCGCCAGAATACAGCTTCTATGAGCCAATTGTGTTGTGTAGACTGAGAGAGGAGGGTTCAATTTATAGGCCACTGTGAACTTCAAACATGTCCGCGCGGATTGGGTTGTAAACGTGCACTGTTCATTAAATGCTGCTCCAGGCTTTGGACAGGAAGAATAAAATTCAAAAATCCAGCAGTTTATGTTTTTCAACTTGCCCAATTCGGTTTTTTCCAATTTCTTTTGCTTTTTGAGATTCTTTCCTTGGTTTATCTTTAAATGGCAAATCCTAATCTACCCTTGGTTGGTTAGAAATGTTAGGAATGTTAGGAATTGTTAGGAATGTTATAACTTTCGTTAATTTTCTAACGAAAATACTAACAAGCTCAAATTGGAGCACTTACAGCTGGGTCATATCGTCATGGCTGACGTATTAAAGGCTTGATGACATGGTGTCATGTGAGCATGGATGTATATCCGGGACGGAACATCGTCTGGGCGTAGCTTCGGAAAATCAAGATCGGGTCAAGATTTTAGCATGACCTTTCATCGCTTTGCTTGCGCAAGGGGTCTTGAGTTCCAAGCTTCGACTCAGAAAATGGCCGGCATGGGATATGTATCCAGGCTGTATGACACGGACTGGGTAAAAAACCAACCGAGTCTGGACAGAGTGTGACTCAAGACTCAAACGTACAGGGTTGACGCTTGGCTAGGATGGGATGTTTGGAATGATCCTGTGCGCGTCCAAGAGGCCTAGGAAGACCAAACGGACTGCAACTGAGACCACTCCGGGTTAAGGGTTGTAGTGTGCAGTGTATCCGAGGCAGTAGTGCGCGTAGCGTGCGATGTAATCGAGGCAGCAGTGTGAGTAGTGTGCGGTGTAACCGAGGCAGCAGTGCGAGTAGTGTGCGGTCTCTAAAATTCTTTTTCTGAGTAAAACAGAAGTTTTGAAGAATTTTAAATGTATGTACACATATGTATATTGATGCATTTTTTTTTGTATTTTTATTTTTTTTTTAAAATAAAAAAGGTATAGCACATGCACACACACACACAACAGTTAAAGAAAGGGGTAAAATGAAAGTTTGACCCTCATCATCATTTTAAAAATCTTTTGTTTTGTTTAAAAGTTTTTTTAAAACAAAATATCCCCAGCGGAGTCGCCAACTGAAATTACCCGGGATCCGGCTAGCGCGCTGATCCCCGGCATCTCGCATTCTTTGCGTCGCTTCGGGAAATGTCGCCCGGATCCAAGAGGCAGCGCGTTCGCGCCCCAGCATCTGGCTTATTTCCGCTTTGCGTTAGTTGGGAGGTGTCTCGCCGTGTTTTCACTTTCTAGAGTCGCCACGTCGTTTTTATTAAGCCCAAAACATTGAAAAAGGGCATCAGTTTAAAAATAAACTATTTTTGTGTGATGAGATTTTTGAGTTCGGAGGTCAGATGACTCCTCGGGAAGAGAATATTAGAATCTTAGAGCTCACCCGAGTCGCCTCGTAAAAACGAGTCTTTCGGATACCCCTAATATTCTTTAACTGTTGTGTGTGTGTGTGTATGTGCTTTTAAAAATGCATGCTGTGTCAGATGTCTACATTATACACTGCTTTATTGAAATGTATTGAAATAGTAATGGAAGGAAGCCTTACCAATGTTGGTTCGTGTCTGTCTTCCGCTGGGGAATAGTGTTTGAGGATGGAATAGTGCTCCGGGACGGATCGGGATTGCTTCGGGAGGAGCCGGTTGTCTGCGGACAGAGTTTCGGCGTGCGTCGGGATTGTAGGTTGCGTTCGGGCAGAGGTTTGGTGTGCGTTGGGATCGCAGGGATCACTAAGGCAGAGGTTCGGCGTGCGTTGGGATCGCAGGGATCACTCAGGCAGAGGTTCGGCGTGCGTTTCAGTTGCCGGTTTGACTCGGAAATAGTCGGGACGCCTTGGGAAAGACCAGGCAAGGCCTCGGAGTACCACGAGGGGCCTCAGAGTACCTCGAGTGCGCCTCGGGGCAGCGCGGGAGCGCTCGGAGAGGCTTCGGAGCACCACAAGGGAGCTCGGAAGGCCTCGGAAGGATCCGAAAGGGGCCGGGATTGCCCCGAAGGGTCTTAGAGGGGTGCCTGAAGGCTGGGGGGAGAGGAGAGAAGAGGGAGATGTGTGAAATGAGGGAGGGGGAGCCCTCTATTTATAGTGTAGGAAAACCTGCAATAAGGTCCGTACGGAGCTCATAGGTAATCCAAATTTTTGGTTTTCCTCGATTTGAGGGAATAATGTGGACTTTAAGAGGATTCTGAAATGATGATGTCTGGTTGCAAAGAGGTCCGTACGGACCAACCAGGCATGCAATAAGGTCCGTACGGACCAACCATGCATTTCAGTAATGATGCATTCCGGGATTTGAGGGAATATATTGGACTTTAAGGGGATTCAATAATCATTGCAGCAAAGAGGTCCGTACGGACCATTTGTGCTTTTCTGATTTTTGAATAATTCCACAAAGGTCCTTTTGTCCCTTTTTATCCCAGAAAGGTTCCTCCCTTGGTTTGACTGGGGTTTTTTGGGGGTTTTGAGTGTCAAAGGTTTTCGAGACTGCGTTTGTGAGTCTGTGGTGTTTCCCATGTGCTCGAAAGAGGGTGATCCAGATTGGGGTACTTACAACAGTACACGTCGTTTCTCTCACGAAAGAGGGTCGAACTACGCAGACCTGAGCCTCTCAGGCCGAGGGAAACGTAGGCAGCCTTCATTGGTTCGGTCTAAGGAATACACAAAATTCCAAAAATTGACGCCACCAAGGCTCAGACAAGAAGCAAACAAGAGGTTTTGCGTCTCGACAAAGCTTTAATAGTAAATCACAAATCATCAAAGTTAAAACACTTTTTGATGAGTTCAAGCACGGTATACTCTCGATTCACAACATGCTGAAAGACAACTTAAAACATTTAACAATCAATGTGTCTGCAATGGCAATGAATGGATACTTAGTGTTTCAGAAGGTCATTCCATGCTACTCGTGATTAGCCCTTCGTCACTCTTTCCTTTCTTCCCTCGTCCTCAACAAGTCTTCTTTCATTCCACATGAGCGAGTTCTGTCTCCCTCATTCCGAGATCAAGAGTACTCCTCGGCGTGTCAAACAAACCAGTCGCTCTCAGAGCATCGTTCGCCCATGCCTCGACTCGGATCTCCTCCCTACGAGTCTGCAAAAGGGGACCTCTCCCCGCCAGTCTGTCAACTCGAGTCCCGTAGTCAAACAAAGCGTCTCCCATGACATCCTGAGGGTTAGACCAGGCTTCTGCACTCCTAAGGCTATAGCTCAGAAGACAATCTTGCCCCGGAATCGCCTCGCGCCTGCTCCCCAAAACTACTTGGGACTGCCCGACATGCTGCTCATCCAGGTACTCGGAGGTCAACACAATACTCTCCCGACGTCGAAGGAGCACCACAGGAGGGAAAGCGGAATACTTCTATACCCTCAGAAAATATGGAAAGGCATCTGGATCTGTCATGCAAAAGGAGGCTACCTTCATAGTGGCAATGCCTTCCCAGCTCAGCAAAGGCTCCTGCCTAGTCCCGAACTACCTGGAAACAAGCAATGGAACATAGAAAGAGGACCAAGACAAACACGGAACTCTGACAACATAGGAACCTTCCTGAAAGGCCCTCCTAGTCTCGATCCCACAATGCGGAACCCACCAGCGAATCTGATGCGTACCAAGCTATGCCATCCATCTCTCCCAGGCGGACTGATCCATATCCAATACAAGAGGATGCCGAGCAAACATCCACAAACTGAAGGATGTCAGAGGCACTGTCGTAGCTTGAAATCTCTCTCTCTCTCGCCACCATAATGCAAGAAAAGCAGGGGCTTCCCCCATGCATGAACCGATCCCCCATCGCCAAGCGATCTATGCCGTGGAAAGTCTCCCCCGAAACTAAGGGAACGATGTCCTCACCAGCCCGTCAATGGACTGCCACATCCAACAGAGCACCGTCACATATCCTGAGGTAGCTAACCCCAAAAAGAGTGGCTGTCAAGCACAAAGCGAACGCGTCCCTAGAGACATCACTCCCGCCGCCGCTCATGAAACTGTCAAAGCCCCGGCCCCCAACCGTCGTAAAACCCTGCCAAAGCTGCCTCAGCCTCCACTAACCACAAATGCATTCCCAGCTCATGCGACATGCACAAAAATAATAATAAGCTAGCAACAATTCCTAGGTCAATCCCGGGAATCACAAATACATCATTACATCTTAAAATAAAATACTTTGCTGTGCAAATACAAGTATTTTATTACAGGTACGAAATGTATGTTGCTCTACAAAACAAAAAAAAAAACAACGGAAAGAGGGAAAGCAAAAGAGCCCTAATCCGACTCATCATCATCATCCTCCACAAGCGAGAAATCCGGCATCTCGGCGCCTCCGCCAGCCACCTCATCATCCTCGGTGAACTCAGCACCTTCCTCGACCGGATACTCCAAGACGTTCGCAGAAGTCAGAACGAAGAAGAAAAAAGAAGACGAGCCATCCCTCCTCTCCTTGTCCAGCACCTGAGGTATCCCACGTCCTCATCATCTCAGTCAGAGGCGCCCCACGGCCTCAATCATTTCACTGGAAGTTCAGACCGAGGCGTAACCTCTCCCTCACCGCAAGTTCAGACGGAGGCGTAACCTCTCCCTCACCGCAAGTTCAGACAGAGGCCCAACCTCGCCCTCAACATTTCAACAACTCGATCAGAGGCGCCACACATCCTCAAACACTTCATCATCTCAGCCAGAGGCGCCACCACTTCCTCATCATCTCATCCAGAGGGGGCACCACCTCCTCACTATCTCGGTCAGAGGCGCCCCATATCCTCATTATCTCCGTCAGAGGCATACCACGTCTTCAACTTACTCTTCACAAAGGCCCTTCCTCCGGCAGGTAAACAGAACAAAGGTATGAAAAAAATCATACTTATGTCTTTAAACATTTCCTCTGTTACCTCGTAGTGAGATACACCCCCCTGTCTCCCTGATAGATATCTCATATCTTTTAGTAAGATTACCGATCTTTTGGTAAGATTGGTCATCCTTACCATAGGGTAGATACCTTTTAGGAAGAGTACCCACCTTTTTGTAAGATTAACATATCTTTTAGTAAGATTACCCATCTTTTAGTAAGATTAGCTATCTTTTAGTAAGATTACCGATCTTTTGGTAAGATTGGTCATCCTTCACATAGGGTAGATACCTTTTAGAAAGAGTACCCACCTTTTCGTAAGATTAACATATCTTTTAGTAAGATTACCCATCTTTTAGTAAGATTAGCTATCTTTTAGTAAAATTATCAATCTTTTGGTAAGATTGCCCATCCTTCACATAGTGTAGATATCTTTTAGAAAGATTACCCACCTTTTCGAAAGATTAGCATATCTTTTAGTAAGATTACCCATCTTTTTGTAAGATTAGCTATCTTTTAGTAAGATTACCAATCTTTTCGTAAGATTAGCCATCTCTCAACTTAGGGTAGACACCCCCAAACAGTCTCACATAGGGTAGATACCCCTAAACAGTCTCACTTAGAGTATAGACACCTTCAAAGAAACTCCACTTAGATACTCCTCACCTTTTCTGGCCGTCATCATAAGCCCGAACCCCAAGGCACAAATGCCTTCAAAACGTGAATCCCAAGGCACAAATGCCTCCACACTCACAATTTCACCATCACTAGCACTATCCGCAGCCCGGAAGGCTTTAACCACTCGGTCCGGAAGACCGTATAAACCTCCCAAATCACTATCCGCAGCCCGGGAGGCTTTAAACCACTCAGTCCGGAAGACCATACAAACCTCCCCCATCACTATTCGTAGCCCGGAAGGCTTTAAATTACCCGGTCCGGAAGACCGTATAAATCTCCCAAATCATTATTCGTAGCCCGGAAGGCTTTAAATTACCTGGTCCGTAAGACCATATAAATTTCCAAAACACGTCCTCCTACATCACAACCCATCTTTTAGTGAGATTACCCATCTTTTCGTGAGATTACCCATTTTTTTAGTGAGATTACCCATCTTCTCGTAAGATTAACCCATCTTTTAGTGAGATTACCCATCTTTTAGTGAGATTAACCCATCTTCTAGTGAGATTACCCATCTTTTCGTGAGATTACCCATCTTTTAGTGAAATTACCCATCTTCTCGTAAGATTAACCCATCTTTTAGTGACATTGCCCATCTTCTCGTAAGATTAACCCATCTTTTAGTGAGACTACCCATCTTTTAGTGAGATTACACATTTTTTAGTGAGATTACCCATCTTTTCGTGAGATTACCCATCTTTTAGTGAGATTACCCATCTTTTCGTGAGATTAACCACCTTTTCGGGAAATTACCCACCTTCTCGTAAGATCACCTCACACACGAACTACGATTTGGCTTGATTCCCACTCAGGGATACGTAGGAATCCTATCAAAGGGTCCAGCCGTCTGGCCTACACGGTCACATCCTCTCTCAGCACGCGATCCAGATCAGGACCCTTATCTTATCGACGACCCCACTTCCTCCATAAGTGACGTCGCCGAGGGGCTTCTGTAAGTACCCCAATCTGGATCACTTTCCATCCCAACATACGACAAAACCAGAGGCAAACTTCCGGAGGTCATAACTCCTTCATACGAACTCCAATTGAGACGTGCCATATATGGTTGGAAAGCTCTCGACGAGAGCTAGCTTGCCATCACAATCACAGGAGCATGGAAGGTCCGTACGGACCTCTTTGCATGCCAAAAAGGTCCGTACGGACCTCTTTGTAACCAGACATAATTATTACAAAATCCGCTTAAAGTCCACGAGATTTCCTCAAATCCCGGAAATCTAAAATTTTGGTTTTCCTAGAAGGTCCGTACGGACCTTCTTGCACATTTTCCCATACTATAAATAGAGGGCTCCCCCTCCCTCATTTTTCACACCTCCCTCTTCTCTTCTCTCCCTAAGCCTTCAGGCTCCCTCTCTAAGACCCCTCAGGGCACTGAATGTGCGCTCGCCCGGAAAATTTTGGGTTTCCCAGTTTAAATGAAAAAAAGGAGTCGCCACGCCGTTTTAAGAGGAAACATTTAAAACCTTTATTTAGAGAGAAAACATGAGTTCGGAGGTCCGGTTACGTGTTGGGAAGAACCGAGAGTTCACCCAACACGCCTCGTCCGTAGACGAGTCTTTCAATCAAAACATCTAAGTAAATCCAAAGTGTGTGCAAATATTGATAATAAACGAAGTGTGATTAAATGCATCTTATTAATTATGGAACGAGAATTACATATTGTGAGCCCATTATTTAGGGAGGCCACATCCCTGATACAAACAATCTAAAAACAGATTACAAAGGAAAAAGGGTCTCTGCAGATGGGTCATGTATGTCGCATGACACATCGCACCAGTGACCACATGTGTCGCGTGACACAGGATCACTTGGAGACAAAGGTGTCGCGTGACACATATGAGCCATCTCGCGTAAACCGAACAATAAGAACACGTAATCAACGAAACCTATACAGCATCTAATCATTTAACTAGATTACGAACGAAATACGTAAACGAAACTAAATCAACCCAGGAGTGTGGATATGGGTAGATCCACACCCCCTTGGGGTTCAAACACCAAATCCAATCAAATAATCAACAATATAAGCTCAATTGCACGAATTGTCCGATTAAACGAGAGAGATTGCGGTGGGATTCGCAATCCAAATAGCTAGGATCCGATTACGAATCCAAACAAAATTAAATGCTAGAATTAATAGAAATTAAGCAAGAGAGAGAGAGAGATTGGGTTTAGGGAATCGTTACCCTTGTTGCTTCCACGAATTCTATATCCGTCGGATATAGAACCCTTCAATTCTTCACTTCGATCCGGAAGGACCGATGCAAGGGGCTCAATTGGTGTAGCTTGAGAATTGGGTTTGGAAGGGAGGAATTGGGTAGGTTGAAGGTAGGAGAGAGAGAGGTTTGTGTTTAGAGAGGTTCGTTACGCTGCAAATTCCCGCAGAGTAACGTAGGCTAAAATTCGGATCCATTTATGAGAGGGGAGGGTCTTATTTATAGGCCGTGCAGCTGGTCGCCTTAATGTGTCGCACGACCTTACGCGTCCACTTTTTATGCCTCAAGCCGTCGCGTGACACAAGGTGGCTCAACCGCTTTTGGCGCCAAAACCGGTTCGAACATTCCGGGAAAATACCCAAAAGGTCCAACAGGTTTTATTCCCAAAGGGTCCTTTGGCATGAATAATGTACCAAAAGGTACTTCCTTCGCGGGAAACTCATGGAACGTTTCCTGAAGTCTCGGGATAGGCCGGGAATTTACCAAAACGCCCCTAAATGCAATTTTATTATATTAAAATGCATCTAAAAGGTTGCGAATTGGATTGGCATACTTACAGAGCCCCTCGGCAACGTCACTTTTGGAAAAAGTGGGGTTGTCGATAAAATAAGACCCAATCTCAATGAGCGGCTAGGGTTAAGGTGAAGGGCTAGAAGGGTGAGAAGGGGAAAAGATGGTTGGACCTTTCTGAGAAAGGATTCCTACGTATCCCTTGAACAAGGGAATCAAGCCAAATCGTAGTTCAGAAATACCAAAATTAAATTCATAAGCCAGAAAGGGGTAGAGACGTATCTTCATACCTTTCTTTGTGCTTACCTGCTGTTTCTGTAGGATCGGGTAATTGCTTTCTTTCTCACCAGGTTGTAGGCTGGGAGGGTCTCATCTTGCCGCAACCGGTATTTTGCGAGTAGTCACGGAGGGTCTCATGCTATCGCTTTGTTGATGAGTTGTAGCTGTCGGAGGGTCTCATGCTGCAACGGGTCTTCTGTGGATGCCAGGGGTCTCATACCACTTCTCTCTTTTGCAGGGTAGTTGCCGGAGGGTCTCACACTACTGCTGCTTCTCTTCGTGGATGCCGGAGGGACTCATACCACATCTCTTCTGCAGGGTAGTTGCCGGAGGGTCTCACACTACTGCTGCTTCTCTTCGTGGATGCCGGAGGGACTCATACCACTTCTCCTTCTTGCAGGGGATGAGTATAGCTGCCGGGGGTCTCACGCTATCTCTTTTCTGTTCTGTTGGGGATAAATGTAGCTGCCAGGGGTCTCACGCTACTTCTTCTATCTGTTCTGTGCTGATAAGTATAGCTGCCAGGGGACTCACGCTATCTCCTTTTCTTCTGTCTTGTGGATGCCAAAGGGACTCATACCACTATGTCGGTGCAGGGTAGTTGCCAAGGGACTCACACTACTTCTGCTTCTGCTGGGGATAAAATGTAGCTGCCAGGGGACTCATGCTACTTCTGTTTTCTGCTCTGCTCTTTGTGGATGCCAAAGGGACTCATACCACTTCTGCTTCTGTTGATGAATGTAGCTGCCAGGGGGTCTTATGCTAATCCTTTCTTCTCTGTCATTGGTTTTGCTGTTGGACGGCCTTTGCTTGATTGTCGCTTTTCTTTTGTGTCCTTAGCTTTCCTTGGAGAGTTTCTGGGGACTCTGCTTCTTTCCTTTGCCTCGAGGCCACCGGTTTTACGGAAATTTGTTCGCAAGCCGGGGATTCCGTCTTCCTAGGAATTGGTTTCTTTTCGTGGGGTTTTGTATTGTTGAGCTCTTCTTGGGGGCATCACGGATACATATGCCTCTTTTGCTTTTTCTTCCATTTTCTTCTCCAGTTTGGTCGGAGGGCCAGTCTTTGGGACTCAATCGATTATTGTACCTGCGGGGGTAAAACAACATATGCCAGCGCTACGCCTAAACAAGCCTATCTTGTTAGCAAAGATTAATTTATGTTAGCATGGTTTGCGCGAGTCTGTCTGTCCTGGGAAAGCGAACGCCATTATTGGGTTAAAGGTTGGCTTTGTCAGGTTTACACATGGGGTTTTGGGATAGTTTTTGGTAGGTGTGTATAGCGGGGTCCTCTCCGTGTATTTTCAGTGGGTATGTTACGGCAACGGCGAGTCGGAAAATGCTGCAGGGTAACCACCGCAGCTTTTCCACACCGCTCGCTCTCGGCCCAAAGTATGTCGCCCGACATGTTATGTCTGTTTGGCTTCTTACGTCGCACGGCGAGGGAGGCTCGCAACAGCTCTTTCAAAAGTCGGTCCAGGCTTCATTCTGCAGACACTGTCTTCTTAGTAGAGAAACCCAGCAGCCCTTATTTGGCAGATAAGCGATTTCTTTGGTTAAGACTGTTACTTTTGGCTGCCATGGAACATTATAGCAAAGAGATTGCTTCCCGGGAGTGTCAATTTCATCGGGACTTCATCGAAATTTGGGGATTTCATCTGAGGCAACATAGAAATATTATCGACAAGCGGTACAGTATGCCTTGTATTTGGTCCTTGAAAGATTGGAGGGTTGACTGGGATTTGCTTCGGGCTGCATCCTGCTTCAGGGATTCCGAGCGCCATGTATTCTCTTTGTCATACAATCATCTGACCCCAACTATGGAAGACTTTAGGGCATTGACAGGCTTGGGTAAGGTGGCTACTGTGGCATTCCCCCGGGACAGTCGGCTGATTGATGAGTAGTTGTCGGACTTCTTATCTCTGCCTGCGGATCGGAGTGCGCCTATGATTAAGGTGATGGGTCCATAGATTTGACTCGGATGGCTAGGTTGCGTCTGTCCCGTCCTGAGCTGTTTAACCTTTCTACCTCTCTGGATATGTTCATGCTGTTCACACTGTCAGCTTACTATTTCTGCAGGTATGCCGGAGTCTGCTCAGGTGCTTTGTTGGAGATTGTTAGGCAGATGAGGGGTGACCGGGGTATAGATTCTCGTCAAATTCAATCTGGCCAAGGGGAGATGGATGTTGTACCACTGTTGTTGGCTGAGACTTATCACGGTATTGACAGCTAGCGGGGATCGGACTTCATGGGAGCAAGCGGCCCGGCTTATTATCTCTCGTGGTTCTTTGAGAGGTTACGCTTGATCGGACCATTACTAGAAGGTCGGAAGGCGATGCCCTGGGTGACTCGGCCACGTAGGTTTGGTGAGGGATGAGGTTGCGATAGTTGGCGATGAGGTTATCACGGTACGAGACCACCGATCCGAGCTTTTGGATTCTGCCCGGAATATACGAGACCATGAGAGATATTCGGGATGGATCGGTAGTAGTCCGGTTGCCTGGTTTGCATGTTTCCTCTTTCGTGTCCCATCACCGGTGAGCAGACAAGGTATAGGTATCCTCGGCAGATCATCCGAGCTTTGAGGAGAGAGGCGGTGGCGTCTTGTTCCGATGTCCATGACCGAGCCCCAGGCTATACAATTTTTCAGCAGATCTTTTACGGAGGGCTTTCTTTCCACTCGTGTGCTCCTTCGGCGTCTAGAGGATTTACATTTCGACCACGGAGTATCCGGATTGGTATGAGGAGCATCGTGGTTCTCGTCTGGGGCTTGGCTATAAAGACTCGCCGCCAGAATACTTGGGAGCAGACTATCCATCCGGTCGAACTCTCGTAGATATAGAGGCACGGGAAACCCGGACAATGTTACCGGCGATCTTTGCCGATGACTATGAGAGGCAAGAGATCCGGAGGGCTGCTTTAAGAAATGATCCGAGAGATGAGAGCTCACAGAGAGGCGTTGCGGCAAGAGAGGATTGCTAGGGCCTCCTTGAGGGAGACTGGTCTGATTGAACCGCCGGCGCGCGTTATTCCTGAATTGGGACGGGCTCAAACTGATTTGTTTGACATTCCTAAGCCAAAGACCTCCCGGGGACCGAGAAAGAGGAAGGATAGAGGAGCGAATTCGGGAGCGGGGACGAGCCTCTAGACACACATTTTCCTTTTATTTTGAGAGACTCGAGACTCTTTTGCTTTATGTTTTGAGAGTAGGAATTATCTGTATGGGAACTGAGTACCCTTTGATTGCTTAATGCAGACAGAATAGATGTTATCAATGTTTTCTTTTATTCGCAACAAGCTTTTTGAGTCAAAAGGTAGGTCGTGCTTGAACTCATCAACAAGACTATTAACTCGAAATGATCCTTTGAAAAGCCTTGGGACTGTAATCAAAACGCATTTTGGTAGGAAGAGAGATTTTTGCAGCAGTTTTAGACCGAACCACAAGTGGTTGCCTACGTTCCCCTTTTGTAAGAGAACTAAGGGGTTCAGGTCTCCGTAGTTCGACTCAATTTACTTTAGTGTTTAAGAAAGGGGAAGATAGAAGGGGGAAATGGTGCAACCCTGTTTTTTACCTAGACCGCCCTCTTTTGGGTTTTCGTCTAGTTGGGTATATTCTTTAGCACCGGCGCGTCCCTTATTTTTGCATGGACTCGCCTTTTGAGAGGTTTTCGCCTCATCTGGGACAATTTTGTTGCGCCTTTATTTATCGTCATTTTTTTTTATATATTTTTTTTATATTTATATATTTTTTTTAGAGGGGGAAAGACTCGATCATACAAAATACCTCCGCAACTTGTCGTCGTTGACGGGGTGCAGAAATGGGTTGCCATCCAAGTCTGACAGCTGCATAGCTCCTCCGGAGAATACTTTCTTTACTAAAAATGGTCCAACCCAAATGGGTGCCCACTTACCCAACGTACTGCTCTGATTTGAGGGCTTCATCTTAAGGACCGGATCACCGACTTTGATATCCCTGGGCTTCACTTTCTTATCAAAAGCACGGGCCATTCTTCTCTGGTATGCCCTGTTATGCTCCATGGCTTTTTTCGTTCATCTAGCAGAGCCAGCTCATTATATCGACTTTGGAGCCATTCGATCTCGTTTACCTCATTCTCAAGCAAAACCCTGAGGGAAGGAATCTCTAACTCAATGGGCATGACGGCCTCCATTCCGTAAGTTAGAGCGTATGGGGTTGCACCGGTGGCAGTTCGGATTGAAGTGCGATATCCCCATAATGCTAAATGCAGCTTTTCCGGCCAATCTCGTCCTCGCTCGGCCATCTTCTTTATAATTCTTTCCAAATTTTTATTGGCAGCTTCAACAGCGCCGTTTGTCTGTGGCCTGTATGGTGAAGATTTGTGGCGCTTGACTCTGTATTCAGTGAGCAACCGATCAGTTTCTCCCTCAAAATGGGTTCCATTGTCAGAAATAATCTCGTTCGGGACTCCATAGCGACAGAAAATCTGCTCCTTTATGAATCGGGCAACTTTCTTGGCGGTGAGCACTTTATAAGACGCAGCTTCTACCCATTTTGTGAAGTAATCCATGGCCACTAATACGAATGCATGCCCGTTGCTCCCAGGCGGAGAAATCTTCCCAATGACATCAATACCCCATGTTGCGAAAGGCCACGGAGTTGTCATACAGTATAAGTCGTGAGGAGGGATGTGGTTCAGATTGGAGAATCGCTGGCATTTATCACAAGTCCGCACGAAATGGATGCAATCTGTCTCCATAGTGATCCGAAGTAACCCGGCTGATGATGCTGTGCATGAGAGATCGAGCGTTCATATGAGGTCCGCAGGCACCGTTGTGAACGTCTTCCATTACTCTTTGAGCCTTTTCTTTGCTGATACATAGCAGGAGCGGGCAACCTTCCCTTTTCTTCCATAGTTCATCGCCGAGTATGACATACTGTGCTGACAATCTTTTTAGGGCTTGCAAGCTCTTGGCATGTACTCTTTTTGAGTCTCCTTCTTGGTCAACAGGAAAGGATGCTTCTCCGTGCTTGAGGTATTGAAAGATCTGATTGTACCACGGTCGCTGACAGTCTCGATCTCTATTTCACAACAATATGCAGGAGTTTCTCTTCTACCGACCCTGAATGGCTTGATTGATTTACCTTAAGGATTTCCACCAAAGAAGCTAAGGTAGCCGAGCATCTGCGAATCTGTTCTTGTCTCACGGTAAGAACCGGAATGATACTTCCTTGAATTGGCCGACGAGTTCTCGCGATGTAGGCATGGTACTTTCGGAGGCATGGGTCTATAATCTTCCATTTGTTGGCGGTCTGGTTGATTATCAACTGGGAATCACCGAACACTTCCAATTCTTCCACATGTCGCTCAAGGGCAGCTTCTAGACCGGCTATGCAAGCTTCGTACTCGGCCGCATTGTTAGTAACCGAGAAATTCAACTTGATTGCTATGGGAGTATGCATGTCGTTTGGGTCTATTAAAACCATCCCAATGCCATTTCCTTTCTTGTTAGCTCCATCAAAGAATAAGCGCCACTTGTTTCCGCTTTCTATAGCGAGGATCCCTTCATCTCGGAAACCGGAGATCCGGCCCTTGATCTTGTCTTGGGAATTCGGCCAACTGGTCTGCTAATGCCTGTCCTTTAATTGACTTACGGATCACAGATTTGATGTCGAATTCTGCCAAGAAGAAAGTCCATTTTGCCAACCTGGTGGAGATGTTTCCTCTGTCACCTTGGAATAGATATCTGATCGGGTCCATCTTGGAGACTAAGTGTACGGTGTGGGATAGCATATAGTGTTTTAGCTTTCCGACCACCCATACCAAAGGCCGCGCAAGTTTTCTCGAGGGCGTAGTAATTCAATTCACTCCCTTGGAATTTACAAATGACAAAATAAATGGCATTTTCAATCTTTGAATCCTTCTTTTCTTGTGCTAGCATAGCCCCAAAGTGTGTGTTCATGACTGTCGATATAGAAGTAGAGGCTTGTCTCCGTGAGGTGGGCGAGAGAATAGGAGGATTGACGAGATAGGCTTTGATCCTCTCAAAAGCTAGTTGGCATTCCTCGTTCCAAACCACTTCCCGGTTCTTCTTTAGCGCTTGAAGATCGGCTCACATATGGTGGTCGTTTGGTTGACGAATCTGCTGATGTATTGTAGGCGACCCATGAATCCTTTTACTTCAGAGACGGTTCTGGGTGGCTTCATTTCAATGATTGCCTTAACTTTCCCGGGGATCTATTTCAATGCCGCGCTCGGTGACCATGTATCCCAGAACTTTACCTCGAATAACCCCAAATGTACACTTGGCTGGGTTCAATCTCATGGAGTGTTCTCGGAGCCTGTTGAAGAATTTCCTCAAGTCAATGAAGTGCTGTCCATCTGACCCTTTCGAATGAATAATCATGTCATCTACATACACTTCAATCTCTCTGTGGATCATGTCGTGGAAAAGGGTAGTGACTGCTCTTTGATAAGTAGCCCGGCGTTCTTCAAACCAAATGGCATTACTGTGTAACAATAAGTACCCCATGGAGTTGTAAATGCCGTCTTGTCCTGATCTTCTTCAGCCATCTTGATCTGGTTGTAACCCGCAAAACCATCAACGAAAGACTTGACCTCAAAGTTCGCGGTTGCATCCACTAGCATATCAATGTTGGGCAAGGGGAAGTCATCTTTGGGACTAGCCTTATTGAGATCTCGGAAATCCACGCAGACTCGAACCTTTCCATTTGCTTTGGTGACTGTCACAATGTTAGCCAACCAAGTCGGATATTCAATTACTTTGATGAAGCCTACCCACAAGAGCTTTTCAATTTCTTCTTTCACTTGTAAGGACCATTCGGGTTTTATCCGCCTCAATTTACGCTTGGCGGCTTAATTTACGGATCCAAAGGTATTCGGTGTTCCACAATAGAAGCATCCACAAATTTCCAAAGCATATCTTTGTAGGACCAAGCGAACACATCCATGAATTCTTTAAGCAACTCAATCGTGGCAACCCGCTCATCTCCGGAGAAGAAGCTACCAATCTGCGTTTCTTTGGGTTCTTGGTGTTCCCGTGTTCACCGTTGTTAATACCTCATCGGCAGCTTGGGCCCGGCTTTCCTTTTGCTCGCAAGCTTGTTTTGAATCTTTTTCTAAAAATTGTTCATCGATTAAGTCTCGTATTATCTTCAATTGAATTAGGCTTAATTATTTTTAAATCTTGATGATTATTTTTTGTTAAGCATTCAATTGTTAGATTGGCAATCACGGGGTACTCGTAAAGATCAACCACTTTATTCAAAGGAAAGGGGAATACGGTGTTTACAACTCGAAGACGGTCTTACGTCGTGAGGACATTAGACCGGTCGAGAAGACTCAAATTCTATAACAAGAGACTCGGGAGGCGGCTCAAAACACAGGGATGAATTTAGACTTGGAGGGACAAGGCCGAGGTTTGAGCCCTAGCTTTTCAATCATAGTCTCCCTGTCGGCGACCGGTCCTCGGAACGAAGTCCAATTCTCGCAACGGTCCTTCTGCGCGGCGCCTCCGGCCTTGACTAGCTCCACGGCGAGATTCCTTCTCGAACTCTAGCATAGCTACCACCTCACCGTCGAGAGGAAAAGTTAATCAAATCACTCGGCTCCTTAGCTCCATCTCTCATTTACGCCAAAGACGCACCGCTTCCAGGCTCGACGGCCCTGCTCTTCAAACAAATCGCACTTGACTCGCCATCAATATCTGCGGGGTCGGCACTCACGAATTTTACATATTGTGGGCTCATCCATAACAAGCTTTTCAAACCGATTCTCATATTCAGGTCCCCAGAAGTGGTAGCTGCTCTCGTAGGTGGCGGTCACACCTTGCCTTTTGGGCAAACTATCAAACATTTCTTTCACCGGATTCTTGCTATTGGCGAACCTCTGGATCGTCTTCATTCTTTCTTCCGCTGGAATCAGCCTTGGCTCAGGACAAACAAACATATCCCCATCTTCTCTGACAAAGTGCTTATTCAGAGACCAACTGTACGGGCGCATTTCAGGCTTCTTGTACTTTCTACCGGCTGCTGAGGTCATCTTTTCTTTGAAAGCCTCGGTTTTGTCATACACCTTATCTTCCTTAGTCACAGCATACCCCAGACCTTGCCTGTTTCTCTTAGCTGCTGGCAGCACAAGCCTACACGGTCCCTGTTGGCGTTTTCCCAGCCCCAGACCAGGGATATAGCTCATACCTCTTAGCATTTTCAACACAGGAGGAATCTTGTCTGAAGATGTCGTCAAATCTATGGTACAGACTTGCCCCTTAGGTTTCTCAATCGCGAACCCACTGAGCATCGGGTTCTCCTGGTCGAGTTTGATCTCCATTACTGGTAAGGTATTTGCGCTGGTTTCTCCGATCATAACACTATCACCATAGATGGTTGTCAGCACCCCTTCCTGCACAAACTTTAAGCATTGGTGAAGCGTGGAAGCTACGGCTCCAATCTCGTGGATCCGAGTGCACCCAATAATGCGAGAATGTAACAGGAATGTCTATAACCTGAAAATCCACCATCATCTCCTTACCTCCAAACATCAGATTAAGAGAGACTATCCCCAACACTGCACGGGACGTCGAATCGTAAGCCTTTATGGTTTGGCTAGATGGTTTGAGGTTCTGCGCGTTGATGTCCAACATACTCATCATTTTGGCGGGGAGCACATTCATGGCTGACCCATTATCTATCAACACATGGGAATCCGCCGTCCCTCCGGAGGCACCGTAATGTGTAAGGACTCGTTATGTTTCGCACCGTAAGCAGGCAAGTCAAGATCTGTGAAAGTAATGATATTCCCATACTGCGCCGTTCCAATCAGCTGACATGCTTCGTCTGGGGTAGCGTTGACGGATACCTTCGTTTTGGCCAAAGCTTCTTCCAACTTTAATTTGTGAGGGTAGGAGGATGTAAGTAGGGACCACAAAGAAATATCGGCTTGCGTTCTTTTCAACTGTGTCAGTATCGGGTCTTCCTGAACTTCTTCGTCTAGCTGTGAGGATTCCGAGAGGAGGCGAGGGTTAGAGCACATAGCTGCTTTCCCTTTCCGGACGGATCTGGATTATTTACTCCCAACATTCTTCCTAAGCGAGTCAACAGATTAACCTCTTCCTATTCATCAACCACGAACTCTTTACTAGCTTCCTTGAGTTCTGCTAACGTGAGCGGGACAGGGTGATTGCGGTATGGCCAAGCTGCTTGTCGTATCTCACTATTCACATCATGCAAATCATCGAGATACAGAACATAACAGAAGTTATCTTTCATTTCACCAGAACAGGAGGTTACATCAGTTTCGACCTCATTACAACCATTGCTATCATTCCCAACTACGGGTTCTCCAAACTCTAATACATTAACAAAATAATCATTCTCAAAGTCAATAAGATTCACATTGTTGCTCGGCAGAGGATTGTTGACAATATTTGGGCGGGGAGATTTCTCTATCTTCTTGTCATCCACTAAGCCCTGGATTATCTTCTTGAGAGTTACGCAGGAGTTCGTAGTGTGCCCTGGAAATTGGTGAAAACGGCAATACTTGCTAGCATCCATATGAGGATTAGGGCGAGCAGGACTGTAGTTCTCCAATGGCTTTATCATGCCAGTTCGTAGCAAACCGTTGAAAATTTCCTCCGTTGACATACCCAAATCATCAAATCGCGGTTGTAGCCTAGGTGGAAATCTCATTGGATTTTGCACATTGTTACTTCCCCTTTGAAGATTATTGATACTGTTGTCTTTGGCCGGCTCTCTTCCTCTTGGCACCATTGCTGATACGGGATTGGGTGCACGATACCGGTAACTTCCACCATTTGTTGTTCAGCTTGGTGTTTGCATTTGTAGTTTGGTTAAACAGTCTATTTTCACTCCTAGCTCCCATTCCCACCATCTCTCGCAGATCTGGGTACCATCCTTTCCCAATGGCTTCCCTAAGCGCTGGCTTAACACATGATAGAAAGATGTCCTTTTGGTCTTGGAGGGGGATTGGCTCCGATAACTCGTTGAGCTTAGCGTTCCAACGTTTGTAAAATTCTGTAATTGACTCATCCGACTTCTGGATAGTTCCTACCAAATCATCCCGGGTAGTGCGCCATTCCAAATTACCCTTGTACTTTTCCGGGAAGGCTTACGTTATCTGCTCCAAGTAGTACGACATTCTTGCTTCAGAGCTAAAAATCATGTAAGTGCCGATCCTTTCAAGGTTAGGTGGAAGTGGGAAGCCATGAATTCGGGAGTGCAGCCCATTGCCCCCATTGTCATCACATAAGTGTCTATATGCGTCTTTGGACAGGCGGTACCATCAAAATCTAGCTTGGGCATCTTAAACTTGTGCGGCAAAGGTGTCACTTGGGCGGGATCCACGACCTTAAGACCACTAGAACCCACGGTTAATCTGTCAATCTGTTGCTGCATCTGTTTCAGCAAAGCTGCCACTTCTGGTGCCAAACTTGAAGTCTGAGGAATTGCAGGAGCCACCGTTGACGACGGTATTGGGAAATCAGAATTAGGTCCCACGGGCAAAGCAGTCGGTGGGAGACCAAAAGTACTAGGAATTCCAATGTTGCTGTCCAACAAGCTAATCTGGCTAGGAATCTTGTTTCCATACATATCATAACCGTTAAATTGCCCACCGGGGTTCTGAGAGCTGTATTGTGCCGATTGACCTCTCGTATCGACCAAGAGAAGATAATCCCGAGCCGACACACGGAAAGCCGAGTACGGGAACCATAAATATGCCGAGTAAGGGTGGAACACACTTCTTTGGTTGAGAAATGCTTTGTCTTGGAGTCTGAAGCTAGCTGGTACTTTGAAACAACATCTGAACTATCGATTTCTGAGGCCGAGTCTTGACTATTCTGTGAGACACCATACTGAAGCACCACGATAACCATACGGATACACACCTTTATCTTGAGGCTGGAAAAAGGCGGTTCGGAAGCTGAGACCACATCTTTGGCTAGCGGTCTTTGGAGCATTAGGAGTTGGAGAGGTAGTGAGATCAAAGAAATTCACATGCCGACCGTCATTTCGCTAACACCTTGCTTTGGATAACCTTTGCTTGAAGCCCTTGGGAAGATGGGGGAATGAACCTTCCTTGGTCACTTGCAATCATTCCTGGAGATACTGCTCGATCAGATCGCGGAACATAGCTCACTGGGGGAGGCATCGTATTGTAGCTAGGGGTTGGGCGACGGCGAAGCGGATCCGATTTCATTATGGCTATCTTCCGTAATCTCTTCATAGGAACCATCCTCCCGACGAAGTACCGCAATCCCTTTGGCTCTCATGGCTTCTACGAAACGGTTGTGAGCCTCTTCTTCACGAGCCTTGGCATTTTGAACTAAGAGACAAGCCTCACGCTCCCGAGCTAGAGCGGCTTCCAGCATCACCCTCAATTCCTCTGTAGTCATCTCATTCAAACCTGTCTGACCCCCTGTCATTGAGCCACCTGCAGACTGAGCAGAAAAAACATCTCCATTTCCGGCCATTTCGATTCTAAACCAACCGACACTTGCTTGCACACGGACCAAACGACCTCCGAGGCGGATGAACGGACCCAACTCGCCGTAGCTCAGGGTGTAGAGAGGGGTTTATAAGGTGTTTGAAGGGAAATTTTTGAGTAACAGGAGAGGGAAAGAAACGGGACAGACTCGCACAAACACAAATTTATTTATGTTCAAGTATAAATTAGTATTTTAAATCCTAAATACAGTTGGGAAAGGATAAGCCTTTATTCATGCTAACTATACCTCGGGGAAACCTAATGACGCAACGTTCGAATTACATCAAATGCTTTGTTTTGAAACATATAATAGGTGATGGTACCTAGCCCAAATCCTAACATCTTTATGGAACGAAAAGGTTTGTCCAAATTTCTAAGGAAATTTGGGCAGCATAACGGGTCTTTTCGAAGAATTTCGAAGAAAAATCCGGCATGACCTCTCGTCGGTACATGTTGGCAATGCGGCATGATCTCTCGTTTAGAACACGCCACGAGAGTGACATGTTCCCATGTGAAATCATGTTCCCAAGAAAAAGGAATATTGATCATTTAGAAATAGCCAAAACTGCCAAAACTGCTTTTTGCAAAAAACAGGCACGCTGCTTGGGTCATCCGCGCGGACAAGATTGCACCTATAATCTTGTCCACGCGGAAAAGATCAGCATCTAGGCAACCTATAAATACAGCCCATCTCCCTCAATTTCAAGAGGCCCAAAAATACGAAAACCCACTGTCACTCTACCCAAATTCACCCTCAAACAGCCATTTACACTCTCATAACTCAAATTCCACACCATATTCATCCTCTAATCCATCCCAAAACCATTTCTAACCCTTTGAAACCTTTAAACCCTAAACACAAACCCAAGAAAATTGGTAAACCCTCATTCTCTTCACTCATATCTCTCTCATTTATGCACACACTTCATGTGAAAATGATGTAATTCTACTTATCATCTTTTGTTCAACTCCCCTTTCCTTTTTGTCCCAAGGATCCAAGAGGATCTCCATGGAGTTCATCTCCATAGATGATTCTCTACATGGATCCACATTTTATTTATGCATTTCCCCTTTGCCCTCCTTTTTATTAGCTAGTTCTTGTTTGTGACTTGCTTTCTTGACCTAAATATGGTCATCTTGGAGTCAATCTCCATAGATGATCATTTCAAATGGTCCACATTATTTACATTCCTTGAAAATCCCCCTCCCTAGTCTAAGATGCTCATCTTGGAAAACTTTCCTTGGATGAACATCATTTAGACTTACAAAATAGGTCACACAAGATGTAGGAGATACACTTGAGTATAGATCTCAAGGATGGTCATCTTATGACCACCTTAGAGATCTTCCTCTAAAAGTTGATACATCTTGACCTATCCCTTGTTCAAATTCACATTCATGTCAAATTCCCCTTTTTCCTTAGCAAATGAAATGCTCACAAAGTCCTAACGTACCCCCTGAATGACTTGATTAAGTGGATCCATCACTTATGACCACTAATCAAAGTCTAGGGAAAGAGAGGACAAGCATGGATGCCAAAATCCAAATCCCCTTTTACTTTCTGTTTTTCAGTTACAACTCCAGTTAAGTCCTGTAAATCCAGTTAATTTTCTGGAAATTACAGTGACTAAACTGGAAACTGTAAAATATTGACATTGCAGCTCTATCCGCGCGGATGAGATTGCACTGCAGTCTTGTCCACGCGGATGACATTGTCATCTGGAAACAGTCCTTCAATTTTCTGTTATTTTCAGTTTAATCACTGTTATTCATTTCAGTCCCTAAAATTTCAGTTATTTTCAGAAAAGTCCCTTTAAATACACACACACACACACACATAAAAGGTTTCAAGTGAGGAAGACTCGTCTTACGAGGCATTTCGGGTGAACACCAACGTTCTTCCTGGAGTGTAACGTCACCTCCGAACTCACTTTCTCTAATATTGGGTATTTTTCAAAGTTTTGGCCCTTAAACTAAAAACGGTGTGGGGACTCCGAAACGATTTTAAAAAGTCCGATAAAGATTTTTCAAAACTTTCAAAAACAAACAAAAGTCTTGTCGGGCGACCAAGAAAAATTGGGATACACATCATCACACTAATGGCCCAGTGCTTGCGCAGATGCAACAGATGCAGCAGATGCAACAAATGCAGCAGTGTCCGCCACAACCTTTTGTTAGTAGTACAGCGTCCCCTTCATTCGGTAGCCGTAGTTCTCCTAGGAATGTTTTCAGCCCTCCTCCTACATATTTAGGGAACAATTAGTGATTTGACTATCAAACTATGTGTAACATTAATTTACTGTTTAATTGGTGTTTTTAAATTGTCATTTGAGTTTGTAACAATATGTAGTAGCAACATTTATTCATTTATTGTTTTAAACTTTGTAGATCTTTTGCATTGCAATTTACTCTTTTAGTAATTTGTTATACCACAGGTTCAGGAATAAATAATATTGATTTTTAAATAAAAATATTTTTAATTGGATTTTTAATATCAGCAACGGAATAATTTCCGTCGCAGCGAAAAATAAAAAGATTAATATTGATGTCAGTGACAAAATTTTCGTTACTAATCAGCGACGAAATTTAAGTTTTCTTTAGTAGACAGAGACAGTAATTATTCCGTCGCTGAAAAGCAAAAAATATTCAGCAACGGAATACAGCGACGGAAACTTATTTCTATTGTAACCAGAGACGATAATAATTCCCGTCGCTGGCAAGCGACAAAAATTTAGCAACGGAATACAACGACGGAAGTCTATTCCGTTAGTCAACACAGACGGTAATAATTCTGTCACTGATTTACGACAAACATTTAGCAACGGAATGCTCGCTACTATACAGCGACAGAATTTTTCAGCAACGAATATCAGTGACGGAAACATTCCGTCGCTGTTCAGAAATGAATGCCTTTATATCCGTTGGTGAACACTGACTGTATGAATTCCGTCGCTGAAAAGCGACTTAATTTCTTCGACGAATACATTCTGTCGCTGGTCTGAAATCAGCGACGGAAATTGTGTTTTAGCGACGGAAAATTCCGTCGCTGATGACCAGTTTTCTAGTAGTGAGAAAACCATTTGCAAGTATAAAGATTTATAGCTATTACAATGGGTTGATTCATTCACAACAATAACAAATCAAAGTGGATTTTAGAGTTTGGTCAGACATATTTGCCAAAGTAATGACAGTACATAGGTTGTTGATAAGCTCAACAGATATATAAACCAAAGGATTTTGTATTTAACATGAATTTGAAGCTCATTTTTCTTAGGGCTGCCATCTGCACTTAATGTGGGGAAACCATCATTTTTTTCTCGAATTACTTTATAAAGTTTTGCCATTGAGGTTGGTACTTTAGCAAATTTTCCTGAAGCCATTCTAAAATAATTACAAGATAGTATAGTCAATAACAAAAAAAGCAACATAGTATAATTTATAAATAAATATGTAACTATTAAATGTGAGTGATCTGTATGTTGTTAAGAAAAATCAATCAACACGTAATTGAGTATTCACAAGATGTGCATATATGAAAAACTAAGAAAGAATAGCAGGTGAAGATAGCAACATCCTGAAGAAAACCGTATGATCCTGACCCATTACGAGTTGATAATAGGTAATTTTACACGGTGAAGTGAGCAACCAAGGATAACTAGAGAAGGGAGAACTAGAAGGAAATTAATTATGTACAGAAAATTTAAATATTTTTCAAAATCTTACTTCATAAATTTATGCACATCATTACATTTATCTAAATTACGTTTATCTAACATGTACCAATTCATCTACTAAAGCTCCACTGGATGAATAAAATCAAAATTTGAAGTGCCAAAACAGACGAGCATTTTGACAAAATGGAGATTGTTCATCTTGTTTCTCTGACTTCCCTCCATCATAATTGCGCTCCTCTCTATCAAACTTAGTTTCAATGCCATGAAGATACATTGAACAAAAAGTTAGGCATTCATTTGCTATATATCCCTTGGCAATTGAACCTTCGGGATGAGTTTTATTTGTTACATACTGGTTAGTTGTGCCAAGGTTCCTTTCAATCGGATACATCTATCGGAAAAAAACTGGCCCACTAAGTATGGCCTCCCGGGGTAAGTGGATAGCTAAATGAACCATAATATCAAACAATGTAGGTGGAAAAAATTGTTTTAACTTTCATAAGATAACCACAATATCCTTTTCCATTCTCTCAAGCTCTTTCACCTCCAACGTCTTGCAACACCAGAATTTAAAGAACTCTCCCAACACCACCAATGCATTATGAACCACACTACTCAAGAATCCACGCATGCCTATAGGAAGTAGCCATTATAACAAAACATGGCAGTCATGGCTTTTCATTTCGAAAATTTTGGCTTTATCAACTTTCACACACCTTGATATATTTGACGCATGTCCATCTGGAAACTTAAAATATTTCAAAACTTCACAAAATTCCTTTCTCTCTTGTTATGACAGTGTGTAACTCGCAGGGGGAATCAAATATGTCATCTTATCAGCACTACGCATTAAGTGTAATTCTCTCCTTATTTTCATATAAGCAAATCTTGTCTAGCCTTGTATGTATCCTTTGATTTCCCATCAATGTCAAGAAGTGTGCCTAAAAAATTGTCACAAATATTTTTCTCTATGTGATTGATATCAAGATTATGTCGTATTTTTAGTTTATTCCAGTAAGGTAACTAAAAAACGATACTCTTCTTTGACCAATCAAGCTCCTCATCACTACGCTTTCTTTTCTTGTTGTTTGGGTGCTTTCCTGGAGGAATATATGGAACATTAGTGAGTTGCTCTAACACGTCATCACCTGAAAACTCTCGAGGCTTCACACCCTTTTCTACCTTTCCATTGAATATCCTACTCTTTTTCCTCCAATGGTGATTATGATCTAGATATTTTCGGTGTTCCATGTAACAAATCTTACTACGTAGTTTTTGTGAATCTGTTTCCTCATTACAAGTAGGACAAGCTTTATACCCTTTCGTACTCCAACCAGAAAGATAAGCATATCTTGGAAAGTCGTTTATGGTCCACACAACCATAACATGCATCTTGAATCTTTGTCTCATAGATGCATCCCAATTTTCAGCACCATCATACCATAACTCTTTCAGCTCATCTATCAACGGTCGCAAATAAACATCAAAGTCTTTTAGGTCCTAGAATGAGTAGTGTCTTTATAAAAAATGACTCATTCATGCATTTCCAGGGAGGCAAATTGTATGGGATAAGAATGATTGGCCACATGCTATATTATGTACTCATGTTCCCATTTGGATTAAAACCATTAGTAGTTAGTGCAAGTCTTACATTCCGAGAGTCTTTTGCAAACCAAGAGTACTCCTTAGCAAAGACCTTCCATGCCAGCCCATCATCAGGATGCCTTAGAACATTATCTTCATTAACCCTCTTCTCTTTATGCCACCGCATATCCTCTGCTGCTTTGCTAGAGATAAATAATCTTTGAAGTCATAATTTAAGAGGAAAATGACGAAGTATTTTATGGGGAGTTTACTTTCTCTTTCCATCTTTAATCATCCATCTAGACTCACTACATATTGGGAATTCCTCTTTATCTTTATATTCCTTCCAAAAAAGAGCGCACTCATACTTGCAAATAATGGATTTGAGTGTAACCCAATCCCAGTTCACGCAACATGCCCTTTGCTTCGTAATGCGACTTCGGAAACTTGGAACAATCGAAAAAGACATCTTTCAAAATCTCTAGTAACATAGTGAATGACTTGTTACTCCATTTATTTAGCACCTTCACAAGAAGTAACTTTATGATAAAGTTTAACAATGTGTAGGCTTTACAACCCTGAAACAATTCATCATCGACACCCTTTAATAATTTCTCTAATGATTTTTCACCTTTTTCACATACATTATTTGTACCTGAACTATCCTCGTGACCCAAACTATCATCTTCCATTAAAGAACCCCTTTGTATGTCTTCAAACATTTCCTGAATTTCATCGTTTTCATCAATTTCATCTCTATTCTCATCATTCTTTTCCTGAACATGCTGACTACTATAATATGATTCCCCGTGATCTACCCAAACTTTATAGTTCAAGTTAATTTCATTCTCATAAAGGTGATCTGGTACGAGCGAGAGGATGTCGATCGACGTTCATACATCTAACACAATGATATAACATGGTACGTTTTTCACCCAAATTAGCATATGCGAACCGCATAAACATATTGACACCTGCTATATATTCTTTAATAAATATATTGCGAATAGACATCCAACTTTTATCCATAGTTCCTACAAAATATATATGACATTAGACTGCATTCAAAAACCATGTTTAAGAATTATAGCAACCTATAATGTTTCAAGTAATTAATACTCCCTCCGTCCCAAAATGATATTTCAACTTTTTTGTCATTACTAGGAAGCTAATTTGAGCAATAATTTTAGGTTAATTTATTTATCCTAATGAAAGTCTAAAACATGTTATTGATAGTATTGTTGATGGTGTATCAATAACAAATTTCAAAATTTCATTAGAATAATTAAATCAATCTAAAAGTATTGCTCAAAATACCTTCGTAGTAAATGCAAAAAAAAAAAGTGAAAGGATCATTTTGAGACGGAGGGAGTATAAAGTAGCTCAAACGAAATAGATAAAAAAAGTCAACAAAGAGATTATCTCAAAGTACCAAGAACATTATGATATAAACATATTATCACCCCCAAATTTCTCTCTATAAACTCCCTCTTTCAATCTGTCTACTCTCTCTCTAAATTCTAATCTAAATTATCTCTATTTTTTGCTCTCAATCCCTAATCTCAGTTCTTCTAATTCCTCTTCTTAGTTTAATTCTCACTTTCTCTCTCAATTTTATTTTAATTGTTTCAATCTAGAAGTAAATTGTAACATATATCCATGAAATACTGAAAATCGAATTGAGATATAAGGAAATCAAACATGAAATTAATTAGAATGGCCACTTGATTGAAAGAAAATTAGGTTTAACAAACTAAAAAATATTTTTGACTGGTTAAAATTACAATAGTTGAGCGATTTAGAGCGTACCTGGGAATTAGGGTTGTTGTTGGTTAGATTGGGGAGCGATGAACAATACAGAGGTTGAGGGTTGCGGCCGGTTGCTGCTGATATATTTCGTCTACTCTCAAGCCATCCGGATCGTCTTCTCTCAATGTGCACAGTTACTTCTCTCAATGGCTGCAGTTAAAGGGTGAGCGATGAACTAATCGAATTAGGGAAGTAATAGGTTTTATGTTGAGGGATTCTAATGGCACCTCTTATTTGTTAAGCTAACCCCACATATTCATTAAATAAATTGTAATATATGCATTATGGAATGTACTCAAATTTTAGGGATGATTTAAGCATAATGTTAGAGTGATTTTAAGGGTGATTTTGGCTATGCAATAATTTCATAATAAATGATTTATATTTTTTTAGCAAAATCTTATTTACTTTTTGACTTGCGCAAGAAATTCAGTGCGCCAAAAAATTTTCCTGGTACCAAAATTTTAGCAATTCATTTAACGACAAATATTTTTGTTTTGATTTCATAGTCTAGCATTTGGCTGCAAAACTAATATTGTCGTAAAAACAAAGAGAATTGTCTACGAATAAATAATTCATCGCTAATGTAAATCTTTGAACTACAAAATATTTTTGTAGCTAAAAAATTTGTTGCTAAATCCTCATTTTGGTGTAGTGTGGGAAGACCAATTTGAATAGCGATGATGCCAGGGAATTGCTTATTGGCGAGGAAAATCGTCGTAAGAAATTCGGCGTTGTCTTTACTTCATGAGCAGCTTTAGCTACTACTAGCAGGGGGAAGACGGGTACAAATAGTAAGTGGAAATCAGAATCGGGTAAGAACGTAGTCGATTGTGGTTCTAAATCTTAGGGAAAGTCCAATGGGAATTAGGATCTGATAAAGTGTTATAAATGTGGGGAGATCGGGCACTTCAAGAAGAATTGTCCCTTGATGGAAAACAAGATAGTGAATATAGTTACCGAGGATATAGAGGATGCACCGGTTTTTAGTGTTAATAATTCACTATAATCATGGGTGTTAGATTAAGGGGAATCATTCCATTCATGCGAACGGTTAACTCTACTTCAAGGGATTTTGGAAAGGTATTTATGGCAGATGGGGAACCTTTACAAATCAAGGGGAAGAGGGATGTCAGAATTGAAACATCAAGCGGTTCGGCATTGGAACTATATGGGGTAAGACATTTTCCGGGTTTAAAAGAGAACCTATTATTAGTTGGCCAGCTAGATGAAGATGGTTTTGAAGTGACCTTTGGTTGTAGGAACTGGGTCATTTCTAAGGAGAACGAGGAGGTGGCACAAGGTAATAAGGTGGGTACATTGTATATGTCTAGCAACACCAAGGAGTGTATTGCTCTTGCGGGTGGCAAGGGTGATACGGATTTGTGGCACTAGTGATTGGGTCACATGTGTGAAAAAGGGATGAGGGTACTCTGTCTGTCTAAAGGGCAGACTACCGTGCTTGAAGACAGTGAACATGGGTATATGAGAGAACTGTGTCTTTGAAAAGCAATCGAGGAATAATTTCTCAAGGAATAGTAGGGCTTTGAGGGAACATAAGTTGGAGTTGGTTCACACGGATTTGTGGGGGCCATCACCGGTTACATCTTTGGATGGTGCAACTTATTACATGACCTTTATTGATGAATCTACAAGAAAGGTCTGGGTTTATTTCTTGAAACACAAAGATGAAGCATTCGAGGTGTTTAAGAAGTGGAGGTCTTTGGTGGAGATCGAGAACAGACTCAAGGTCAAAAACATGAGGTCTGATAATGGTGGGGAGTACGAGCTCAGAGGGTTAAAGGAATATTATGCTGCAAATAGTATTCACATGGTGAAAACCCCAAGTGGGACACCACAACATAACGAGGCTGTAGAGAGGATGAACGAGCCAGGGCTCTGGGATTGAAGTGTAGACTTCCGAAGATATTTTGGGAAGATGCAGTTAACACACCAGCTATCTTGATTAACAGGGGACCATCAGTCTCACTGGAGAATGAAATTCCAGAGGAGGCGTGGAGTGGTATGCAGATAAATCTGTCTTTTCTTCGCATATTTGGTTGTGTTGCATATGTTCATGTTAATTCTGCGGAGATAACTAAATTTGATGCAAAGTCTTTGAAGTGTATATTTATTGGGTATGGCAGGGAAGACTTCGGGTACAGATTTTGGGATGAACAGAATCAGAAAGTTTTTCATAGTTGGGATGTCATATTTAATGATAAATTTTTATATAAAGACAGGAAGAGTGTAAGTGCATTTGATGGGATTAGTTGGACCCAAAACTGTTGAGGTAGAGGATATTCCTGACTCGGGTGGAAGTAATGAGGTTCATGTTGACTAAGATTAGGGGGTCATTGAGCATGAACTAAGTACTCCACGACTAGTTTCGCTGCGCATATCCACAAGATTATGTGGGTCACCTGATATGTATTCTCCTTCAAATTTCTATTTGTAGTTAATAGATAATGTTGAACCAGAAAGTTATGCAGAGGCTAGTCGCAGTGAGCTTAGGGACAAGTGTAAAGCTACGATGGATGATGAGATAGACTCATTGATAGCCAATGATACTTGAGAGTTGGTAAATCTTCCTTAGGGCAAACGGGTATTGGATAACAAGGGAGTGTACATGATTAAGGAGGAAGAAAAGGGCAATATTCGTTACAAGGCAAGGTTGGTTGTAGAGGGATTTGAACAGAAGTATGGGATTAACTACATAAAGGTCTTCACTCTGATTTTGAAGATGACTACTATCAGAATGGTTCTGGGTTTAGTAGCTACAGAGAATTTAATTTTAGAGCAGATGGATGTAAAGATGATCTTTTCATGGGGATTTGGAGGAGGTAATTTACATGGTACACTCACATGGTTACTTATCTAAGGGTAATGAAGAGTTGGTTTGTAGATTGAAGAAGAACTTGTATGGCCTGAAACAAACTCCTCGACAGTGGTACATGAAATTCGATGGATTCATGTATCACATATAGTTTGTTAGATGTGAGGAAGATCACTGTTTCTACTTCAAAAGGTTTGACAACGGATACATAATCTTGCTTTTATATGTGGACGACATGTTAATAACGGCTCTAGTGATAGAGAGGTAAACAAATTAAAGGGATAGTTTTCAGAGAGATTTGAGATGAAGGATTTGGGGAAGGCTAATCAAATTTTGGGTATGCAGATTTATCTCCTAGGCTCTTCTGTGTGTGCATGTGTGTGTGTGTGAGTAGTGAAAAAAAAAGAAGGTCTTGGCGAGATTCGGCTTGGAAGGACAAGTTGAAGTTAGGCATAGCTTCAACTGGCTTGTTGTCTTTGATGAAAACTATGCTTAATCCAATTATGAGATCTATGGTTGTATCATTTGTTGGTAGTGTTGATAAACAGGTGAAGCTACAATATACTGCAGAGTTGAGAGCTCCACAGTCATATGCTCATCAGGATCTACCGTCAAAGACAGAAGCACCAGATAATTCATCACCAATTTCTGAGGACATAGTTTAGTTCAAGAGAGGCCTAGACGGGCTAACTTCGGGAAGCCTCCTATGAGGTATGGTTTTGAAGACACGGTGTCTTATGCACTTCAGGTTGCTGAGGAGGTGGAGCCTTATCCTTCGGAGCGAACCACTTTCAATAAAGCAGTTACATGTTCAAAGTCTGCCCAGTGGCATACAGCTATAGGAGATGAGATGGAGTCACTTCACAATAATCAGACATGGGAGTTAACCAAGAGGCCAGAAAACATGAAGATTGTGACTTGCAAGTGCATTTACAAGAAGATGGAATATGTCACCATCAGAGGGGGTGAAGTATAAAGCTCGTGTGGTTGCTAGGGGTTTTACGTCGAGAGAGGGGGTTGACTACAATGAGATCTTCTCACCAGTAGTTAGACACACTTTTATCAGAGTGCTATTAGTAATGGTGGCACATCAGGATTTAGAGTTCAAGCAGCTAAATGTAAAAAAAACTTTTCTATAGTTCAAGGAAGCAAGGAGACGAAAAAGTGGAAAATGGGGAGGGGGAAGTATTTATATGAAAGGAATATCAAGGGGTTTTAGAACAGTTAGAATTAATCAACCCCCAAAAATTAATTTCCCTCCGTATAATGATTTCAAATTTCAAAACGTCCCCTCAATGTCCTGTCAAAGCCGTCAAAGGAATCCACCAGAAACGTGACACGTGTAAGGATAATTGATTAATCCTTATTTCTCGCCACATTATCCTTTAAGCGAAATGAGATTTCTCCTATCGTTCCTTTTCTAGCGAAGCTAAATTTTTCTTTAGCGAGAAGTGACATATGTTGACGATATCATTGTCACCGGTTCTAGTCCCTCGGAGGTTCACAAGGTTATGGACAACATTTGTCAGACATTTGATAGCCGAAGATTGGGGTCTCTCAGTTTTTTCCTAGGCATCGAAACTTCCTGCACCGCCTCTGATAAGTGTCTATTTTATAGGCACTTATATGATAAATATGTACTTTATTTAGTTTATTTTTAAATCATTTTAGTTTAATTTGGTTTATATTTATACTTGTTTCGTGGATTTTGAAATTGTCACGGCTTGAATCACAAGTGATATCCAAGGTGATAACAGCACCAACGATAGCACTTGGGATGGCACACACACACACTTCGAAAATAAAACAATTTTGTAAAAGAGTTTGCAGCGGAATAAAAACACCAAAATTGTTTTTCTCAAGTTATATAAATATAACTTGAGAGTGCCTCTTAGGCAAGACTTTATAATCACTATGAATGAAGTTACAAAGCCGAAAGTTCCCTATAGCTATATCTATTTTACGCTCTATGGAACAAGAGATAAAGAACGGAATCCTATCCTAGCCTTCACACACCTTGATACCAAAGTAATCAAGTGCGAAATTACAAGGGAGAAAGGATTAAAAAGAACCAAACAAAGAACTCTATCTCTAAGCTTTTCGAAGGTGTGAATGTGAAATAATTGGCATGTCTTCAAATAAACCTTCCAAGCTTATTTATAGTCTTCAAATACTTGAAGGCTACTCCAATAACAGCCTTGGGGCTGGTCTTGCACGTGGAGGAAGTGTAGGGAGAGTGGGTTAATTTGTTTCCACAATTCTAGCTCCCACTTCCTATTTTGTAGCAACCGAGTTGTTGAATCCTCAAGCCATGCTTCCACACCTTGTACTCCCTTGCTTTATCATCCTTGTACCTCTTCTATAACTCAAAGAACAACCTTTGACAAAGTCCTCATACATGTTGTTGTTGAATGCCAAAATTACGAATTAATATATAAAATGTATTAATTCATTTCTTCCAATTTCCACATGTGTCTAGCTCCTTCTTTGATGCTATTGCACCCTGAAATATAATCATAAACCATAGACTATACAGACCATATTAGCACGTTAGTCCATTAAATAATAAACAAGAAATATACAACTATATAAGTTTCATCCGTGATATCATCTCGCGATATCACTTGGGAAATCATCTACGATATCACCTGCAGATTACACTAACAATCTCCCCTTAGTTGGATATTTCTTTCCAAACTTAATGTGCCGCCGTCCCGTAGGATAAGTCTATATACAAATGTACAGAGCATAGACCATAGAATAATATCTCCACAAAAATTAACTCCCCCTTAATCAAGGAGCTAATCCTAAACAATGATTTATCATAATAAACTAATTTATTTCAAACTTTAAAAAGTTTTCGAAATAAACTAAGTAACCATTAAAAAAACCATAACCATTGTAGCAAAATATCATCCAAAATTAGCAAAAAAAAAAAAAAAACATCCTAGCAGATTAAGTTATTTAACAAACCACTAAAGTGTTTTAGCAAATATAAACAAAATAAAAGTAAATTGTTTAAGGAACCACCACATCACCAAAATAAAAACATTGTTTGTAGGACCACCACAAAAATAGTCACCCATATGATAGCGGCAACATAAACCTTCAGGTTTATCAACCTTAAGGTTCAGCTTTCTTCTTCTTCAAACTCCTCTTCTTCCTCTCCTTCCTCCCCGATCTCCTTCCCTATCACTTCCACCATCACTTGGGCCAAGATCGGTGGTAGCACCTGCAGTAGCACCAGCCTAGTTCCAAGAAGCAGCCAGATCCTCCCCCGTTTGGGAAGAAATTTCATCAATAAAAGCATCTCGTTACCCGCTTAAGCTTAGCCCATCCCTCGGAAGTTCTCCTATTGCACTTGACTGCTTGTGCAGAAGTTGAGAACCGTAGCCTTTGGGATTGATGGTCCAGAGTTGCCCAATAGATTCATCATGTTGTTCGTAATACTTGCAAAGCATCGGGCCTCGCAAAAGTATGAGGGGCAACACCGGGAAGCACTTGGGGTATCACGTGAGATAGCACTCGGGAGGAGCAGGGGTTGTTTCATCGATTTGTTCCAAGGAAGATCTCTAGTATACCTTTTACCCTTTTTCGCTTGTTGATCAATGGTATAGTACTGTGTTCAAGTGGTAAAAACATCGTAGGCTTCAATGGGCAAGGATTGAAATACCAAAACTTTGAAGATTGGAGAAGGATATGGGAAAAAGCTAATGTTCACTTCCTTTTTTCTACCCCATGAAGCTAAGTGTTTAAACACTAATCTTCCAAAGTTAATCCTTAAATTTTTACCCAATCTATACAACACATTCGCATGCTCCAAAGTCACAATAGGTTCATTAGTTGTAGGAAGCCAATTGAAGATGCACAGCTGTGAAGTACGTAATAGAGAGAAGATAATCTAGAAGCATGAAGTTTCTCTTTCAAAGGCCAAGACTCAGCTTTGTTGTGAGTGAGCAATTTTACCATTTCATCTCTATTGACCCTAATGCTCTCATCATCTACATTAGGAGGCCTAAAACTTTGTTAATCGTATGGAGTAAAAGAATAGACTCTTCCCCTAACAAACACTTTTCCATATTTAGCACCCTTCATCATCCAAATGAGCATGCAAATTGGCAAAGAAATTGCGAATAACACTCTCAACAAAAACCGATGCATGATTATTAGCATTAATAAAATTCCCGTCCTTTAAAAACCGAACCACTCCTTCCTTTTCCAACCGACCCTCATCAATGTGCTTCTCTTTTAAAATCCTCTTACTTAGACTATTCAACCAAAGTTCCATATTTTCCTTTTTATAATACTCCAAAGTAAGAAAAGGTTTTGGAAAAGCTTTATCCTCTTCAGCTTGAGTAACCTCATCACCGTAATTATCACTAGAGGAATGTTTAGGAACGTAAGAGGGGGCAAGTGTTACCTCGTATGATATCCTCTTCTTGCTAGCACTTCGGTAGCACTCACGCTTGCCCTTGGCCTTCTTTTTCGAAAATCGAGAGAGTCTCCTCTTCATCACCATCTACCCAAGCATCAAATGAGTCCACAGAAGGCTCCTTTTCCTTGTTTGCTTCAAAGTTCTCATCACTCACATGGGGTGAGGACACATCAATAGAGCTTTCTGAGACATCAACTGGATCAAGGGAGGTATTTGAAGTTGCCTTGGACCTGATTGATCTAATGCGGTTGGAAGATCTCCTTTTTGCGATTTGGGGAGACAGCTTGGCAGTTGGGGCTTTCCTCTTCCTTTTTGGCTCGGTAGGGATGAGAGTCACCTTAGGAATGCCTTGATCAAATGAGGTAATGGGGCCAGAGGTAGGAACAATCGCCATTGTTGGTGGAGAAGAGCTTGGAGTGATCATTGGGGAAGTTTCCATGGCCACGCGAGATGCCACGGAAGGAGCAATGCTAGGTGAGATGTCCATTTGGTCCGTGTGAGATGGTTCGGCATTGGTATTGGATGGAGATGCCATGGAGATTTGAGGGAATTTTGGAACGAATTTTTGACCTAGGTTGAGAAGGGAAGAAGACGCTGGAATGGGGTTTAAAGAGGTAGAGGGAGTAACGGTTAGAGAGAGATAATAGGAGAGTTAGAGATAAATTAGGAATTTAAGAGAGAGAGACGGTGAGGGAACAAAATAATTAAATTGATTAGACACCCCATCCCATCTAAACTCCTAAAAACCCTCACATTTAACCCTATCCACTCATTTAACAATAAACCCTAACCACACAAAGTTTTTAAAACCCTAACCAACTCAAGGATAAAACACGGTTACAAAAAATAAAAAAAATAATTTTTTTTAATTTTTTTTTAAAGTAAAAACGTAAAGAATAAAAAAATAAAAAAGATAAGTAAACTAAATAATTTGTAACTAAGCCCAAAACATTATATGCACAAATTAAATAAATAAGGGTTAGTTACTTAATTAAGTTTACCAAAAATAAAGGAAACTTGTTGAAGACGTTTTCAAAATCGTAAACTCTTTAATTAAAAAGACTTTCAGATTTTGAGAAATTAATCAACAATATTTCGAAAAAATAAAAAAACTAATATAGCACACACTAATGTGTTAAGGCAATGATGGTAACACGTAGGATAACACATATGATATAAAACCCCTTGATAAATATTTTCATTTTCAAGCATTTCAAGCATAACAAGCTGAGCATTTTTCATGCACTTTAGGCATTATATGCCTATATATAATTTTTTAAGTACATTGCTTGTTAAACACGTCTCAATACACTTCTTTAAACAAGAAAGCAACGTAGTAACGAGCTCCGTGCTTCAAGTTATATTTCAAGTGTAGAGACCAGGTGATCTATGCCTTTCAAGTAGGGTACACCGTAGTAGCGAACTCCATGTCCCTAATACTTAGCATAAATCACCTCATACCTTCTCATTGGCAAGAGTACATCGTTGCAGCCGAACACCGTGCCCCGAGCTCGAGAGAATAGTATGGATAAATGCCTTTGTCTTTTATTTATCAAAAGAAAATATTAGTGACTTTGTCACTTTAAGCATATGAAGGGGAATGATATCGACGTGCTAACCTAAATAATAACCTACCATAACAAAAAGGTCAAGATGTGCCACGCTAGAACTAAGCTAGCTAGATTTAAACAAATAATAAAGTATTTTTTTTTTTTTAAGTAAATAAGCAAAGAAAGAAGAAAAAAATACACTAATATACAAGTGTTACCCTAAGTGATAACATCACCCGGGGTAGCACAGACGAACGTACTCGTAGATTACAAAGACCAAGAGATCTTTTCAAACTAGAAAATCTCTCGTGGTCTAAGGCCTTCGTAAAGATGTCACCGCTTGATACTTAGTATCAATATGATCAATATTAATTAGGCCTTTATCTACCATATCTCTAAGAAAATGATGACGTATGTCAATGTGTTTGGTACGGGAATGTTGAACTGGGTTTTTTGAAATGTTGATAGCACTCAAAGTTATCACAAGACATAGTCAAAGAATTACTCTCTAGGCCATAGTCATCTAACATATGTTTTAGCCAAATAAGTTGTGAACAACAACTACCACCGCCACATACTCGCACTCACCGTGGAGAGAGAAACACAATTTTGTTTACGACTATACCATGAGACTAAATTGTTGCCCAAGTAAAAACACCCCCACTAGTACTCTTCCTATCATCCATATCCCCGCCCAATCCGAGTCACTAAAGCCAACCAAATTGGTATTAGTATCCTTACTAAACCAAATCCCTAATTCACTTGTTCCCGAAACATATTTAATTATCTTTTTGACGTAATTAAGGTGAGAGACTTTAGGATTGGCTTGATAACGTGCACAAACACACACGCCGAACATGATATCGGGACGACTAGAAGTGAGATAGAGAAGGCTACCTATCATTGAACGATAAAGAGTAGGATCAACATCCTCACCTACTTGATCTCTACCAAGTTTGAGAGAAGAACACATGGGGATTTTTGAACTTTTTGCTCCTTCCAACCCAAACCTTTTACTAGGCTCTTTGCATACTTGCTTTGTGAAATGAATATTCCTTCATTTGATTGTTTCACCCGCAAGCCTAGAAAGAATGTTAACTCTCCAATCATGCTCATTTCAAATGTTGATGTCATAGCCTCTACAAAATCTTTTAAACACGTTTGAGAAGTAGAGCCATAGACTATGTCATCAACATAGATTAGAACAAGGACTATTTCTTTGCCATGCCTTAGGATAAATAAGGTCCTATCTCGCTTCACCTCTTGTGAATCCATATTCACGTAAGAAAGAGGTTAAGCGACCATACCATGCACGTGGAGCTTGTTTCAAGCCATATAAGGCTTTATCAAGTCTATATACATGGTTTGGTAGATGAGGATCCTCAAATCCTTTTGGTTGTTCAACAAAAACTTCTTCTTTTAAATAACCATTTAAAAAGGCGGCTTTAACATCCATTTGAAACAAAGTAATTTTTAGAAAACAAGCTATAGCCAAGAGGAGTCTTATGGATTCTATTCTAGCAACGGAGCAAAGGTCTCATCAAAGTCAACACCTTCAATTTGGGTGTAACCTTGTGCTACGAGACGAGCTTTGTTCCTAACAATATTTCCTTGCTCATCTCGATTTGTTTTTGAAAATCCATTTAGTACCAATAACATTTGTATTACTAGGACGTGGTACTAAACACCAAACTTCATTACGAGCAAATTGGTCAAGTTCCTCTTGCATGGCTTGTATCCAAAAATTATCTTTTAAAGCTTCGTAAATATTTTTGGGTTCTAAAGAAGAAACAAAACAGAATATTTTACCTTGTGGTATGTGGTGGACATACACACATACCTTGCCATTTCACGGTCACTAAAATGTCCTTTGTTCCTTGTTTGTACCCCTTCACTAGCTTCTCCAATAATTTGAGAGGAAGGATGGTCTCTTTTGATCCTAGCCGGTGGATCCCTTCTCAAGTCTTCATGCACATGATCATCATCTCGACCGTTCATCCTTTTCGCTTGCCGGATTGGTCTTGGGTGATACCTGAGATGCTATCCCATCGCTGGCAACACTTTGGCCAAAGACTGGGTATCACTTACTTGATTTTGATTCTCCAGCTTCTTCCAAAGAATATTAATGGAGATTCCCGTACTCCATCACCCGTAACACTTGCTAAATCATCAAAAACAACGTTAATTGATTCCCGAATGGTTTTTAACCTAAGGTTATAAACCCTATATGCTCGACCGTCCCGAGCATACCCAAGAAATATAGCCTTATCACTTTTAGAGTCAAATTTAGCTAAGTAATCCCGATCATTTAGAACATAACACACACACCCAAATGTATGAAAATAATGAACCTTTGGTATCCTACCATTCAAAATTTCATAAGGTGTCATTCTAGTACCAGTCTTAGAAAAACCCTATTGGCCGTGTGACAAGCCGTGTTTATGGCCTCAAATTTCAAAATCTTTTGAAATTCTTTTGAAAATAACATCACACGTGCCATCTCAAGTAAGGTCCTATTTTTCCTTTCACCCACCCCATTTTGTTGAGGTGTTTTAGGAGCAGAAAACTCATGTTTAATTCCTTTTAATTCACAAAAAGTAAAGAACAATGAATTATCAAACTCCGTTCCATGATCGACCTTATTCGCATGATAAGAGCAGAAAACATGTTTTTGATTTTAGCATGTAAGACTTTAAACTTTTCAAAAGTTTCGATTTTTCTTTTAAAAAATATACCCAAGTAAATCTAGAAAAATCATCAACTATTACAAAAGTATATTTCTTACCTCCTAAACCTGTCTACCTCAACTGGACCCATTAAATCCATATGCATTAATTGAAAACGGTGCGTTGTCCCGTAATACTCCTCATTATGTTGGGTAGCACTATGGGTAGCACGTGTTTGTTTACCTTTTAAACAATCTTCACATATGATTTTTGTACTAATGTCCAGTACTAGGTATACCTCTTATAGCTTCAAAGATTAATGAGTTTCACAATGTTACGAAAATGGACATGACCCAACTTTTGATGCCATAAGGTAGCATCATCAACCCTCACGTAATGACACATTTGTTTATCCTCAACAAGATAACAGCTTATTACTTGACCTAGTACCACCATAACACGCTTATTGGTACAATCAAAAACTTCACAAGTGTTTTTATTGAATTTTACTTCAAGGTTGTCATCACAAAGTTGGCTTATACTAATTAAATTAGTTACCACCCATCAACATGCAAAACATTTTTCAAAGCAGAAATCCAGGTATATTTAATACGCCTTTTCCTACTATATTACTCTTGCCACCACCACCATATGTCACACTACCACCTTGAATAGGTTCATATTCCTTTAAAAATATTTTTGTTCCAAACATATGACGAGAACAACCACTATCAAAATACCATGAACCTTCAACATTAGTTTTTAAGGCAAAGGTGCATACAACATCACATATCAAAGTTAGACTTAGGTTTCCATACTTTCCTACTTTGATAATTCTTCTTCGATCGTAGGTGATATCTCGACGTGCTAGGCAACACTTCGTATCACACAGAACTGGACTGTTTTAGAAGAGTTTTACAATCAATTTTCAAATGTCCAAGAGGAGTAACAAGAGTTACATATTTTTACCTTGTCGAAGTCTTATCGAAGATATTGGTTCAACATGATCTCTTTCTTTAACAAAAATTAACTTATCTTCTGTATTAGACAAAGTAGATGTAATAGCATTTAAAGACTCTTGAAAACCCATACCGGCCTTGAGTGGTTTGGACAACCCAAGAATTGCATCTAACTTGGTAGAACTCGTATTGAGTTTCTTGAATGTTGTCTCGGCAAGAGTAAGTTTGCTCTTGACTTTGTCCAAACTCCACATCCTTCTTTGTGAGTTGAACTTCCAATCTAGTCAAGCCATCGGCTAGGTCTTGAACCTCTTTGGACAGAGAGATCACCTTCTTGTTCTCTTTCTTCCCTTCATCCACCAATTCTTTGCAAAGGTTCTTAAGACCACAAATGAGTTCATCCTTGTCGAACTCCTTCTCATCTTGTGAACAACTCCGCATCCATGTTAACAGTAACCCACAAAACAAACAAAGATTTATCAAATTTAAATCTCGTATACCTGTTGGATGATATCTCGTGTGCTATCCCATTTTGGATATCACCGGTATCACCGATGTAATCCGAGTCACAGCTTGTGACCACCATTGCCGTTGATCCGAATCTTCGCATTGATTGGTCTCCTCATCCTCATTGTCACCGAGAGAAACCCATAGGTTCTTTCCCATCTTCCTTAGAGTGTTAGCACACTCATTTGAGTAATGACCCCATCCAGAGCAAGCATGACATTGGATTGATTCAAGGTATTTTGGATCAGATCTGGATTGATCTCGATGATGCTCTCCTTATGGGACCACCTTTCGAGTAGATGGAAATGTCCTCTTGGGCATTGAATTGTACACCTTGGCTTGTTGCTCTTTAGCCTTTACCTGCACATTTTCTTTGTTAAATTTTCTCACCATTGAGTTATATTTCCCGGTAAGTAAGGCAACACTGGCATCTTCACCTAATTCCTCAAAAATTTCGTCATCCTCATTAGTTGAACCACTAGAGGATTGAACTTTTAAAGCAACACTCTTGCCCTTAGAAGCTTCACTTTGCTCGGCAAGGTTTGACTCAAAATTTTTTAAAATGCTCATTAAGGAATTGATATCCATTGTAGAAAGATTGTGAGCCTCTTCTATAGATGAAACTTTTATATTAAAACGCTCAGTGGAGAGTTCTAATAGCCTTTGAAACCAATTGTTTGTTTGTAAAAGGTTCACCTAAAAGTTGACACTCATTAGCAATGTCAAATAGTTTTTCAAAATAAGAGGAAATGGTATCACTTTCACCCATTCTCAACCTTTCAAATTTGCCAGCAAGACCTCTCGAGTTTGTTTTCACGCACACTAGAATCACCTTCACAAAACCTTTGTAAAATATCCCAAGCTTCTTGAGCATGGAACTATTTTGAATAAGTTTAAAAATATGCATGTCAACCCACTCAAAGATAGCATTAAGAGCTTTCTCATTATAGTTAGCTAGAGTGATCTCTTCATTCGTCCACTCACCTTCGTGTTTAACTCGAACATCACCATCCTCATCGTGGAGGTAAGAGTGGAAGAGAGTACCCATGAACTATAGATCGCCATGCTCGAAGATCAATTGATTTGATATGCGAGCGAAGGCGAATTTTCCAATATGCATAATTCGAACCATCTAAAACAGAAGACGTTTTTGGTTTGGATTTGCGGGATCAAAAGCCATGATAAAGAGGACCAAACACTTAGTATCGTCAAGTGAGAGGCTCGATACCAATTGAAATTGTCACGGCTTGAATCACAAGTGATATCCAAGGTGATAACAAAGACCAACGATAGCACTTGGGATGGCACACACACACACTTCGAAAATAAAACAATTTTGTAAAAGAGTTTGCAGCGGAATAAAAACACCAAAATTGTTTTTCTCAAGTTATATAAATATAACTTGAGAGTGCCTCTTAGGCAAGACTTTATAATCACTATGAATGAAGTTACAAAGCCGAAAGTTCCCTATAGCTATATCTATTTTACGCTCTATGGAACAAGAGATAAAGAACGGAATCCTATCCTAGCCTTCACACACCTTGATACCAAAGTAATCAAGTGCGAAATTACAAGGGAGAAAGGATTAAAAAGAACCAAACAAAGAACTCTATCTCTAAGCTTTTCGAAGGTGTGAATGTGAAATAATTGGCATGTCTTCAAATAAACCTTCCAAGCTTATTTATAGTCTTCAAATACTTGAAGGCTACTCCAATAACAGCCTTGGGGCTGGTCTTGCACGTGGAGGAAGTGTAGGGAGAGTGGGTTAATTTGTTTCCACAATTCTAGCTCCCACTTCCTATTTTGTAGCAACCGAGTTGTTGAATCCTCAAGCCATGCTTCCACACCTTGTACTCCCTTGCTTTATCATCCTTGTACCTCTTCTATAACTCAGCAACAACCTTTGACAAAGTCCTCATACATGTTGTTGTTGAATGCCAAAATTACGAATTAATATATAAAATGTATTAATTCATTTCTTCCAATTTCCACATGTGTCTAGCTCCTTCTTTGATGCTATTGCACCCTGAAATATAATCATAAACCATAGACTATACAGACCATATTAGCACGTTAGTCCATTAAATAATAAACAAGAAATATACAACTATATAAGTTTCAGTCCAGGATATCATCTGCGATATCACTTGGGAAATCATCTACGATATCACCTGCAGATTACACTAACAGATTTTATAATTGGTGGTATGATGTTATGATTGAACAGGAGTTAGGTACATTGTTAGAGCAAACACGGCATAGAATAAAGCTTGTGGAGTAGAAGGATCAAAAGGGGGAAAAGGAATACAATTTCGTAGAAGAAAATTAAAGAACCAGAGCAATCCAGAAGCTTGCACTGTTGTGTATGTACATAGGCACGCCCGTGCAAGCCCGGAGGTGCATTGGCCGTGCCATTTTTCATGTGGGAATGTCAGAACCAAAATTGGCATGCACATCCGTGCCACGGCCTTTACAATATTCTTCAGACATCTTTTAAATGCACCCTTTTGAAGAACCTTTTGGAAGTTGTGTGACCTTAGGCTCTAAGATCTATATAAAGACATATATTCAGCAGATATAGACATCAAGAATTTTGTGTAAACATACTCTAGCATACATTACATTCCAAAACATCATTTAATTCTAAGATTCATCAATTGTTCTTAGAGTTCTTGTACTTGGAATTTTTGAAGATCAATATAAGTTTGAAGGTTTCTTTTACAACCATTATCTCTCTTTCAATCATAAAAATAAGTATCCCTCTCCAATTATCTATTATTTCATGCTTTATTCTTATCTTCTTGTTATTATAATGTCAATGACTTGTGTGTAATCCCCCCAGTTCTAGGAGATAAAAACTCAAGCTCATGTGTTCATCATTGTAAACATGCTTCTTCCTTCATCTTCATCCTAATTTTCTTCATATCATTCTTAATGCATATAATTTGGAGACCTCCTTACTTATATGAGTCTAGTTAATCAAGAGATGAACTTAGCCGTGAATCTTGATTAACGGAACCATATGAAGTAAACTAGTCACTATTAATCACGAGAGTAGACTAATTGCCTAGGGATGATCCTTAATTTGAAAATACGTGGAATTTAACATGAACTTAATAGATTTTGGTTAATGAACGGAACCATCGAGAGAAAGGCCGTGTTAATCTTAAAATACTTATGCTATACTTGCTTGATCGTGAGAAGTTAGCAAGAATAGCGTATCATTCTTGATTTTTGATGAAACTTTTTGTCTAAAGCATGATTATTTGATGATTAATGCATGATTGTTCGAGTCCCAATCCCGGGAATATCTTCTTCATCACCTTAGCATTAAAATAGCAATCAATTGTGACACTTGCTTAGCCAAATTATCATTTGCTTCTAACTCATATACTCCCTTAGTCTTATCCCTAATACTCTTTTGTTGGAAATTAGCACCCAACATCTCAAATAAGTCATAAGTATCTTGAGAGGTTTTGGCTCCTAATGTGCCCCCCGCTGCATTATCTACCATGGCTTTATTAACAGGGTTCAAGTCGTTATAAAAACTTAGATTTAGCAAAGGCAAAGAAAAATTATGATGGGGACATTGGACTAGCATCATTTTAAATCTATCCTAGGCTTCATAAAAAGGCTCACCTAATTCTTGAGCAAATCCTATTATCCTTTGCCTCATGTTAGCCATTGTGGGATGGGGATGATATTTTTGTAAAAGCACATCATGTAATTGATCCCACATGCTAATGCTTCTAGGTATCAACATCATAAACCATGTCTTTGCCGCCCCTTTCAGAGTGTAGGGGAAGCATTTTAATCTAATCTGCTCGTCTGTTACACCTACATTACCAGGAAAGTGAGACAAAATCATCGTGTACTCACACAAGAAAGTCAAAGGGTACTCGGTCGAAAGACCTTGATAAATTGACAACATATTTAAATATTGACCCCTGACTTAAAAATTCTTTGCTTCCTCGGTTAGCAAAATACAAGATATGGAAGCATCTACTTTAGGACGACAAAAGCCCTTAATTATTTGAACCAGTGGAATCCATCACGACTTTTTTCTCTTCTAACCCGGTGGTAGAAGGATCTATGTCAACTGGGGCATGTGTCTTTCTTAGTCCGAATCTTGTGGCTTGGACAACCAAGAAACAACACACCATCTCGCGCTCTAGCAGTGAGGCGAGTAGTGGCAGAAATCCGATGGTTTGCCTACATATTCTGTGAACTAGGTGTTACCTTAGCTCCCCCAATTATATATTGTGACAATATTTCACCTTTACATTGTTAGGCCCTACATTTCTCAGTCAACTTGATTTCAACTTGCAAATAGCATCTTGGTACTAACAACTTGAATTCTCCTACCGCATCTTGATCTTCTTGCAGGTTAAAATATTGTTACGTTAATCCTACTTTTCAGGGAACATGTCAAAGTAATAAGAGACCAATTCAACGACACTTTCTTCACCAAAATCTCCAGCAACGGATCACTTTCATCTCCATCAACGAAGTGGCGGATAAATCTCAACTTACCTCCGAGATTCTAGGCTTGTTATTTTCTTTGTATTAAGCCATTATTTGAGGTATAAATAGGGGGAAAAACACTTGTATTACACACACGTTCACTCTAGCTTAAGCTCCCCTCATATACACTCATAGTTCTGTAATCATCAAAATACTTAGTAAACTTTTGGTCAAGGTAGGTTCCTAAACCTCCCGGGGTTTTATGCCGGCGAACAAGTTGTTCAAGGGCTTTCCCTAGTCAACAAATACCTCGTGTTCATTTCTATCAACCCGATAATCATTGTACCCTTATTCATATCACTTTAGTCATTTTTCTTATCATCAAAAACATTTGTTGAAATTTGACCAAAACAATTTGGCACCGTCTGTGGGAAACTTTGATTATTTGCGTAGAAATGGCTAATCCATCGTCCGGCAGTCAAGGTGAGAGGAGTCAGCCGCTTCCTATTTCCGGCACCCAAGGCAATCCATCTTTGAATGCGGACGCTGTCAATTTGGAGATATTGTCCAACATGGCCGATATGTTGAAGAAAGTGAATGATCGGTTGGATGGTCAGGAGCATACGAACGCCATGATATTCAATGCCATTGATAGCCTGCGTAAAGGGAAGCAAGTTGAAACTCAAGTATCTACTCCATTTTCACCTTTACTTCCTAGATCTCTATTTGATGCCGGTACAGGACCGAGCCATTTTAGAGATATCCCTATGTCCAATACCTTGCCAGCAGAAAGCACAATCGTGACGTCCATTCCAATCACGCAACCAAGATTCAGCCTTCCAGCTAGCCAACCTGTGTTGTCATCTTGCTATACCTATGCCACGCCTTCAATGGGGCAAACAGGGAGTTTCTTTAATGCTTTTGATACTTCTGCTTCTCAGTTTAATAATAATCCTCTTTTCGCAGAGAGTCAACTTGTTAAGGAAATGCAGACTATAAAAGATTTGCTTTGAAGCATACCTGGAGTCAACATGCCGTACCACCAAGTTTCTCCAACTTTCTATAACGAATCTCATTTTGTCCCAGCAATAGCTAGTGTGGAGATCCCAAAGAAGTTTTCGGTCCCTCATATGAAGAAGTATGATGGGAGCACCAACCCAGCAGAGCATGTGTTGCTGTATCAGGAATCAATGGATATCATAAGCATCCCCCTGTTTTTAAAGAAGCATGTTTTTGCAGGGACATTGGCTCAACTTTGTCAGGACCGGCCTTAAAATGGCTAACAGGACTTCCTCTAAACTCTATTTCTTCTTATACTCAACTCATCAATATGTTTATTAATCAATTTTCATGCAATAGGGCATTTGACAAGTTGACTAGTGACCTTTATAGAATTGTGCAACAGCCTAACGAAAGTCTTAAAGAATATTTGCACAGGTTTAACAAGGAGGCAGTGACTATACCCAACTTGGACGTGTCCACAGCTACGGAAGCATTCCGTATTGGCTTGAAGAAGAGCTCTCTATTTTATAATGAGTTGGTGATGACTCCTGCGAAACAACTTGAAGAAATCAGAACCAGAGCCTTGCCTTTCATCAGATTGGAGGATGACAGCCTGGCAGTGGGGAAATCGACTGGGAGGACCCCTACTCCTCTATTTGAGCCCTCTGACAGAAAATCGGATTCCCATCATTATAAGTCTAACAGGGGCAAACCCCCTGTTAAATCTGAATCTTCTAGAGTTCATTTTGTAGATGATGATCAAGATGGGGATGATAATGATTATCCTAAAATTTCTGAATACTGCTTTTTCGTGGACATTGCAGGAATCCTTTGCGCCATGGGAAATCTTGGAGATAAAGCCAGATGGCCCAAGAAGAGTGACCAGCCCGCAACTTGGAAGGACAAGTCCAAGTGGTGTGCGTTTCATGAGGATTTTGGGCATACCACTGAAAATTGTTTTGCCTTGAGGAAGGAGATTGCTCATCTATTATCCAAGGGTCTCCTTAAGGATTTGTTGGGTAAGAAGAGGGTCAGAAGTGAGTCCAAAGAACCTGATTCTGGTGAGCAGTCCAGACCAGAGAAAGTTGCACCTCCTCCAGCCACCAAGGTAGTAAATGTTATTTCAGGTGGATCCCATATTTGTGGCACAACTTACTCTGCAGCCAAGCATCATGCCAAGAGTTCTAAGGAGGATCAGTCAGAATTGCCCTCAAGGCGTCATGACTTCACAGATGGTCAATTTATCTCTTTTGAAGATGAAGATAAGGATAACACGGTGGACCCCCATCATGATGGTCTAGTTGTCCAGGTGCAGATTGCTAATTGTGTGGTCAAGAGAATTCTGATTGATGGCGGCAGCTCAGTCAATATAATCTTCACTCATGCTCTTGAAGACATGGGCATTCCTTTGTCTGAAGTTGTGAAGAATTCATCCGTACTGGTAGGGTTCAGTGGTGAAGTGAAGCAAACAGTCGGAGAAATCAAGTTGCCTATCTATTTGGAGGGTATGAATTCTATGGAAAGGTTCTGTGTGATTGAATGCTCTTCCTCGTACAATGTCATTTTGGGGAGACCTTGGATCCACAACATGAAGGCCGTGCCATCAACTTATCACCAGTGCGTCAAGTTTCCAACACCTTGGGGTGTAGCCAAGTTGAAGGGAAATCAGCAAGTTTCTAAAGAATGCTACAAGGTTAACATGAAAGCATGTTCAGTCCCTCGCCAAGCATAGCAATTAAAGAAAAAGGCCCAGGATGTTCTTGAAGCAGTGGAGCACGAGACGAAAAGTATTGATGTTGATGAGTCAAATCCTGAGGCCCAAGTGCAAGGTTGTATAGACCTCCCATCCGAAGTTGAGGAGGAGCTGATTGAGTTCTTGAAAAGTCAGGAATGTTGTTTTGCATGGAAGCATGAGGACATGACAGGAATAAGCAAGGACATCATTACTCACAAGTTGAACATTGATCCAACCATCCGTCCTGTCCACCAAAAAAGAAGAAAATTTACTCAGGAGCGGAACCAGATCATAAAGGATGAAGTTGAGAGGCTTTTGAAGTCCAAGATGATCAGGGAAGTTCAATATCCAAGGTGGCTAGCTAATGTTGTGGTGGTAGAGAAGAAGAACGGCAAGTGGCGAGTATGCGTGGACTTCACAGACTTGAACAAGGCCTGTCCGAAAGATCTGTTCCCTCTTCCTCATATTGATTCTCTAGTGGATGAGACAGCTGGCCACGATATCTTGACGTTCATGGATGCGTCCTCAGGATACCAGCAAATTCAAATGGAGCCCTCAGACCAAGAAGATACGGCATTCATGACTCCGGAAGGTATATATTGTTATATTTCTATGCCATTTGGTCTTAAAAATGCAGGGGCAACTTATCAGAGGCTGGTGAACAAGATGTTTAAAGATCAACTCGGCAAGACGATGGAAGTCTACATAGATGATATGGTGGTAAAATCCAAGCATATTGAAGATCACGTGGAGCATCTTGCTGAGGCGTTCAACATCTTGAAAGCTTTCAACATGAAGCTTAATCCAGCAAAGTGCAATTTTGGTGTTAGAGCAGGAAAATTCTTGGGCTATATGGTGACTAGGAGAGGAATTGAAGCCAGTCCCGAACAGATCAAAGCTATTCTCAACTTGGAATCTCCCAAGAATATCAAAGATGTCCAAAGGTTAACAGGTAGAGTAGCTGCCCTAAATAGATTTATATCTAAATCATCTGATAAGTGCAGGTTAATCTACGAAGTGCTAAGAAAAAATAAACTCTTCCAATGGACTGACCAACATGAGGCAGCTTTTAAACAACTTAAAGAATACTTGATGATGTCACCCCTACTTGCTAAACCAGAACGTGGTGAGCATCTTTATTTATATCTAGCTGTATCTGAGAATGCAGTTAGTGCAGTGTTGGTAAAAGAGATCCAAGGTGAACAACATCCCGTTTATTATATAAGTAAGTCTTTACTAGATGCAGAAACAAGGTACTCTCATCTTGAAAAGTTAATTCTAGCTTTAACTACTGCTGCTACCAAACTGCGTCATTATTTTGAAGGTCATTCTATAACTGTTAGAACTAACTATCCTATGAGAAATGTGTTGAGAACTCCAGAAATGTCAGGCAGGTTGGCCAAGTAGTCGGTCAAGTTGAGCACGTACGACATTTCATATGAGCCAAGGACAGCTATCAAATCTCAAGCCCTAGCTGATTTTGTAGCAGATTTTAGTCCAAGTTTGTAGCCCGAGGTAGAACTAGAAGTGAAACAGCTTAAAGGTAAAATAGTTCCTAGATTTTGGACACTGTTTACAGATGGAGCTTCAAATTCCAAAGGAACTGGCTTGGAAATAGTTCTAAAATCCCCTCAAGGTGATATCATACCTCAAGCTGTATCATGTGAATTCAATGCAACAAATAATGAAGCTGAGTATGAAGATTTAATTATGGGTTTAACTACAGCTTTAAGTTTAAATATTACTCATATAAATGTATATGTTGATTCACAATTGCTCGCTAACCATTTCAATGGCAGTTATATGGCGAAGCAGTCCAAGATGACTCTATATCTCCAACATGTTAAGGCTTTGGCTTCAAAATTCCAATCATTCTCTTTGGAACAGGCCCCTAGAGAAGCGAATGCAGAAGCGGAAGCATTGGCCAACTTGGGTTCAACTTGCAAATCAATGTTGCATACTAATATTCCCATTATTTATGTTAAGTACCCGGCAATAGAACAAGTTGAGGAAAATCAAGCGGTTATTCAACCTAGTGGGGGACAAGATGCAAGACCATCTTGGACCCAACCTATAATTGAGTTCCTTCAACTTGAGACCATTCCGCCAGATATTAAGAATGCTAGATCTTTTAAGATTCGTACTTCAACTTTCGTTTTAATAGATAATGTGCTATTTAAGAGATCTTTTGCAGGGCACTATTTGAGATGTATCGATAATGAGCAAGTTGAACTGGTGCTAAAAGAAATCCATGAAGGAATATGTGGAAATCATTCTGGTGGAAAAGCACTGGCGTCGAAGGCCCTCAAGACTGGTTATTATTGGCCAACCATGCGACAAGATGCCATGAGCTATGTGCAGAAGTGTGATGCCTGCCAAAGACACAGCAACATCTTGCATCAACCTGCTGAACCTCTACATTCTATCGTCTCATCTTGGCCTTTCATGCAATGGGGCATGGATATTGTGGGCAAGTTGCCTAAGGCTCCCGGAGGCAAAGTGTTCATGTTGGCATTGACTGATTATTTTTCAAAATGGATCGAGGCAGAAGCTTATGTGCAAATAAGAGATAAGGAGGTAATTTCATTTTTGAAGAAAAATATTATTAGCAGGTTTGGCGTACCATCGGAGATCATATGTGATAATGGATCCCAATTCATAAGTAAGAAAACTAGAGATTTTTGTGCTCGCTGGGGCATCAAGTTGATCATGTCCACACCTGTCCACCCTCAAGCCAATGGTCAAGCTGAATCAAGCAACAAGTTGATCGTGAACAACTTGAAGAAACGCCTAGATCAAAAGAAAGGAAAGTGGGCTGAAGAGTTACCACTTGTACTTTGGGCAGACAGGACCACTACAAAAGGGGCCACGGGTAGAACTCCATATTCCTTGGTATTTGGAGCGGAAGCTGTAATCCCGGTCGAGGTGACAATCCCAACAGCAAGGTATGGTTTATTAACTCAAGATGAAAATAATCTCTTGCTAACCCAAGATTTAGATACAATTGATGAGATCAGGGATTTAGCCAAGATAAGGATGGCAGCCTATCAACAACAGATTGCTAGATCTTACAACAAGAACGTCAGAATAAGAAGATTCCAGGTTGGTGATCTAGTTTTGAGAAAAGTATTTCAAAATACAAGAGAATTAAATGCAGGTAAATTAGCTCCCAAGTGGGAGGGACCATATCTCATTGATGTTGAAGCTGTCAAAGGAGCATATTGGTTGTCAACCCCAATTGGAGAAAGGGTCCCTAGGAGTTGGAATGCCATTCATTTAAAGCTTTATTTTATGTAAGTCAAGTTGTTAACATCTAGACTTCTCAGATATGATTTAATTTGTGCCAAGTTCATTCGCGTATTTCAATTTTCAATTTTATTAGAAATCCTTACTGACTTAAGCATCGGAGGGGTGTTAGCTACGCTAACACCCAATCCTAATATGAATTTGTTTTGCAAGGTATACAACTTGAACAAGTGGAATAGGCTCAACATGTTAACACGCCAGTACGACTTTAACATGTTGAGACCTAAATTGGAGCAGGTCAAACATGTCAACACGCTAGTACGGCTCCGACATGTTTGAACCTGAGGAAGAAAATTTCAACATGTTAACAGGCCGGTACGGCTCCAACATGTTGAAACTTTAGCTGGAGAGGGATGGAACATGTTGACACGCCAGGACGGCTGATACATGTTCTGTTTCTTCAAACGACTTACCTCTATCAAAGGTACATACTACTTATGGTTAAAAGATTTACATCTTTTCTAAAGATTTAAGGTTTTGACACCTTCGCCTGGGCGCACGATTTCACACTTATTCAAGTTGTAACTGTTGGTTGTAACATTAACATGTTACCTACTGTTTATAACATCTACATGTTATCTATGAACAAGCAAGTATTTCTGAAAAGCCTAAAATACTTTTATAAACTTAGAAATCCCGAAAGATTATTGCAACTGAAGGATAAGTTGGGTAAGCCAACCAATCCCTTAAAAACCTAAGAAATCTTGTAGTACTAGACCAACCTAGTACCCCCAAATAAATTATTTTAGACTCTTATGAGCCATTACATACCAAAATAAACTTGTTTTGGGGACATACCCCCCATTTGATGCCCACCAATGGTGCGGCAATTAAGCAAAAATTGTTTTTGTTTCTCCTCTTTCCAAACTACTTAAAAAACTTTCAAATTGTTTAAACATTTTGGCCTGCTACCGCTGGTGTTGTATTTGTTTCCTTCTCTTGATCCTTTTCTTCAGCTTGAGTAACCACTGCGGTACTCAAAATGTTGTTAGCATCCTCAACCAGTTGGTTAATAGCTTCAAGGGCTGGTGAGTTCACCTCCTCTCCGTCCACTGGTTCTCCAATGTGGTCTTCTAAAGTTCTTTTCTCCTCCTCCAAGTCCCAGGTTGGAGCTTGTCCGTTCCTGTACTCCTCCATAAGTTGAATTCTAGTTTCCAGCAGTGCCTTGGTAGTATTGAACTTGAAGTCTTCCCTTGCCACTTCAAGCTCTTGTAAATGAGCTTCATTCTCCTTCGCCTTTTCAGCACAAACATTCAGCAAATCCTTTCTCAAAGCACCAATAACTTTCTTCAAGCTCTCTACCTCGCTAACCTTCGTTTTGGTTTCTTTCCTTGCCTCCTCAGCTTCATGACTGTATCTAGCAGCCTTGACTTTCAACAGATTAACTTGGTCCAAAAAAGCACCAAACTCTCCCTTCATCTTCTCCACATTCAACAAATCTTCAGTGACTTCACCCTCCACTAGCTTCCTCTTCTTTGATTCATCCTTCTTCTTGGATGCGCTTACTTTTGAGCTGGATACCATAGAGTTGGGAGTCAGAGGCTTACCATCTTTCCTCATAGATCTCTTTGCTTTGGCTTCAGCAAGCAGGTCTGAAGCACTCACAGTGGCTTTAGAACGAGTGGCTGTAACAAAAGGACATAGAGTCAGAACAACTTGAAAGGGTTAGAGAAAATTGGAGATAGGAAAAACTTTAAGAGGTTAGACCTGTAGACATCTCGATGGAAGCTGGTAGAGACTCTTCGGGGTTAAGTTCTTCTTCTAGGTTTGCAGAAAATAAGACCGGGAATGCTTTGAAAGACCTAACTGATGGATCCAGCTCGTAGATTTTCTTCACATTCTCCTCTGTCCCCTCTTTTTCTGGAAAAAGCACGCTCAGTTTGGCAGCTACTACAAAGAAAATTCAAGTTGGTTAAAATCAGGGGTACAAAGATTTTAAGAAATGTGTGAAATCAAAGGAAAAATTTCCCTACCTTGGGACCTCCACTTCGATATCACTCCAGCTTCTTGTCCTAGGCTATCTTTCCTAGCAAAAAAGAACTTGTTCCTCCAACCTCTGTCAGCAGGATCATTGTTCGAATCCAAAATAGGGTCACCACCAGTCTTAACTCTAAAACCAAACCTCCCAAGGCCAAAACCCCTTATATCAGTAGTATAGGCAAGTTCTTCTAAACCAACATTCAACCCAGTTTCCTCATTTAACCTAACTAGGGTTTGTAGGCATCTCCAGCCTTGAGGCATGATTTGGGCATAGTTGAGTTTTGCGGAGGTAAAAAACCTAGTAATTAAGTCTGGGAAAGGGAATTTTAGGCCAATAACGAAAGGATATTCCGGGAAGCACACCCAATCGAGGGAATAGCACTCAGAGGTCAAGTCGGGGTGGGTGAAGAAGATGGTTTCATATGGCATTGCGTGATTTTTCTTAATAATTTCCAAGTTGACCTTAGGAATCAAGCATTTTTCTTTTTCGGGTTCTTTCAACATATTTTGAGTTATAAAACCCTCCGGCAAACCTTCATCACTTTCGATTATACTAACCTTCTTTCTTCCCATTTTACAAACTTGAAGAAAAATTACCAACAAAGAAATTGAAAAGGGACGAAAGACTCACCGAAAATTTTTACTTGATTTTTCTCTCCGACCTTCTTCTCTGATTATTCCTCTAGAACCTCCTTGAAAGCTACTTTTTTGATTTTGTGAAAGGGAGAGTTGGAGGAGGACTTTAATTTATTTAAGGAGGAAGTTGAAGGCGGTTGGATGTCTAGAGAAGAATCATGACTTTTGCCTTGGAACCACTCAAAACCGTCCCATCAGAACCTTTTCATTTAAAATCGCCGTACACCTTTTTACCATTTTTGGCAAACTTTTTAAATTTTTTGTCTCTTTATATTCTTTTTATAATTCAAAAAGTTTGGGGGCAATTGTTAGGCCCTACATTTCTCAGTCAACTTGATTTCAACTTGCAAATAGCATCTTGGTACTAACAACTTGAATTCTCCTACCGCATCTTGATCTTCTTGCAGGTTAAAATATTGTTACGTTAACCCTACTTTTCAGGGAACGTGTCAAAGTAATAAGAGACCAATTCAACGACACTTTCTTCACCAAAATCTCCAGCAACGGATCACTTTCATCTCCATCAACGAAGTGGCAGATAAATCTCAACTTACCTCCGAGATTCTAGGCTTGTTATTTTCTTTGTATTTAGCCATTATTTGAGGTATAAATAGGGGGGAAAAACACTTGTATTACACACACGTTTACTCTAGCTTAATCTCCCCTCATATACGCTCTTAGTTCTGTAATCATCAAAATACTTAGTAAACTTTTGGTCAAGGTAGGTTCCTAAACCTCCCGGGGTTTTATGCCGGCGAACAAGTTGTTCAAGGGCTTTCCCTAGTCAACAAATACCTCGTGTTCATTTCTATTCAACCCGATAATCTTTGTACCCTGATTCATATCACTTTAGTCATTTTTCTTATCATCAAAAACATTTGTTGAAATTTGACTAAAACATACATATGTCCAAGAATCCTGTTTTCCGCGCTCGTACACATCACATTGAGATAGATCTTCACTTTGTTCGCGACTTACATCAGCGGGGATTTTTACGGCTTCATCACATTTCATCCACGAACCAGCTTGCTGACTTATTCACAAAGAGTCTTGCCGCTCCTCACTTTCACATTGGAAAGCTTCAGTTCTATTCCACTGCGCTTCACTTAAGGGGGGTGAAAGTGTAAATGGTACAGTCCAAGAATCACACGGAACTACCACCACAGTTGACTAGAAGTTGTTGTAATATTCATGTATATCTTCTCCATATTTCCTCCGTCCCACAATAAGTGATACAGTTACTGTTTCGCACGGGAATTAAGGAAAAAGTGAAAAGTTTGATGTGTTGTGAGTGTAGATAGTTGAGTAAGAGAGAGATGAGTGGAGAGAATAGTAAATTATAATGGTGTTGTGAGTATTAAAATAATGTAGGAGAGAGAATGAGTGGAGGGAATAGTAAAGATTCTTTACCATTTTAGGAAGTGTGATTTATCAGTGGGACGCCCAAAATGGCAAAGTGTGTCACTTATTGTGGGACGGAGGGAATATTTGATATAAATTAGTCCATGTAAATAGGTAGTGATAATGTGATAGAATATTAGTATAGGATGTTATTTATCTACTCCCCTAGAATAGCTCAATATATTTTTCTATTTAACCAAGTTAATCAATTATGTTGGGTTCTCTTTCTCTCTGTCGTGTCCTTCCTCTCCTTTCTCTCCGAGTTTCACTTTCATTCATTCTTTCTTCATCTTTTTTGTTGTCATTGCAGGTGATTAGTTCGTTTACTAGGCAGATGGTTCATATAGGCATTGGGGTGGAGGTAGTGAGGGATGAAATCGTAAAAATTACAATAGAAGAGGTGGCTAAAGCAATGCGACAAATTGTGGTTAGCGAAAGTGGGGAAGTTGTTCGAAGGGAAGTTAGGGAGATGAGTGAAAAGCTAAGGATAAAAGGAGACAAGGAGATTGATGAGCTTGTGCATGAACTGTTACGTATTTGCCTGGACAAAACATGTAACAATATGTAAATATAGCGAAACCTTATTAGTTATGCTATGGTTGCTCTCGAATGTTTGAAATATTCAGAGCAAGTGTTTTTCAAGTTTAAATAAATTTTTTATTTCTTTAGAGATTTAAAGATATAACTTAATGCAGATTAACTAAAACTTAAATAAATGTCTATTTTAAAGAAATTTTTGTTTCAAAATGAATGTCATTGTTGATAAAACCTTTGTCCCTAATTATTTTTTATCAAAAAAATTTCACCAATCATTTTATACTTGTAACACTAAGGGCCGTTTGGTAGCCCTTTTTAGGACCGGATAGGATTATTAGTCCAATAAGTTTGATGTTTGGTAAATTAAATGCAGGGCCGGTTCTCATAATTTAGAGGCCCTGTGCAAAGTTCAAAATGAGGCCCCAAAAATACTTACAAAAAATAAAATGCAAGAAAATATGTTATAATAGCAATATCAATATTCTGCTTTTTATTTTCAGAAGAAATATGTGAATTTTTTATCATAAATTTATCAAGGGCTCCCTTTTGTGATTGATTAAAACTTCAATTCTTTTTTGCTTTTTACGTTTTTCACATTCGAAATCTTGTTTCCTAATTCTAGAACTCATATCTTAAAATTATAAAGTATGAAAAGAACGAAAGAACCTGGCAAAGAGATGAATCATGAATCTGTGACGGAGTAGTTTGAAGTCGGATTTTCTCTATTGCAGATGAAAGTGAATTTTGCTATTGTAGTTGCAAAATAAAGTTTTGATATTCTATTGAGAACTTGAAAAAGAGAATTTGTAGTTGTAAAAAAAAAAAAAAGACGTTGGAGAGGAGAAGAATACAGCGACTGTTGATGGAGCCGAATGGAGGAGGAAGAGGAGGAGCCGCGTTAAATGCCGTGGAATTAATAATTAATTTTATCAAAAAATCTGTTAAGATGTAAATAAAGAAGTAGATTTCTATTAGAATACTATATAATATGTTTTTAATATACTACCTAATTTGACTCAAATTACCTAATTGGATGATTTTTATTTTTTCAAATATAATACATATATATAATAGTTTTTTTTAAAATGGTGCCCCTCAAAATTATGAGGCCCGGAGCGAGCACTCACCCCGCTCCTCCTAAAGGCCGGCCCTGATTAAATGCAATCGGAGTAATAATCCTAACAACCCGGATAAGGTCTCTTATCATCTCTTATCCCCTTCATATTTATCCTAAAAAAATGGTGGTATTATTAATTCCTGAATTAATAATATCTTCACAATTAATACGTGTTAATCATATCAGACTACCAAACGAGCCCTAAATGTTTAGAAAGTGGATAATAGAAATATTTATACATCTTTGTCATTTAAATGCACAAAACGTAAATGTTTTCATAATGTCCTTTAAATTGAAATTCGAACGACTCACTGTCCAATTATATCAAATAATTTTCAGAATGAAAATGATGTTAAGTGAAATAAATTTATATTGTAAATTCATTGAATAAATAAATTGAAATAACATTACAAACGCTCATGGCAAACTTAAATTCATGATAAGAGACAAAATAGGAGTATCTGTAACGATCCCGAATTTCCACAACAATAATAATACTTAATTGATAATAAAATAACCTCCAACGGCTACTAAAACCATAATTCAAACACTAACCACAATTTGAAATAACTTAAATGCTGAAAAACGGTAACACTTTCAACGGCTAGTACAATCCACTAGCTCAACAAAATTCTTTATAGTCTTACAACTCTCAAATAACTGCATTAACTGACTAAAGATTCTAAAATGAAATAAGCTAAAAACGATCCTTGAACTCCTTATGAGGTGCTCCCGAACCGTTTCACATTCTTCCTATATGAAATCTGGAAGAAGAAAAAAAATGAAAGGGTGAGCGAACAATGCCCAGTAAGTTCATATACAACCCCTCCGGTTACTAAGGAGGAGTTGACCTGAAGGAATATCAAACGATACAATTTTCAAATAACAATCGAAGAAATAACGAAGTACAAATTCGAAATCATTATTTAACAAATTCTCAAATCACATGTCTTTCAAAATCTCAACGGTTTCACAAACTGAGTTGACAATTATTTTGAAGTTCCAAATGATGACGAAATCGATTCAAATTGACTCGAATGGTTTACTTATTTAAAACTGTCCCATACCAGCTTTAACTAACTAAACCACTCACAGATTAATAGGAATTTCAAAGGACTGATAAGCTGAACAAAACTAACTCGAGTAATCTAATTATCTACAACTGTCCCATACCAGCCGTAGATAATCAAATCACTCACAGACATCATGATCACATAAGTGGTCCACTGACCTTATCAAACCAAAATTCCATAAAGGGAACAAAAGCCCACAAGGAGCACAAAGGTTGACTCATGAGAGTCCTAAACAGCCAGATTCGGGAACACTCCACCACAACTACATTGAAGAGGTGAACTAAGTTTGCCCGAAGGCCAAAATATCAAATATACCCCGCCGAAGCAGGTTGTCTACCTTAGTGATCATTAATGGAACAAAAATCACATCATATCAAAACTCATTTTTATACAGAATACGAACTTTCACAATAACAATAAAATTCTGTATTTACGAAACCAAAAGGACGATATAGCAAACGAATAACAAAAGATTAGCAAATAACGTTAACCGAGGGAGTCAAAACAAATACTGACGCGAGGTCAGCTTTTACGTATCAAATGAACGTACATCGCCAAAAAATATGCGGAAACCTAAACAATGAAACGGAGCGAAAATCAATTAACTTAAAGATGTATATCTTACCTTGGCCTTGCTTTCCTTCCTTAAGCAACGCCTTTACGCGAAATCTACAATCACGGAATAACATAACTTAGGCACAAGTAATCGTTTATTACTTCTTATGCACCTATACTTCCTTTCTTTAGTTAACCTATGAGTTACTCTTATTAGACTCACCTTAATTGGTTAACTAACTATCTATTTTTAGTAACTTTCCTAATTTAGCAGTTTCTTAATTTAGAAACTTTCTTCTTATAATTCTTTTCTCAAGAGGACACTTAGTTTCCTTCCTTTCAATGGAAGTCTAATTCCTTGATAACTTTCTAATTACGGTCCATCTTCTCTTTTTGGGTAACCTTCTTTAATTAGAAAGTTTCCTTCTTTGAAAGTTTTTACTATCTTAGGAATCTAAGTCTTTTAGTATTTTTTTTTAATACTAAAGTGTTATTTTTCTTCTTTCTCTTTTAGGGCAACTCCAACAATGGTATTAACTAGATAGGGATCAAATTCAAAATTTGATACCTATTTATCACTATTTTTAGTATCAAAAATTTCATCTCCAACAAAAGGTATCAAATTCATGATATCAAAGTATATTTTTATACTCCCTCCGTCCCACCGATCTTAAGAAAACTTTTCATTTTGGGTGTCCCACTAATTTTAAGAATTCCCAAAATGGAAACCTTAAATCACTATTCTCTCCACTCATTCTCTCTCCTACATTATTTTAATACTCACAACACCATTATAATTTATTATTCCCTCCACTCATTTTCTCTCCTATTTTTAAATTACACTCACAACATTTACCTTTTCCTTAATCCCCGTGCCATTTCAAAAATTTCTAAGATCGGTGGGACGGAGGGAGTATTTGTTAAGTTTATTAATGTTTTCAACATTATCAATTATTTTAAACTATGACTATGCTTTAATTAATTACTCCCTCCGTCCCAGACCAAGGGTATATGGGGGGATTTCACGCTTTTTAAGAAATTTTTTAAAAAATGAATAAAAGTTAAATGTGAGATATGAAATAGTAATTAAATGTGTGGTAGAAAATATGAGAGATAATGTAAACGTTAAATGTGTGGTAGGGAATAGGAGAGAGAATGTAAAAGTTAAAAATATTTAATAGGAGAGAGAATGAGTGGGAGGAATAGTAGTTAAATATGTGGTAGGAAATAAGAGAGAGAATGTATAAGGATATAATGAATGGTTTTTTTGTAAATATATGAAGATGATAAGGGTATTAATATATTCAAAAACTTGTCTTTTTTGGAAATGAACTCTTGGTCTGGGACGTCCCAAAAGGGAAAGATGAACCCTTGGTCTGGGACGGAGGGAGTATTTTTTAATAAAAAAATATAATCATTATTTTATTATTATATAAAAAGTCATTTAAAATTAATATTAAAATAATTATTTTATATTAATTTATTTTTAAATTTCGGATATTTATATATATTACAAAAATAACATTTATTTTGAGATGATTATTTTTTAATTTGAACATTTATTGAGAAAAAGAAGAAGTAATTGAGTTTTGAAAAATTTGGTGTAGTATTAGCAAAGGTAGCAAATTTGCTACCTTTAATAATACTACACCAAAATTTGATACCATTCAATTTTGATGTTGGAGTTGCTAATACTTCTCAATGGGTATCAAAATTTGTATTTGATACCCATTGTTGGAGTTGCCCTTATATAACTTCTTTAAAGTCTTTGGACTTCCCTTAAATTTCAAACGATTCCTTTAGGTTTTCTTAATTTCAATAAAGTCCTTTAACTTTCCAAATTTTACAAAATAGTCTCTCAACTTTTGAAAAATTACAAAATAGTCCCTCAACTTTTGAAAAATTCCAAAACAGTCCCTCAACTTTTGAAAAATTACAAAACAGTCCCTCAACTTTTGAAAAATTACAAAACAGTCCTTCAACTTTTAAGTAATTGCAAAACAGTCCTTTGACTTTTAAAAATTACAGAATAGTCCCTCAGAACCTTTGAACTTTTCAGTTCAGTCCTAAGGTTAACTGTTCAGTGGAGGATTTAACTGGAAATCAAAATTTAATCCTTCCAGCTTTGTAAACTTTTCAGTTTGATCCCTTTTCCGTTTAAAAACTAACTGTTTTTATATAAACTAACTACAATTTTAACACTTAAATGGAGACCACCCAATTCAAGCCAAGAACAATTTCGGCCGAGCTTCCAGGTTGATCCAAAAATTATTTTGTGCTTCTTTTTATTTTTTTAAACATTAATCATTCATTTAATTTATATATCCTTTAATCAAACACCTTTAATTAAATTAATTTTGTTTGATTCAATTTCAAAACAATATGAACTAGGGTTAGGGTTACATAATTATAACCTACAATTCCCCATTAATCAATCCCTTAATTTATACATTAAACACTAAGATTAAACCATTAAAACTCTAAAAATAGCTAAACCTATAATTAAATAGTTTTAAACTTTCAAAAATCATAACTAATTCAATTTAATTCCAAATTGAATGAAGTAAAAACTAGGGTTTAGGGTATTATCTTACCTTGATTTTGATGAAGAAACAATGGCCAAGAAAGATCACAAAACTCGGCTGTCACCTCCCTCTCAAGCTTCGGCCGCCGCCCCCTCTCCTCTCTAGGGTTTAATTTTTTTCTTTTTCTTGATTAATGAATGATTATGAGAAAAATAAATGAGGAGATTTACTATTTATATCCTCCTAGGCTTTCACCTCCTTGGGCCCTTTTAACCTCCTAAGCCCAACTTAGCCCACTTGACTTAAATTATTAATTTGGTCCATTTAATTAAACCGAAGTCCAAATTAAATGAGGAGTATTATTTTATTTATTTTTCTAATAAAAAAATTTAAAATTTTTGGGTCTTTACATTCTTACCCCCTTAAAAGAAGTTTAGTCCTCTAAACTTAACGTACCTGCCACTGTCCAATTTGCATCATCATCATCTCTAGCTTTCATGGTATAGACTCTTCTTGTACGCTTCAAATTTGAGTCGTCCTTGTTGTCCTTACTCTTGTCCTTGTTCTCACGATCCTTTGTGAACCTTTCTTTGAGTGGTTCAGGGCAATCCTTAATCATATGCCCGGTCTTCCCACAGTTAAAACACGCCTTTAAGATTCTATAACAACGTTGAGTTTCATGATTACCCCCACACTCATTACACTTGGCACCACGCACGTTGTGTCACCTGTTTCTTTGCCTGACTTCCTGAATCCTTATTATCCTGAAAACTAGTTTGTCTATCTCTCTTTTTATGCTTGTCATTCCAATCTGCCTGCACTTCGATAAGACCTCTTTCCACTAGCAACGCCTTGTTTACCACGTCCTTGTATGTCTTAAGCTCAAATGGTACCACTCCCCTCTTGATTGCAGGCTTTAACCCCTCTTCAAACCTACGCACGCGATTTTCTTCAGTTGCCACGTAAGTAGGGGTAAACTTGGCAAGACGTGCAAACTCAGCCTCATATTCAGACACAGTCTTGTCCTTCTGAACTAGCTTAATAAAGTCATTCTCTCTCTGAATTTGCTCACTCCTAGGAAAATACTTTTCATAAAAGGCCACCTTGAAATCTTCCCAAGTAAATAAAAATTCGTCATTCTGATGTTTGCGCTTCTCCATAAGCCACCAATCATAGGCCCCCTCCTTCAACATGAAGGTGGCACACGACACTTTGATACTCTCACGACAGCGCATCCCCTCAAATGTCTTTTCCATTTCTTGCACCCAATCCTCCGCTGCTATAGGTCCCCCAATACCACTAAAGGTTGTGCTAGTATGCTTTTTAAATTCTGCTAATTCACTACTCTGCCTAGGTGGGACACCACCAACTTCTTCTTGAACCTGTTGTTCTTTGGATTAATCCTGTAAGTGCTTGCAACAAGGGAACTAATCCCGCCAGCCACCGGTGCTGCGGTTCTTTGTACCCCCTGACCATTGGTCCCATTGGATTGATTACCATCCTGAGCATTTTGGGTATTCTCAACCCTATGATTAGTACTATTCTCAGCTGAAACCTCATGGTTGTCATTCTCAACATGATTCTCTTCCCTCACATCATTAGTCTGATTCCGTTGTCGACCTCTCCGATTTTGAATCCTTGTACTCACTCTTCTTTTCGCCATTAACCTAAAATGGCAAAAGAGAAAATAGTCATAAATCCAAATAGATAAGATTTTGATACATTAAGAAATAAACATTATAAACTTTCATAATTTGGTAAAGCAACTAATCTTATCATAACAATCTACACTAACACTCCCAGAATGACACTGAGATCAAATCTAAGACTCAGATCAAACTTATTCTCACAAATCTTAAACTCCCAATAATCTAAAGGCAAAATCAAACTTATCCTTATCCATTCTAAACTCCCAAAGATCTAAAGCCAAAGCTCTGATACCAACTGTAATGACCCCGAATTTCCACAACAATAATAATACTTAATTGATAATAAAATAACCTCCAACGGCTACTAAAACCATAATTCAAACACTAACCACAATTTGAAATAACTTAAATGCTGAAAAACGGTAACACTTTCAACGGCTAGTACAATCTACTAGCTCAACAAAATTCTTTATATTCTTACAACTCTCAAATAACTGCATTAACTGACTAAAGATTCTAAAATGAAATAAGCTAAAAACGATCCTTGAACTCCTTATGAGGTGCTCTCGAACCGTTTCACATTCTTCCTATATGAAATCTGGAAGAAGAAAAAAAATGAAAGGGTGAGCGAACAATGCCCAGTAAGTTCATATACAACCCCTCCGGTTACTAAGGAGGAGTTGACCTGAAGGAATATCAAACGATACAATTTTCAAATAACAATCGAAGAAATAACGAAGTACAAATTCGAAATCATTATTTAACAAATTCTCAAATCACATGTCTTTCAAAATCTCAACGGTTTCACAAACTGAGTTGACAATTATTTTGGAGTTCCAAATGATGACGAAATCGATTCAAATTGACTCGAATGGTTTACTTATTTAAAACTGTCCCATACCAGCTTTAACTAACTAAACCACTCACAGATTATTAGGAATTTCAAAGGACTGATAAGCTGAACAAAACTAACTCGAGTAATCTAATTATCTACAACTGTCCCATACCAGCCGTAGTTAATCAAATCACTCACAGACATCATGATCACATAAGTGGTCCACTGACCTTATCAAACCAAAATCCCATAAAGGGAACAAAAGCCCACAAGGAGCACAAAGGTTGACTCCGCAGAGTCCTAAACAGTGTATCCGGAACACTCCACCACAACTACATTGAAGCGGTGAACTAAGTTTGCCCGAAGGCCAAAATATCAAATATACCCCGCCGAAGCAGGTTGTCTAACTTAGTGATCATTAATGGAACAAAAATCACATCATATCAAAACTCATTTTTATACAGAATACGAACTTTCACAATAACAATAAAATTCTGTATTTACGAAACCAAAAGGACGATATAGCAAACGAATAACAAAAGATTAGCAAATAACGGTAACCGAGGGAGTCAAAACAAATACTGACGCGAGGTCAGCTTTTACGTATCAAATGAACGTACATCGCCAAGAAATATGCGGAAACCTAAACAATGAAACGGAGCGAAAATCAATTAACTTAAAGATGTATAATCCCTTACCTTGGCCTTGCTTTCCTTCCTTAAGCAACGCCTTTACGCGAAATCTACAATCACGGAATAACATAACTTAGGCACAAGTAATCGTTTATTACTTCTTATGTACCTATACTTCCTTTCTTTAGTTAACCTATGAGTTACTCTTATTAGACTCACCTTAATTGGTTAACTAACTATCTATTTTTAGTAACTTTCCTAATTTAGCAGTTTCTTAATTTAGAAACTTTCCTTTTTTGGAAGTTTTTACTATCTTAGGAATCTAAGTCTTTTAGTATTTTTTTTAATACTAAAGTGTTATTTTTCTTCTTTCTCTTTTATATAACTTCTTTAAAGTCTTTGGACTTCCCTTAAATTTCAAACGGTTCCTTTAGGTTTTCTTAATTTCAATAAAGTCCTTTAACTTTCTAAAATTACAAAATAGTCCCTCAACTTTTGAAAAATTCCAAAACAGTCCCTCAACTTTTGAAAAATTACAAAACAGTCCCTCAACTTTTGAAAAATTACAAAACAGTCCTTCAACTTTTAAGTAATTGCAAAACAGTCCTTTGACTTTTAAAAATTACAGAACAGTCCCTCAGAACCTTTGAACTTTTCAGTTCAGTCCTAAGGTTAACTGTTCAGTGGAGGATTTAACTGGAAATCAAAATTTAATCCTTCCAGCTTTGTAAACTTTTCAGTTTGATCCCTTTTTCGTTTAAAAACTAACTGTTTTTATATAAACTAACTACAATTTTAACACTTAAATGGAGACCACCCAATTCAAGCCAAGAACAATTTCGACCGAGCTTCCAGGTTGATCCAAAAATTATTTTGTGCTTCTTTTTATTTTTTTAAACATTAATCATTCATTTAATTTATATATCCTTTAATCAAACACCTTTAATTAAATTAATTTTGTTTGATTCAATTTCAAAACAATATGAACTAGGGTTAGGGTTACATAATTATAACCTACAATTCCCCATTAATCAATTCCTTAATTTATACATTAAACACTAAGATTAAACCATTAAAACTCTAAGAATGGCTAAACCTAGAATTAAATAGTTTTAAACTTTCAAAAATCATAACTAATTCAATTTAATTCCAAATTGAATGAAGTAAAAACTAGGGTTTAGGGTATTATCTTACCTTGATTTTGATGAAGAAACAATGGCCAAGAAAGATCACAAAACTCGACTGTCACCTCCCTCTCAAGCTTCGGCCGCCGCCCCTTCTCCTCTCTAGGGTTTAATTTTTTTCTTTTTCTTGATTAATGAATGATTATGAGAAAAATAAATGAGGGGATTTATTATTTATATCCTAAGCTTTCACCTCCTTGGGCCCTTTTAACCTCCTAAGCCCAACTTAGCCCACTTGACTTAAATTATTAATTTGGTCCATTTAATTAAACCCAAGTCCAAATTAAATGAGGAGTATTATTTTATTTATTTTTCTAATAAAAAAATAAAAAAAAAAATTTAAAATTTTTGGGTCTTTACAGTATCACTTTCAGAAAATTTTGGGGGAAACCTGTTTCTTCATAAGTTATAAAAAATTATGTTTTTAAATATATCGACTTGGTGTTTTAATGCCTAAACTCACTGTTTTAAGGCCTAAACTCGCTATTTTATTTTCTAGCTTAAACTCACTGTTTTAACACCTAATCTCACTATTTTATTTTCTAGATATTTTAAGGTCTAAACACAATGTTTTAAGATCTAAACTTGATATTTTTAAGGATGAAAGTGAGCTTTTTATAACTTATAGAGAAACAGATTTTCCATAAAACTTACTCCTTTCACTTTTCATTATATATACTCCCTCCGTCCCACCAATTGCTTCATCATTTTCCTCCGACACAGGAATTATGGTAATGGGAGGAAAAAAAAATGTTGTGAGTGTAATTTGAAAATAGGAGAGAGAATTAGTGGAGGGAATAGTGAATTTGAAAAGTGTTGTGAGTGTAATAGTATTTTAGGAGAGAGAATGAGTGGAGAGAATAGTGAAGATTCTTTGCCAAAAAAGAAAAAGTGAAGCTTCTAACGAGACGCCTTTTTGAATAATTAGTGAATCTTTTATTGGGACGGAGGGAGTATTCGACACGTCTCATTTTTAAGTTGATTTATTTTTCAAATAGATGTTTCATTAAAGGTTCACTTTTCTATAATGAAAAAGACACTTGGCATACTTAAAAACAATAATTTATTTACATTTTCACTTTCCTACCAAATCAGCTAAACTCATAACACTTCACTTTTTTTAAATTGTTTTAATTTATGTGCTAAGTTAAATGATAAATTTATAAGTGAAACCGAGGAGGAGGAGGAAGTATATACTCCCTTAGTCCCACGTAAATGTAAACTTATTTTTATTTTGATCTGTCTCACGTAAATGTGAACTTTTCAAAATGGAAATAAATACCACCCTCCGTCCCCTGATAATATATAAACTTTTCTTTTTGGGCGTCCCACAATAATATATACTTTCCTAAAATGGAAAGGAATCTTTACTATTCCCTCTACTCATTCTCTCTCCTACATTATTTTAATACTCACATCACCATTATAATTTACTATTTTCTCCACTCATTCTCTCTCCTATTTTATTTTCACACTCACAACACTTTCAATATAATAATTCTTCCTTAATTCCCGTGCAAAACCCAAAAGTCCATAAATTCCTGGGACGGAGGGAGTATTCACTATTTCACCCACTCATTCTCTCTCTTAATTCACTTTTACACTCACAACATTCTCTCTCGTAACTATTCCTCCAACTCATTTTCTCTTCTATTTAATTCTTCATACTCACAAACTCCTTCTCTATCTATTTCTCTTTCCTACTTTTTCTTAATTCCTACACTCAAAAAGTTAGACTCACAAACTCCTCCTCTATCTATTTCTCTTTCCTATTTTTTCTTAATTCCTACATTCAAAAAGTTAATTTGCATTTACGTGGGACGGAGGAAGTATATTTTTTAAACCCACTTTTTCATTATGTGCTAAGTTAAATGATAAATTTATAAGTTAAAAGCAGAAGAGGCAGTTTTTTGTATAATTGGGCAGTGAGTCGTTCCCGTAACTCTCTCCCATAGCTGAGCTCTCTCTTTGATAACATGAGAGCTCAGCTTATTTCCCCGATGTTTACTTTAATTTAAGAGAGAGCCTAGCTACACGTTAATCTCGGTAAGTTTAATGTCAGCGTTTGGAAATGTCAAAAATAATTTCAACATAAATTTAATATTATATTTTCATCTACCCATAATAATAAGGATTTTATTTGATTATACACTGTTATTACTGTCGTGTCGTATGCATATGTTTAAATAAATCTTTAATACGAAAATCACACAAAGGAGACTAAAGTGAGGTATATCAAAGCAAATCTCCTTAAGACAATATTTCGTCTCCGTAATTGTGCAAACGGATCGATGGCGAATGTCTCCCAAAATACAACGCTTTTTACCAAGAGTTAGTGTGCACTTTAACTAACCTTGACGGGCGAACCAAAAATCAGACTTGCTCCTAGTCTTCTTGTAAGTGCTCCAATTTGAGCTGTTAGCATTTTCGTTAGAAAATTAACGAAAGTCTTAACATTCCTAACATTTCTAACAATTCCTAACTTTTCTAACAAAATAAGGGTAAAGTAGGGATTGCTATTTAAGGTTAAACCAAGAAAAGAATCTTAAAAAAGAAAAGAAATTGTAAAAATCCGAATTGACAAGCTGAAAAACATAACCAGTTCGAATATTTTCAAAAATATTCCTTGTGTCCAAAGCCTGGAGCAGCGTTTAATGCACCAGGCACGCCTTCAACCTCGTCCGCGCGGACAAAAATGTAATCTCCAAAGGCCTATAAATTGAGCCCTTCAGTCTCAGAAAAAAAAAAGCACAACAATTCACAGCAACATCTTGGCGAAAATACTAGAGAAAACAGTGGGAATTTCTTTGAATTGTCACCTTTTTCTCTTAATTATTTTCCCAAATCACATTCACTCACTCTCAAATTCAAAGCTTCAAACACAAACACAAAGAAGATTGATAAACCCTCCTTCTCCTTACCCTAAACTCCTTCATCCATGCATGCATTTCAAACTTCAAAAATGTAGTTTGTTCATCAACTTGTTTGTTGTTCATCTTTGCTTGACCAAAAAATGTAGTCACCTTGAAATAAATTTTCATGGATGACCATTTAAAAGGTCCAAATTACTTCTTACTCACTTAAAAGTGTTTTTCCTCAAAATCATTCACTTAAAAGTGTTTTCCAAAAATCATTTTCATACATAAAATCTTCATTTTCAAGGTTAAAACTCCCCTTCCCAAGCAAATGAAATGCTTCAAGTCCTAATGTACCCTAAGGATGGCTTGATATAGTAGATCACCACTAAAATGTCTAGTGATCACTAATCAAAGCCTAAGGAAATGGGGACAAGCATGGATGCAAAACCCGCTTTAAAATCACATTTTCCTTCAAGAACATCTTGCTGTCCAGTAGCATTGTTCTAAGACCTCAGTCCATTGTCTAATTTTTTGGACACAGAGCTTTTCAGACATATTTTTATTTTATTTTTTGCGTGAGTATAACTCCCTTTTTCAAATTATTTTCCAAAGGTCAGATTCAACATTCTCTGGAAATCCAGATTTCATATCTGAGATTTTCAGAAGGTTTTGGTCCATCAAATCATCTCCAAATAGAAAAATCTTTTGCAGAAACCTTACTTAAGATGTTTTGAACAACTTTCATTCTCGGACTTTCCCCCAGATTTTTAAGTTTTGAAGCTCTTAAATTCATTTTAAAATCAAGTGTCCACTGCCTTTTTCATTCTGGCAGAATTGATTCTCAACTTCAAGAAATTTTTTTGAGTACCAAAACTCAGCCCTAAAATCATACCAAAAATCATGGGACTTGTTTAATGCCTTATAAAGAGTTTCCAATTTTTAGTTTTCTCAGTTTGAACTTATTTTGGCCAAAGAAACACACACACACACACATACGCACAAATGGTTTTTAAGCTTGGAAGACTCATTTTACGAGGCATTCCGGGTGAACCCTAACGTTCTTCCCGGCGTGTAACGTGACCTCCGAACCCAAATCTCTCATCTCGGGCATTTTTCAAGGTTTTGGCCCTTAAAACAAAAATGGCGTGGCGACTCCGTCTCCGTTTTGATTTTCGAAAAAAAAAAGAAAGGAAAAATCATCGGGTTGGCATCATCGTCACAGTGGCGACTCCGCTGGGGAAAAAAAATAAGCTTTAACTTTTTTTAAAAACAAATTAAAAAGAAATGGTATTTGGTATATAGGTGGAAACCATTAAACTTCCCGTTAACGCCTCCTAACACGAGTTGGGGATAAATTGTGGTTTAACAATCCCACGTACCGGTATCATTATGTTTTCAAAAAAAAAAAAAGAGAAAAGCTTTTGTGGGTCAAGCTTCCGTCCCGACATTAGAAACCGTTTGTTGTGTGTGTGTTGATTTTTCACATTTTCGTGTTGTTTTGGTCGCCTCGGAAAAGTCAAAATTTTGACTATCGGACCCGTTGCCTTGAATTTTGAATTATGTGCTTATGTGTTCATTTACTTTCAAAAAAAAAAATTTTCAAAAAAAAAAGGATTTTCAAAAAAAAACTTTCAAAAAAAAAGTTTTCAAAAAAAAAAAAAAATCATTTTGTGCATGCATCATACTTTTTAAGACACATGAAAATTCCTATTTTACTCAGAAAAAGAAGATATACTGCTTGCACACTACGCGCACTTGGCCTTACACTGCACACTACGTCCTTAACCCGGGGAAATCCCAATATCAGCCCGTTTGGCCTTATTACGCCTCTCGGTGCGAGCACGGGACTACCCAAACATCCCATGGAGCCTCGTGTCGACCCTGCACTTGTCCGTGACACACTTTGTCCGAGACCCGTTTGGTTTTTAGTCTGGTCTGTGTCATGCCTTGTCTGTGTATAGACCTTTCCTTTCAAGCCTTAGTCGGCATACCAAGTCAATATCTTTCGGGGACCCCAATCAGTCGAAGTCCTGCCGGTTTTCCGTCACGGGCTTTGACCAGATATTGATCGGCGCTGACTTTCGACTCGATCGGCACAAATTATACATCGACTCCCAAAGATGACACCGAAGTCATCAAGGATTAACCATCATTCCATGTCTAATTACGACTTAACTGACGACGAGTCAAGATCAATTGTGGACGTTTATCAGTCCGAACCATGCTGACCTTTTGTCGAGCTCTCGGACATGATCTTGACTTTGACGTCAGCTTTGTCCGTAATTTACATCGAATGCTCGTTAAGACTAGATTACCCGCCAGACTTTTAGGATCGTTTTTCTTTTCGGTCGGTGGGACCCGCTTGCCATATAGGACCCTCGCCCGGGGCTGTCCGCCCTGGGAAGTCGAAATACAGGTGGAATACGAGGGGCTTATAGACGTAGTGATGGGGCCCACTGATCCAGGATCCAGAGTAGTTTGCGAAAAAGAAGAGCAATCTTTTCCAACCGATTAGATTAATAAAATACGTTTTAAGTAAACAAGAACAAATAACTGCATGTTGCATGAGCCCAAAGCCCAAACACCTACCCTCCCTCATTCCCAAACATCTGAACCCTCGTGTCTTTCCCCCCGCAGCTCCGAACAAAGCTTGGTTTCTGCGCCGGTCACCGTTTGATCACTGGGAAGAGTCAAGCGCATCGTCGCCTTCACCATTTGTTCCGACTCCGGTTTCGTAATGTCCGCATCGCTTGGTAATGATGGGGACAACACCACTCCGCCTCCCGGAATCCCTCGCATGCACTCAAAGATTGGGTCCGGTTGATAAAGCAGATGAGACTCCGACATGAAGCTCAATTCGACAACCTTCTGGAGGCCTTTAGGAGCCATGGTTTGGTCGCTAGTCCCAATCCCGGTGGCACTTTTACCATAAAAAGGAAGAAAATCCTCCCCCACTCTCAATAGTCCCTGATATGTCAAGATGCCTCCACCGCATTCCTATATATCCACCGCCGAACTCCCGCCCGTCAATTGACAGCGCCTAGCCCCTACAAAGCAATTCAAAGTACCGCCATTCCAACAAAGAATGTGGATGAAACAATTCGCATGCCGTCAGTGTCCCCTCTCGTAGTGATACCGATCCCGCGTAAATCGCAAGGGGAACGGAGATTGGGAAACAACGGAGGAAATATGGTTAGCCATCGTGGCTTCAAGAACGTCGTAATAAACAAGCAGCCCGGATCGAAGAGGCCACACGTCATTTCGAAACATTAGCAATCCCCCAACTAACCGGGCTCCCCGAAGGACAAATATGTGCCTGTTTTCCCGCTCCTAATGCCTCTCGTTACTCGGGCAGAGTCCGACCCTTTGCTCCCCAAATGAGCCCAACAAACCCCGCCTCCCTGCACTAGTCCAACTCGTAGTCATTCTAGCACAGCCAAACCGAGGTCCCAAACCCGCCGCCGCCAAGCTGAAAGCACATTTGGTGGGATGTCTCGTGGACGCTCGACTTTCTTGAAAGGGACTACCAGATTGGACAAGCAAGGACCGTCCTCCTAAGAAGAAGAAAGCTTCCTCCCAAAGAAAATTGAAAGAAAGGTTCGAAGCCGGTGATACCAGTAGGTACACTCTGAGAGCCATCCTGAGGGTTCGATTACTACGTACTCTACTCCACCACCCTCCCTTCCTTCGTACCATGCCACTTCCGAGCAAACAAAGGTGGGAAAACCGAAAAGTCCCGCTAACAACAAAGTTCGCACTCGGGACACCGTAGTACCTCGTATCCGGGAAATTTTGTCGCGCCGTAAGCCTAATCCCCTGGATCGCCCAAGGTTCAATTTGTCCAGCCTTCCAAGCACGTACCGGCAAAGAAAGATAAAAACCGCGGCGCTCACACTCAATCAATATGTCGACTCAAGGGTGGCAACCGCTACAAACAAACTCGACACAACCCCGAGGCTTCAAAGAAAAGCTTTACCTCGCAAAAGAAAGACAAGAAACAGATGGTTTGATGGCTCTCTTTCTCCGTATAAAGACCAAATCTACGATCCCCGATCGTATGGTAGTATGATCACCTTCGCGACGAAGACCTCGCCAAGAGATGCCTCCTGACACAACGAAGCCCCGTACATCACTCTCCGGCTCAACACCGTATCACTCCCCGAGTATTGGTGGACAACGGATCAGCCGTTAACGTCCTTCCTCTCGCATGATGCGGGCCCTACGCATCAATGAAAGGTACGTGATCCCATCTACCCGACTATCAAGGCCTACGACGGCACGTCTCGTCCCATCTGGGATGGTGACTCGGAGCTCGGGTTCGAAACCCAAATGGTGCCAAAGAAAATTCCATGTAATGGACATTCACCCGAATTCACAGCTCATAGGACGCCTCGGCTACATCACATGAAAGCCATAGCTTCCACCCTCCATCAATGTGTCAAATTCATTAATCTACAGGAGATCTTCAAGTCATCCGAGGGGATAGTTTCCTCATGGGAACGAAGCCGAGACAAGAGCTGCGTGCTCGTAGCCGTACACCGGGCTATATCCTCAAATCGATCAAGGGACTATCGAGGCAAGTCTCATCGTAATCCTTCGTAGTTCGCCGATGCTAACTATGTCGCCTACTCGAGGAGGTAGATCCCGAAATACTCCGATACGTCAAGTTCAATTGCCGCTTCCAACATTTGGAGTGCAGATCGGAAAGAAACACTGAGCATAGCCATGATGCGGGCACATAAACCCCCGGTCTCCAATCAAAGATTTGTCAGCATTCTTCAAGTCAACTCTCCGGCCCCGCCATGTTAGGAAATCTTTGTGGTAAAGGTCGACAAGTACCGTCATACTCGTATTGAATGCATGATGCTTGTGATGTCTTACAAGAGGAATTACCCACCAAACCCTTCCTCTCGAGTATGGGGCATGAGGTTTTCTTAGCAGCTCCAAAGAAGACAAAGAAGGTTCAAGACGTCCTTATGTCCTGGATTGAGCAATCGACGACAACAAATCAGGACTCTCCAGGGTCGAGGATGCGGCTTATCCGCAAGCGGATCCTTACATTCATATGCTCAGTTTTGAGGATGGTACCAGCCCCGATCTGATCGACTTTGGTTCAGTCAAAGAGATGATAGCAATGATTGAGAAAGTAGGTCAAAAACAGCACAATTCCCGAGTCATGAGGCCACCGACAAAGAATGCCATCAAGAATTGGGAAACTCTCTCGTGCCCGTCCGCGACCAAAGAGGAAATGATCACCAAGCTTGGATTAGTCCCCCGTCCCTTTGTGTCAACCTATGTAAAGTCATCCGAGTCTCTCATCGTTGAATTTGAGTCGCTAGAGTCGTTCGATGGCCTCACGCCTGAAGACTACGAAATTGTAGCCAATGCTGTATTTCCCTTTGTTCTCAATGAAATGATGGACCTTTCTGAGTATCCCCTGATTGCCACTTTAACTAATGATAAATTAACTAATAACTTAAAATCAGTTAATAATGATTCACTAGATAAAGAAGTAGACACATTAAACAAACAATATATCAAAGAAATTTTTAAGCAGGTTGTTCGGAAAGAGGAAAATCGAGCCCAAGCTGCCGAAGAGGTTTTGACAAGTGTGAATCTGGGAACTGCGGAAGAGCCTAAAGAGACGCAGATTGGTAGTTTCTTCGAGGGAACTGAAAAAGATGCTCTGATTGAGATGCTAAGAGAATTTGTGGATGTGTTTGCATGGTCCTATAAAGATATGCCAGGCCTCGACCCTTCCATAGTTGAACACCGAATACCGCTCGACCGTAAGTCAAGCCGCAAAGCAAAAGTTGAGAAGAATTAAGCCCGAGTGGTCTCGCAGTGAAAGAGGAAATTGAAAAGATGCTCAGAGTGGTGGTTCATCGTGGTCATTGAATATCCTACATGGCTTTCCAACATAGTAACAAAGTGACCAAGGCCAACGGGAAAATCCGATGCCGCGTAGATTTCGTAGACTTGAACAAAGCTAGTCCAAAAGACGATTTCCCCTCGCCAAACATCGACATCCCGGTGGATTCCACGGCCAACCATGAGGTTAAATCCTTCGTTGACGGTTTTGCTTGCTATAACCAAATCAACATGGCGGAAGAAGATCAAGCCAAGACAGCCTTCACAACCCCTCGGGGCACATATCGCTACACGGTCATGCCATTCTGACTAAAGAATGTCGGGCTACATACTGCAGGGCAGCTACAGCCCTATTCCATGACATGATCCACAAAGAAATTGAAGTCTATGTGGACGACATGATAATACACTCCAAAGGGTCAGATGGCCAGCACTTTGTTGACCTAAGAATATTCTTCGGCCGCCTCCGAGACCACAGCATGAGACTGAATCCAGCCAAATGCACCTTCGGTGTAAGACGAGGCAAGGTGCTAGGATATATGGTAACGGAACGGGGAATTGAAGTGGACCCCCAGAAAATCAAGGCCATAGTCGAGATGAAACCACCTGTAAGTGCTCCAATTTGAGCTTGTTAGAATTTTCGTTAGAAAATTAATGAAAGTTATAACATTTCTAACAATTCCTAACAATCCTAACTTTTCTAACAAAGTGAGGGTAAAATGGGCATTGTTATTTAAGGTTAAACCTTAAAAAGAATCTCAAAAAGAAAAACAAAAGAAGAAAACCATAAATAGAAATGCCGGAAACATAAACTGCCGCTTAATTTGAATTTCAAAAGAAATATTCCTCTTGTCCAAAGCCGGAGCCGCATTTAATGAACAAAGGCACGCCGAGGGTTCCCATCCGCGCGGATGAGTTTGTCATCTCAGAGGGCTATAAATTGAGCCCTCCAAATACAAAAATAAAGAGCCACAACACATTTTGCACCGAACCTCTGGCGAAATATAGAGAGAAAACAGTGAGAATTCACTTGAATTGTCACCATTTTCTCTCCAATCTTTCCCAATTCATACTCATCTACTCACTCTCATATTAAAGCCCTAAACACTCATACATACAAGCCAAACACTCAAGAACACAAGGAATATTGGTAAACCCTCCTTCTCCTAACCCTAAATCTCAACCATGCATGCATTTGCAAACTACAAAATGTAGTTCTTTCATCTTCTTGCTCTAGATCTAAGAAGATCACCATGGAAGACCATCTCCATGGATGATCTTCTACAAAGATCAAAATTATTTTCAAGTTCTCTTACTTTCTTGCAAAGAAAACTCATTTTCAAAACCCTAAAAACCATTTTCAAGCATAAAATCTCATTTTCAAAGGATAAAAATCCCCTTCCCAAGCAAATGAAATGCTTAGTCCTAATGTACCCCAAGGTTGGTTTGGTATAGTTGATTCACCACTAAAATGTCTAGTGATCACTAACCAAAACCTAGGGAAATGGGGACAAGCATGGATGCAAAACTCCCTTTAAAATCATATTCTCCTTCTTGGGAAGTTGCTGTCCAGTAGCAATTTTCCCAGACCTCCGTCCATTATTTTAACTTTTGGACACAGATGAACTTGGAATTTGGTGTTGACTACAAACACTTTTTGTAGCCAACATCCAGAGCTTTGCAGACATATTTTTACTTTATTTTTTGGGTGAGTAAAACTCCTCTTTTCAAATTTTCTTTCAGAGGCTAGTTCATCAGCTTCTGGGAATCCAGATCTCATATCTGAGGTTTCCAGAAGATTTTGACCCCTCAAATCTTCTCCAAAATGGAAAATTCCTTCGCACAAATCTTATTTAAGGTGTCTAGAACAACTTTCATTCTCTGAGTTTATCCAGATTATGAAGTTTTAAGACCCTTGAATCCATTTCAAAATCAAAGGTCCACTGCCTTTTTCATTCTGGCAGAAATGGCTCTCAACTTCAAAAGGTCTTTTGAGTACCAAATCTCAATCCAAAAATCCTCCAAAAAATCATGGGATCAGTTTAAAGTCTTAAAAAGATATCCCAATTTTTACTTTTCTGAGTTTCAAAGTATTTTGGCCAAAACACACACACACACACACACACAAATGATTTTCAGCTTGGAAGACTCGTTTTACGAGGCATTCCGGGTGCACACTAACGTCCTTCCCGGCGTGTAACATGACCTCCGAACCTAAATCTCTGATCTCGGGCTTTTTCCAAAGTTTTGGCCCTCAAAATTAAAATGGCGTGGCGACTCCGTTTCGTTGATTTTTTCAAACAAAAATGGGAAAATTTTCGGATACACCATTCATCACAGTGGCGACTCCATTGGGACTAAGCTTTTTTAAAAAAAATGAATGATATTTGGTATATTGGTGGAAACCATTAAACTTCCCGCTATCGTCTCCTAACACGAGTCGGGATAAATTGTGGTCTAACAATCCCACGCACCGGTATCACCGTTTAAAAAAAAAAAAAAGCTTTTGAAGGTCAAGCTTCCGTCCCGGCTTTGAAAATCATTTTTGTGTGTGTGTTGATTTTTGCACGCTTTCATGTTGTTTTGGCCGCCTCGGAGAAAGTCAAAATTTTGACTGTCGGAATAATGTCCCTAACTCCGTCGGAATTTTCGTGCTTACGTGCTTATGTGCTCATTAAATTTCAAAAAAATTTCAAAAAAAAAGGATTTTCAAAAAAAAGAAAATTTTCAAAAAAAAAAATCATGCATCATATTTTTAAGACACATAAAAAAAAATCTCTATTTTACTCGTAAAAGAATATAGATCGCTTGCACACTACGCGCACGTGACACTGCTTGCATCACACTACGTCCCTAACCCGGGAAAATCCTTGTCGCGGTCCGTTTGGTCTTATTACGCCCTCGGATGAGCACAGACTACCCAAACATCCCACGGAGCCTCTTGTGCCGACTACGCACTTGTCCGTGACACACTTTGTCCGAGACCCGGCTGGTTTTTAGTCCGTCCGTGTCATGCCCCGTCCGTGTATAGACCTTTCCTTTCAAGCCTTTGTCGGCATACCGACTCAATATCTTTCGGGACCCTAATCGCCGAAGTTCTCGCCGGTTTTCCGCCGCAGACTTTGACCAAGATATTGACCTGGCGCCGACTTCGGCTCGACCGGCACAAATTATACACCGACTCCCAAAGATTGACACCGAGTCATCAAGGATTAATGACTATTCCATGCCTAATTACGGCTTAACCGACGACAAGTCAAGATCAATTGTGGACGCTTATCGCTCCAAATCATGCCGACTTTTCGTCGAGCCCTGACATAATCTTGACTTTTGACGCGCCTTTGTCCGTAATTTACATCGAATGCTCGTTAAGACTCGATTACCCGCCGCACTTTTAGGATCGTTTTCTTTCGGTCGGTGGGACCCGCTTGCCCTATAGACCCTCGCCCGGGCCGTCCACCCCGGGAGGTCGAAATACTGTGGAATACGAGGGGCTTATAGACGTAGCGACTGGGGCCCACCGATACAGAATCGTAGTAGTTTGCGAAAAGAAGAGCAATCTTTTCCAACCGATTAGGTTAATAAAACATGTTTTAAGTAAACGTGAACAAATAATCGCATGTTGCATGAGCCTAAAGCCCAAACACCTACCCTCCTTCCATTCCTGCACATCTCGAACCTTCATGTCCTTTCCCCGCAGCCTCCGCACAAAGCTTGGTTTCGGCACCGGGTCACCGTTTGATCGCTTGGGAAGAGTCAAGCGCATCGTCGCCTTCACCGTTTGTTCCGACTCCGGTTTCGTAATGTCTCGCATCGCCCGGTAATGATGGGGATAACGTCACTCCGCCTCCCGGACCCCTCGTACAGAGCAACAAAGGGAATCAGTTAGCGTAACGTATGAGGTTACGACAGAAGCACAGCCTAAACAAATTATGGAGGCTATTAAGAGTCGCGGTCCGGCCGCCACCTCAATCCGGATGGTACCTTCACCGTGGAAGAAGACGAGGATGCCAACCCCACTCTCGCCGCCCGATTACACCAGATGCCGCCACCCACCTCCTATGGTGCCACTACCGTAACCCATGCTCCTCGATTTTCGGGTCACCAGCCTCCCCAACCACGTACCACCGGATCCATGCACTCGATGGCACAAATCGCTGGGGCAACATCAAGACGGAATGTCTTCTCATGGTTTGGGGCTATCTCGAATGCCACAGCCTAACGGGATCCCGCCTCGCCCGGAACCGATCAATCCGGACCTTCACAAAGAATACCACAGCTGGAATGCCGCCACAACTTGGTTCTCGGGGCCACGCCAGAGCCCTCCTCGTAATGAAAGATTAGTTCACCAAGCCCTCACACAAATCCATTCCTCATTCGGACTTCTACGGGTTACCAAGCCTCCATCCCTGTCATCCGAATCACCAGACCGCAATACCCTGCTACACACCTTCACCACAAAGTGTACATGCATTCAATAATCCGGACAAAGCATTTCGCACTCAAGCCTACTTACGGGCCCCCACTCGAAATCCAAGTTATCCGGCTACATCGGGCTGCCTCCACCTACTTTGCCGCTTGAAAATCAACAAAGAAGCCGCAAGGTTCTATCCTTTGCTCGTGCTCCTACCCATGCTCCCTGTGGTAACTCACCCAGTGACGTTTTCACCTACGTCCCTGATCGGCCGTTCCCTCCACCACCGCTCCGGTGGTAGCTCCTCTCTAGCTCACCCACTAGCTTGAATGCCATGGTTCCGCCACAAGACCCTCATCCGGCCTGGTTCATGGAACAACACAAGGAAATGAAAGCGCAGATCGCCGAACCGATCGCCAAGAAGCTCCGCTTCCGCCACGCACTGACTCCATTGTTCCTCTCGCCCCACAAATTCGTGATGCCTAATCTGGATCTCTTTGATGGGACCGCATGTCCGAAACCCATTTGGACACCTATACCTTGGCGATGAAAGCCAAAGGATGTACCAATCGCCAGCTGGTCGACTATTTCGCCTATCCTTGAAGTCCAAAGGCCTTAAAGTGGTTCTTCCGTTTGAAACCCGAAGCCGTGGCTACATGGGACCAGATTACCAATGCCTTCACGTAAAAATATAAGGCCAACTTGGAATGGGAAACAAATAGGGTTGACCTACAAACAACAACAAGGCAGCGTCCCCGATGAGAATGTTGGGACTTTTACAAGCGGTGGAATCTCGAAACTCAAGGAAATGGCCATCCCTCCTTCCGAAGAGGAACAATGGACATCTTCCAAATCATGCTTGAAACCACATCTCGAGAGCCTCCTCACTCACTTCCCATACTCGTACTTACGGGCCATGGTTAACTCGCAGCCTAAGTTTGAAAAGGCCTACAATCGAACCTGCCGCACTCCGCCAGCGTATATCGGGGCTCCTCCCCGCAAACACGCCTCGCTCCCGCTAAAGGCAAAGAGATGATTCACTATGCGGACAGAATGTAACGACACGACTCCTTTTGCTCCCAGAAACCAAATGAGCCCTGCACTACGGGTCATGAATCTCAAAAACTTTGGAATGCCTCTCAATGACATCTTTAGGGACTCGGTGAAAGAAGGCTTGCCGCGCCTTTGAAAAATTTTCAACCTGTAAATCCGAATGCTCCCATGGATACTACAAAGTATTGTGCTTTTCATCAAGCTCACGGACATCCGATCGACAACCGCTTCACTCAAAAAGGCGATCCAGGGGCTAATAGAGCAAGGAAAGTTGGAAGGCCCCGAAGGGCCTAACACGCTAAAATCCACCGCCAAGGAACCATAATCGTGTGAATATGATCGAATGCGGAGAATCTTCGCATGCCCGAGAAGATGCCGATGAAGGTCCCCAAATACCCGTGGCCAACCTTGTCGAGGATCCCGACCTGATTCCCTCACCTTGAGGATATTGAACGAATCAACCCATCTTGGTCTAATGTCGTAGACTCCTTGCAAGAATACGAGGCCCGCTATTTCTGATGAAGGGAAAACCGATACCGAAGAACCGGGGCTGTTCCGCTCGTAACATGAAAGAACCATTTACGCAAGATGGTTAGAACAATCGAGAAGAATCGAACAAGAAAGCTTACTGGCGGCGCTCAGACTGGGCTTATCAAGAAGAGGCCAAAGAGCATCCGGAGCTAGTACACTTCGCAAATTGGCTTGGGAGAGCCCGAATATGATCCCGAGAACAAAGAAGAATCTAAGAGGAGGATTCCTTCTATATCCTACTCGGTGTCAAATACGTGCCACCCCTCTCACTCTTCCCCCGCAATTTCTGGAGGAGAAGCTGAGTCACAATTGCCACTTCCGGAATGGGAACATATGACAATTTCGCGGCCGCACGCACCCATATTCCCTAACTGTTTGACCGGCTGTTCTCTCCGCCGAAATCCCGGTAGTATGGGAAGATGATTCCGATGACAGCTGACGACGATGATGATGACGAGAGTGAGGAGTCAACCGAGGCCCCGATCCGGAAACAACTGGAACAATCATGCCGAAATGAGCCCATGGGAGCCAGCACAATGGTTGGTTGTCGCCAGTTTACGACGACGAAGACACTTTGGGAGACGAATATGAAACCGAGGACATGAAGGCCATGAAGTTTCCTAGATCTCGAACACGCGGATGTCTTAGAATTCAACACCGCCTACCATGCTTGGGAAAGGGTTTTCAGCGTTCGATCCAGCCGATAGTCGAAGATCTCGATCGAAAGAGGAAAATTAACTCCCATCCGCCCAAATGAGAAAATAACCATGGTTAGATCAAATCCACCCCATAACAAAGTAACACTCCTTGTCGTGGTTACCCAAGAAGAAGTCACCTTCGAATGTATGTCAGCCTTCTCGCAGAAGTCCTAGAAACCGGCATGATACCGGATGCGCCTCCCACACGTAATGCTATAATCATCTCCAACTCGAGTATTACGTAAAGGAACCGTAATGGTTGCACTACACCGGGATGAAATCGAAAGCCGCCGAGTCCCGACAATAGCGACTCTTGTTGCATGATAACTATGAGCAAGGCCGGCCATGAGAGTGAATCTGAGGACGCCCTAGCTCGTGGGCCATCCAAGGGGCAACAACACAATCCCGTGACTCAAAAGCCGCGACTGGGAAGCAGCTTATAAGGGCCGCCAGAAGGAGCCAAGATGACTCGGCCCCTCACCGTTGCTAGATTCCGTCAACCAATGGCCAATAGCCAAAAGGGCTCCCATTGACCCTAGCAAAGATTGAAGAAATCCAACCAAGAGACGACGGATGAGGAAGTTAATCGTTGACCCGATCCGGCGCATCTTCCAAGGAAATCCCAAGGCGTATAAGAAGGCCACAGATCAAGCACCGAAAGAAGATCGCCGCCCTATGCTAAGACAACCGAAACCTGCACTCGAGAAAGAGGATCCCGTGCTCACCCAGCTGAAGCAAACACAGCCAACATTTCCTCTCGGTCTCTACTCACCTCGTCCTATCCCCATAAGCCGAAGCCGGAAGAAAGCCTGGCTCGCACTCTCGTGCCTATTGATGCTACTCCCGATGATGTGGTATAGCTAATTGGAAACATCCATTACGGGAATATAATCACTTTCACGTATCTCGACCTCCCTCAATTTGGGGCCGATCATAACGAGCCTCTCTTCATCACAGTCCACTGGATGAACGACGCCTCCTCGGGTCCTGGTTGATAATGGGTCCTAATGAACATTCTTCCCGCAAAGATCATGAGCTTGCTTGATATCAAGACTACGTACTTGAAGCCTTCTTCTCTCACAACCAAAGCTTACGACTCAACATCCCGAGCAAAGTCCTTGAGTCGCCACTTTAGACCTCTGGTTCGGACAGAAATTGATACCTGTGGAATTCCAGGTTATCGACATCCCGATTACTTTCAATGCCCCGCCGGGAAGACCTTGGCTCCATCAAGTCAAAGGGGTCGCCTCAAGCCTCCACCGAGCCAGTGTGAAATTCGCCTCGAATGGGGATCCGACGACCATTTACGGAGATTTAGTCACTTTGGAGGGCACAGATACGGCGGAATACCTATTCTGGAAATCAAACATGACGAGGAAGGTGACATGCTAACGGGCTTCACGGCCGAGCCTCCCAAGGCCCAAGTGTGCAACATAGATCCGACGGCCACTCGGATAAAATCCCACCGGTCTTGAAAATGATGAGAAAAATGAGCTATCTACTCCGGCCTCTGGCCTGGGAAAGCACCAACAAGGAACTCACAAACTCATCGAGGTGAAAGGACAATACTCGCCACGGCCCGGGATATGAGGCCTCCTCAGGACACCGCAAAAGGAAAAGATTTGAAGCCGCCACAGAAAGGTCCAGGTCGACAACCCTAAATCTCTCCCCTTCACCCTAATTTGGCCGACTACTTTGTAAAGGGTCCCACACAACCAGGAAACATCACAGAGCCCACTCCTACGGCAGATGGCTAAAGCTACAGGATAGCCTCAACAAGTTTAGAGGAACCAAGGCTAACCCGATCCGTAGAATGTTCCTAGACCCGCCCAAGATACCTGGGACCGCCACTACCATGAAGAGTGAGTATACCTTCAGAGACGTGTCTCGACTCCGGTGGAACAGCTCGAGAAGCTTACCACCACAAACCCGATTGCCCAGAAGATCCGAAACCCGAATTCCGAATTGACAAGACACTAAAAGCTAAGGCCACTAATTTCCCTCGTATGATTGGGATGGTCTCGGTTATGCAAAGAATTGTTCGAAGAAGAAGTCCAGGTGCCGACCCGATTGATCTCGCTCGGTCCAAGAGATGATAGCAAAGAATTGAGAAAGGAAAACAAAAACAAGACAGCTTCCCGAGTCATGAGGCCACCAACAGCAAAGCCGCTAAGAAATTGGGAAAACCTCTCAGGCCCGTCCGCGACCAAGGAAGAAATGATCACCAAGCTTGGATTGGTCCCCCGTCCCTTTGTGTCAATCTAGGACAAGTCCTCCCAGTCTCTCTTTGTTAAGATCGAGTCTCTAGGGTCGTCCGACGGCCTTACGCCTGAAGACTACGAGTCTGTAGCAAGCACTGTATTCCTTTTCAATGAAATGACGAACCTTTCTGGGTATCCCTCGATTGCCACTTTAACTAATGATGAATTAATTAATAAAATTTTTTTTTTAATAATTCATTAGATAAAGAAGCAGACACATTAAACAAAAAAAAATCTTTAAGCAGGTTGTCCGGAAAGAGGAAAATCGAGCCCAAGCTGCCGAAGAGATTTTGACGAGTGTGAATTTGGGAACTGCGGAAGAGCCTAAAGAGACGCAGATTGGTGATTTCTTCGAAGGAATCGGAAAGGATGCTCTGCAAAGTCCTACAAAATCCTCAACTCAAGGAAAGTAGCCCTCTTCATCAAAGAAAACATCATGTGCAGATACGGGTTGCCACCGAAATCATCTCGTATAATGGATCCCACTTCGAAGGGGAATGCGAAAACCGCCGGCGGAATTCCGAATAACCCGTCACAAGTCATCTCCCTACAGCCCCAAACCAACGGAGCCGTCGAGGCAAAGAAACAAGACTCGGAAAATATCATCCGGAAAATGGCTGTCCAAGGCGTAGATTGGCCCGAGAAGTTACACCTCGGCACTCGGGGCTGCGTAACATCGCTTAGAACGCAAGAATCGGGGAAACACCGTTTGCCCTCACATACGGAATGGAAGCCGTACTCCAAATCGAGCTAGAGATCCCTCGCTCCGTATACCGCCGGGAAAACCGGATCAACGAGGTCGAATGGCTCCAGAGTCGCCATGACGAATTGGCCCTACTAGATGAACGCCGACCGAAGGCCATGGAACACATCCGAGCCTACTGTGGAAGAATGGCCGAGCCTTCGACAAGAAAGTAAAGCATCGAGAAATCCAGAAGGGGATCTCGTTTTAAAGAAAAGCCCCCACCCGTATCAACCCCTCGGAAAATGGGAGCATGTCCGGGTCGGGCCATATGTCGTCCGTAAGATCTTCTCCTGAGGAGCCATGCAACTCGCACTCGACGGGAATCCCTTTGTACACCCAAATGAATGGTGACAAGCTGCGCAGATACTACGCGTAAAAAAAAAGACAAAAAAAAGAGAGAAGAAAACCAAAAAAAAGAGTGCTAAAAGAGTAATACCCAACTAGGTTAGCAACCCGAAAAGGGCGGCCTAGGTAAAAACAGGTTGCACCAAACAAAAAAAAACAAAAACAAAAAAACAAAAACAAGAAAAAAAGGAAAAGTGCTAAAAGAGTAATACCCAACTAGGTTAGAAACCCGAAAAGGGCGGCCTAGGTAATAAACAGGTTGCACTAAAAAAAAAAAAAAAAAAAAAAACAAGAAAAAAGGAAAAGTGCTAAAAGAGTAATACCCAACTAGGTTAGAAACCCGAAAAGGGCGGCCTAGGTAAAAACAGGTTGCACTAAAAAAAAAAACAACAAACAAAAAAGAGTTCACCAGTTGAACTACGAAGACCCGAGCTCCTCAAAATGAGGGGAACGTAGGCAAATGAAACGGTTCGGTCTAAAGCACAAATAAAAGTCATACTTTGGCATCAATACAATTGAACAGACCATGAAAGCGTCTCGAAAAACTCTAAAGCAATTCAAATATTCATTACAAATTAAAAGCTCTTTGATGAGTCTAAGCCCGATTCATTCCTACAACCGGCAACCCGCTAAAAGAAACTAAGATACATAATCAAACTAATGTGTCCGCCATGACAAGAAAGGGATACTCGGAAACCTCGTAGTCACTCCAAGCCACTCGCATCGGCCTCTCCCCTCTTCTTCCCCTTCGAGTCTTCTTTTTCCGAACAGAAAGATGTCGCTGTTTCTCCTACCAAGCTCGTATAGGGACAGGGTCTATCAAACCAGCCTCCGTCAGGGCCTTAGTAGCCCTAGCGTCATCCCTCATCTCCTCGTAACCTAGCCGGTAGCATAGGAGCCCTCCTCTCCCGTCTCTTGACGTAAGCCTCATAATCGGTCAGCCGTCTCCGCTCCCGTCATGAGGGTTGGCCCGCCTCGGCCCTCCTCCTCTCGTAAATAGTCAGGTCCTCCGCACCCACAATGGCCTCACGCCGTCTCAAAATAGCCACCCGAGTCTCTCCTGATGCCTCTCATACCAATCCAGTACCAAGTGGTCAGAACACCGGTCTCTGACGCCTGAGGATAACCCGAGGAGGAAAGGCATCATACCTCCACGCTCGGGAAAGAAATGGAAACACTGAGGGATCATCCATGAAACAGGAGCCACCACCCTGGTGGCTATATCATCAAAGCCCTCCAAAGGAACCTGCTCCAAGCCAAACTGTCTCAGACTAAAGCCGGAATATAGAAGCCGGACCGAGAAAGCCCCTAAGCATGACCACGGGAGACCCATCCTCAAGCACTCGCGAGTCTCCACCCGCCAACAAGGCACCGACCATCTCGATATCCTCTTGTCCTGGAGACCCGCCATCCAACGCTCCCACGAGCCCCGATCACCAAAGTCCACCGCAACCCCCTCCCGGCAAATGTCCAAGGCTTGATCATGTCGGGAGTTTCCCGAAGAATCCCCAAGCGCTCCATCGCCCACAGGTCAAGAGAAACGGGCTGCCCCCGTGCATATACCGTCTTCCGGTAGCCAGCCTATCAAGAGCCCGAAAAGTCTCCCCAAAATCAAAGGAACGACATCTCTCGCCTGTGCGACAAGTGAACGACAACATCCAAGAAAGACCGATGGCAGATCCCAAAGGAATAGACCATGAACAGGTGCCAAACATACAAAGTGCAAAGGCATCCCAATAGGCATCATCCACCAAGCCTAGGCCCCTAAATCTGTTGGGAAGACCGGAAATATCGAAATGATCGGGACCACGGATCATACCTTGCGCTTCCTCCGGAAAGATGAAGGAGGACGCACACCGTCAACAAAGAAGCTCCTCCGGCAAAGGAATCGCTATCTCTTCCACCTCCGACCTCCAAGCAAGGCCCGAAATTCTTCCACACGGAATAATCTCGTTGAAGGAAAGGCAAAAGACATGCCTTCTAGTGTCCCAAAATGATGAAGAAGCTCTCAAGAGGTCGTAGTCCGGAACCAATTCCTTGAGAGACCATAAGCACCTCACCTTATACCTTTCTTCAAAGAAGGACCTCCTCTCATGCATAATCTCCCGGGACCAATCCTTGAACTTGTTGAAGAATGACATTTGGGATTCTTGGGACAATTTTGATGGAGCTTTTCTAAAGTTTTCCATGGTTTTTCTCTCTTTCTCCCCGAAAATGGCTATTTGGACTGGAGGTTGAAGAGGATATTTGAATTTGAAATAACGCAAGACCAGTCTGAACCAAAATTAAAGGACAATGTCGAAGCCGCCCTATCCGCGCGGACATGATTGTCACAAAGAAAATTCTGCAACAAATTCAAGCCGCTACATCAAAAGAGGAATATTCCGTCCCAGTTGCTCGAAACCCGTGCAAAAAAAACATCCCCAAACCACCCATATACCAAACACCCTTGCAAAAAAAAAAACCAAGGCTCATGCAACACTGCATTCATACTGCATTGCATTCAATAAATAAAATCCTAAATTATTACATTCCTAAAAAAAAAGAGTGTGCATAAAAAAAAAACAAACATCAATAAAATCCTAAATTATTACATCCATAAAAAAAAAAAAAAAATGCACATAAGCCGTACAAATCTAAATCTCAATCTCAAATCTCAAAAAAAAAAAATCAATCGGAGTCTCCAAGCTGCCGATGTCCGCCCCCCGCCCTCTTGCGACTCGGCCCGCTCCTCAGAGCCCCGAAAATCTCGGGCTCGTAATCGTCCTCGTCTCCGTAAAGAGGCTCGTCAGACCAACCGGTACGCTCCGATAGGGCAAGCCGAGATCTCGCGAAAAATCGTATCCGAAGGTGAAGGCGTCGACTCCCGGACGTACGAAGACGACCCGCCATGCCGCCGCACGTGTCCCCGCCCGTGTGGATCCCCGAGAATGACGTGATCCGAAGGCGCACCGCGCTGGGATCAAGGAGAGGAGACAGAGGAGTCTCTCAAGAAGTCTCTCGAGCGAATAGGGGAAGCCTCCCGTCGACGGCGCCGCCGTGGTCGCCTCGCTCTAGCTCGAGGAGCCCCGCAAGCGACCATCCTCCCGATGAATCTCTTGGCCTCGATCACTTGCTTCGCGCCTTCGACGACCACCTCCGAAAACCGCACAAAAGCAAAAGCGTCAAAAAGGGGAAGTGATGCTAAAGATGATGAAACAAAAGAAAGAAAGGAAGAGGCGTAAGCGTGAAAGCCATACCTTCATACCCTGACGAGGCCTAAAGCTCGTGGAAGCCGCTCAGCCGAGGGATCTCGCACCCTCAATCGGACCCCATCCCGGATATAGGAAAAATCCGTCCGAGGGTACCGCGGGATCCCAAGCCCCTCCCTATCCAGGACTCCGAGGCATCCTCAGCCTCCTCAAGACGAATGTCGCATATGGCTCAATCGCCACGAAATCCGAGAAGTGCCGGCCGGCTCGGTAATCATCCCAGTCACGGACCGATCGCTCGGGTGCATCATATCGGCGGGAGGCTTCACCGTGTCCTCAAAGGCGAATTCACGCCATGCCGGCGCGTCACCCTCTCTCCCGTATAATATGCATCGCAGGTCGACCTCTCAAAATCCTCCGATGCACACCCGCATCTCGGCCGCCTTCCAGCGCCCACCTCAAAGCGATCCTGTGGGAAGAATATCATCCCCTCATCCGTCTCGGCCTCCGTCAAAGGAAGGCAATCCGCGTACTCGAGGGTCGTACGCCCCGGGAGCTTATCTTCTCCCGGCATGCTTGGACCAAGACCGCATGGCCGGATACGCCCGACGTACTCCGCCACCGTCGCCACACCGTGACGTGAAAAAACTCCAACGCCCATACCTGCGAAAGGTAAAAATCAAATCAATCCAGTCTGAAAAGAAAAGTGTGTGCTAAAAAAAAAAAAGAGAGGGGGAAAGCAAAAGAGAGCTTATACCTCCAGGCAAACTCAAGCAAGCACAAAGAGCTCACAGCCTTTCTGGCCGTACCTATCGAGAGCAAAGTAAAGCTCGCCACCCCGCCTCTCCCCAAGACATCTCCGCCGTCTCCATGTCCTCCAAGGACCTCAGCGAAGGCAAAGACCGCCGTCCTCAAGCATGGCCAAAGAGGGTGCTCGAAAAAGCAAACCACAAGAAGGCCCCGGCAATCTGACGGGCGCCTATCCTCTCCTCCTGCCTCGTAACTCACAATGGTCTCCACAATCTTCCCGTAGACCACCGCATACTCCATCCCCATCCCCTTTTGGGAATAGGGGAAAATCCCAAGAGCTCGTAGATCGGCATCGCTATAGCCGTCCCGCCACTCAATGCCTGCGTCATTAAAGGACAGCCCGTAATCGCAGCGTAATCGGAGGGCGTAACCGTAGCCTCGCCCCAGAAGAAGTGAAAGGTGTGGGTCGCGTCCCACCAGTGCTGCGCCAGAGCAAACATCAAACCCTTGCTCTTAGGGAACTTGACCAGCCCCCTCAAGCACTCAACGAACTCCCAGAGCCCCGTCTCAACAACAATCTGTCTCGGACTCAGCAAAGCTCCTCGGCCCGCATCCGGAAGCCGATCCCACAAGTCAACCACGGACTCCACCGATCCTCGAGTCTTCATTTTGTTCGAGCCCGTCACAAAACGGTTTCCGCCCTGCAAAAAAAAAAAAAGAGAAAATGTCAAAAAAATTGCATTTGCATTTGCACAAAAAAAAAGAAAGCATACACATGCATTTAAAAAAAAAAATTCGACAAAGATAACAAAGATACAATGAGCATAGCCCCATTTTTCTCGCATAAAAGAAAACAGTTTTCAGCAAATCCCAATGCATTCAACAAAAAACAAAAAAACAAAAAAAAATGCATACATGCATATCATCCATCTTACATACAACGGGAGGAAAAATCCGTCCCACTTTTCAAAAAAATATATATATCCTAAACATACATACATCCCATATTGGCAAAATGCCCATTCTTTCCAAACAAAATGCATGCATTGCATCATTCATCAATATCAATATTCAATTTCAAAAAAAAAAAAAATCATCATCATCAACATGCAATATTCAATTTCAAAAAAAAAAAAAAAATCACAATTTTCGAATTTTCACATGCAATTTTCGAATTTAAAAAAAAAAAAATGGCGAAAATGCCAAATTCTTTTTCCCAAGCAAAATGCACCTTTTGGGTTACTCACATAATCATCAAGATTCAAAGACAATGAACATCAATATTCAATTCCAAAAAAAAAAATTTCAAAAATCACCTAAAATTCAAATTTCAAACAAGAAATCAACAAAGGGATCAAAGGGTTTCAAAGTATACCGTTCGGAGATTCGAATCCGAAGCCCAATGTTGCCAAGCACGGTAATGCTCCTCCGCAACCGATTGCGAAAGATTGTAATGCCTCCTCATCCGGACAAGCTCCAATCGTCTCTCCGCCACCGGGCCACGTCCTTGGCCTTGAAAAGCGCCTTCCCGTGTTCCATTGCTCAAAATCGAAGAAAACGGAGGATTTTTGAAGATTTTTGGCCAAAATGGCTTCCTTCCTCTTCTCTCTCTCTCTCGTAATTGCAATTTCAAAACTGAATGGGGAAGAAGAAAAGGGCGTTGGCCCTAATTAATACCCCTGCCTTTTAGCTCCTATCCGCGCGGATAGGATTGCAAGGGTCAAAATGACCCTTTTGCCCCTTAAAATTTCAGGACTCTGCAATTCAGTCCCCAACTTGACAGAGTTAACCAAAGTTAACCAAAGTCAGCCCCTTGTCATCAAAATCCTTCCCGAGAAAGATAACGAGATCCCGTATCTTTCATCAAAATCACCCCTATAGCAGAAAAACGTAAGACCGAGTGCCCCGAGAAAGATAACGAGATCCCGTATCTTTCATCAAAATCTTCCCCGGCAGTAAAACGTAAGACCGAGTGCCCCGAGAAAGATAACGAGATCCCGTATCTTTCATCAAAATCTTCCAAACGGCAGTAAAACGTAAGACCGAGTGCCCCGAGAAAGATAACGGATCCCGTATCTTTCATCAAAATCATCCCCTGGCAAAAAACGTAAGACCGAGTGCCCCGAGAAAGATAACGAGATCCCGTATCTTTCATCAAAATCACCCCTAGCAAACGTAAGACCGAGTGCCCCGAGAAAGATAACGAGATCCCGTATCTTTCATCAAAATCATCCAACGGCACAAACGTAAGACCGATTTCCATCGAATACGTTCCGATTTTCCTCAAAGAAAGGCTAACGAAATCCCCAAAGAAAGTTAACTAATCCCAAAAGCCAACGAAATTTCGAGGAAAACTCGAACTACGAAAGGGCTTGATTCCCACTAGGGATACGTAGGTAGCCTATCATTAGGTCCAAATTCCCTCGACCAAAACGGTCACCCTCTCCTTCGGCAGCAGACGAAGTCCACCGAAAGGCCATTTCAAATCAAGGTTCGAGGCACCTAAAACGCCATCTCCAAGGTCCAAGGCATCATCATCAAGGTCCGAGGCACCTGAAACGCCATCACCAAGGTCCGAGGCACCTAAAACGCCATCTCCAAGGTTCGAGGCACCTAAAACGCCATCATCATCAAGGTCCGAGGCACCTAAAAAGCCATCTTCAAGGTTCAAGGCACCTAAAACGCCATCTTCAAGGTTCAAGGCACCTAAAACGCCATCTCCAAGGTTTGAGGCACCTAAGACGCTATCACTAGGAAAGCGATAAATCGCAATCATCCCCAGCAGAGACCGAAAATGGTCATTCCTATCCCCAGCCGAGCGGATAACCATCAGACCGAAAATGGTCATCTCTTATCCCCAAGCAGTTCCTTTCCAAAGAACCGACCGCAGAACTCACTCATCAGTTCGAGGCACCTAAAACGCCATATCATCTCCGTGGTCAAAGACCCGAACTACGGCCGGCTTGATTCCCATTCGGGATACGTAGGTAGCCTATCGCTAGGTTCAGCCACCCGATCACTCGATCATCCTGCCAAATATGGAGCCTTACTCTTATCGACGACCCCGCTTCCTTCGAAAGCGCCGTCGCCGAGGGGCTACTGTAAGTGCTCCAATTTGAGCTTGTTAGAATTTTCGTTAGAAAATTAATGAAAGTTATAACATTTCTAACAATTCCTAACAATCCTAACTTTTCTAACAAAGTGAGGGTAAAATGGGCATTGTTATTTAAGGTTAAACCTTAAAAAAGAATCTCAAAAAGAAAAACAAAAGAAGAAAACCATAAATAGAAATGCTGGAAACATAAACTGGCTGCTTAATTTGAATTTCAAAAAGAAATATTCCTCTTGTCCAAAGCTGGAGCTGCATTTAATGAACAAAGGCACGCCGAGGGTTCCCATCCGCGCGGATGAGTTTGTCATCTCAGAGGGCTATAAATTGAGCCCTCCAAATACAAAAAGAAAGAGCCACAACACATTTTGCACCGAACCTCTGGCGAAATATAGAGAGAAAACAGTGAGAATTCACTTGAATTGTCACCATTTTCTCTCCAATTTTTCCCAATTCATACTCATCCACTCACTCTCATATTAAAGCCCTAAACACTCATACATACAAGCCAAACACTCAAGAACACAAGGAAGATTGGTAAACCCTCCTTCTCCTAACCCTAAATCTCAACCATGCATGCATTTGCAAACTACAAAATATAGTTCTTTCATCTTCTTGCTCTAGATCTAAGAAGATCACCATGGAAGACCATCTCCATGGATGATCTTCTACAAAGATCAAAATTATTTTCAAGTTCTCTTACTTTCTTGCAAAGAAAACTCATTTTCAAAACCCTAAAAACCATTTTCAAGCATAAAATCTCATTTTCAAAGGATAAAAATCCCCTTCCCAAGCAAATGAAATGCTTAGTCCTAATGTACCCCAAGGATGGTTTGGTATAGTTGATTCACCACTAAAATGTCTAGTGATCACTAACCAAAACCTAGGGAAATGGGTACAAGCATGGATGCAAAACCCCCTTTAAAATCATATTCTCCTTCTTGGGAAGTTGCTGTCCAGTAGCAATTTTCCCAGACCTCCGTCCATTATTTTAACTTTTGGACACAGATGAACTTGGAATTTGGTGTTGACTACAAAACACTTTTTGTAGCCAACATCCAGAGATTTCCAGACATATTTTTACTTTATTTTTTGGGTGAGTAAAACTCCTCTTTTCAAATTTTCTTTCAGAGGCTAGTTCATCAGCTTCTGGGAATCCAGATCTCATATCTGAGGTTTCCAGAAGGTTTTGACCCCTCAAATCTTCTCCAAAATGGAAAATTCCTTCGCACAAGTCTTATTTAAGGTGTCTAGAACAACTTTCATTCTCTGAGTTTATCCAGATTATGAAGTTTTAAGACCCTTGAATCCATTTCAAAATCAAAGGTCCACTGCCTTTTTCATTCTGGCAGAAATGGCTCTCAACTTCAAAAGGTCTTTTGAGTACCAAATCTCAATCCAAAAATCCTCCAAAAAATCATGGGATCAGTTTAAAGTCTTAAAAAGATATCCCAATTTTTACTTTTCTGAGTTTCAAAGTATTTTGGCCAAAACACACACACACACACACACACATAAATGATTTTCAGCTTGGAAGACTCGTTTTACGAGGCATTCCGGGTGCACACTAACGTCCTTCCCGGCGTGTAACATGACCTCCGAACCTAAATCTCTGATCTCGGGCTTTTTCAAAGTTTTGGCCCTCAAAATTAAAATGGCGTGGCGACTCCGTTTCGTTGATTTTTTCAAACAAAAATGGGAAAATTTTCGGATACACCATTCATCACACCACCCCGGACGCTGACAGAAGTAAAATCCTTCATGGGAAGACTGCAATACATAAGTCATTTTGTAAATCAGCTATCCTCGATCTGCAAGCCAATCTTCAAGCTGATGAGGAAAAGTGCCTACACAGAATGGACTCCAGAATGCCAGCTCGCTTTTGAAGAGATCAAAGCATACCTTGTGAATCCCCCGATTCTTTGCCCGCCACATCAGCAAAACCCACTGTTGCTATATCTAACTGTCACGGATACGGCAATTGGGGCTATGTTAGCTCAAGAGAAGAAAGATTCTAAGGTCGAAAACGCCATCTCTTTCGTAAGCAGAAAGCTTCAGGGGAGCAAACTCAATTACTCTGCTTGTGAAAAGACTTGCGCAGCAGCCCGGTCCGGTAGTGGGAAAGTGAAACACTACATGCAGTCTCACCCGATACATCTCGTCTCAAAGATAGACCCCATCAAATATCTGTTCGACAAGCCTTCCATCTCCATGAGGTTGGCAAAATGGTCGTTCTTTTTGGCTGAATATGACATCACATACTTGATGAGGAAATCCGTGAAAGGGCGTATAATGGCAGAACAGTTGGACGATTTCCCAAGTGATGAGTCCCGAGGACCTGAACCTCAATTCCTCGATAATGGAATCTTTGCTCTAGAAGGAGAAAATCGCTGGCAACTCTTCTGCGATGGGGCGTCAAACAAAAGGGGGAACGAAATAGGAATGCTTCTGGTCGATCCTACTGATGAACACACTCCCATAGCAGTAAGGTTGAACTTCGAGGTCACCAACAACGCTGCTGAATATGAAGCTTGCATAGCCGGGTTGGAGGCCGCGCTCGAAAGAAATATCAAAGAGTTAGAAGTGTATGGTGACTCTGCCCTCATCATCAATCAAGTCTCTAACAATTGGAAGACCGTGGATCCGGGTTTGCAGAAGTATCACACTTATATGGAAGAGCTAGTGACTCAATTCAAAGAAATCAACTTCCATTACCTGCCCAGAGATAGCAACAGGTTCGCAGATGCTCTGGCAACACTAGCCTCTCTTGTTGAAATACCTGAAGGAAAATCTGTCAAACCATTCAGAGTCGGGAGAAGAGAGAACCCCGCTTATTGCTTTGAAATCGAAGCGGAGGCCGAACTGGCCAGTGATCCATGGTATACCCAGATCTATCAGTACTTGAAGAATGGTGAAGCCTCTTTCAAAAATGAAGATGGGGAATATAAAGAAGGAATCAAAGCAAAAAGCCTCTCAGCCCTGAAGCGACTCGCCTCCCACTATGTTCTTTTGGGAAACATGCTGAACAAGAAGCATTATCAAGGCCCCCTCCTGCGATGTATCGGCAAACAAGAGGCTACCGGACTCATGAAAGAAGTACATGGTGGTACCTGCGGCCCCCATATGAATGCTCGGGCTCTAATGAAAATCATACTAAGAATGGGATACTTTTGGATCTCCATGGAAATCGACTGCATCTAGTTCGTCAAAAGCTGCGACAAATGCCAGCGGTACTCAAATCTCAGTCATTTGCCTCCTCACGAGTTATACTGCATGAAAACCCCTTGGCCTTTCGTCACATGGGGAATTGATGTCAAAGGCAAAATCACACCACCAGGCAGCAACGGCCATGAATTCGTCCTGGTAGCAGTGGACTATTTCACCAAATGGGTTGAAGCCAAGTCCTACAAAGTCCTCAACTCAAAGAAAGTAGCCCTCTTCATCAAAGAGAACATCATATGCAGATACGGGTTGCCAGCCGAAATCATCTCAGATAATGGATCCCACTTTGAAGGGAAATGCGACAGGCTGCTAGCAGAATTCAGAATAACCCGTTGTAAGTGCTCCAATTTGAGCTTGTTAGTATTTTCGTTAGAAAATTAACGGAAGTTATAACATTCCTAACAATTACTAACATTTCCTAACAATCCTAACATTTCTAACAAAGTGAGGGCAAAATGGGCATTGTTATTTAAGGATAAACTAAGGAAAAGAATCAAAAAAGTGAAAGAAATGGTCAAAAACCAAAAATAGAAATGGCTGGAACATAATCTGGCTGTTTAATTTGAATTTTAAAAAAGATTATTCCTTGTGTCCAAAGCTCCGAAGACATTTAATGAACAGTGCACGCGACTGATCCTATCCGCGCGGATAGGTTTGTCATTTCCAGAGGGCTATAAATTGAGCCCTCCAGTCACAAAAATAAAGAGGAAGAAGAGCACAATTCACAGTATTTTGGCGAATATACTCGAGAAAACAGTGAGAATTCTACAAGAATTGTCACCTTTTTCTCTTGAATCTTCCCAACTTTCACTCACTCAAATCAAACCCAAACACTCTTACATTCAAAGCCTCAAACACTCATACATTCAAGCCAAAGCCCCAAAATACAAAGAAGATAGGTATAACCTACCTCTTCTTACCCTAAATCTCTCATCCATGCATGCATCTTCAAACTACAAAATGTAGTTCATTCATCTTCTTGTCTTAGATCCAAGAAGATCACCATGGAAGTTCATCTCCATGGATGATCTTCTACAAGGATCTATATTATTTTCAAAGTGTTATTACTTTCTTGCAAAGAAAACACATTTTCAAAACCCTAAAAACCATTTTCAAGCACCAAATCTTGATTTTCAAAGGATAAAAATCCCCTTCCCAAGCAAATGAAGTGCTTAGTCCTAATGTACCCCAAGGATGGTTTGGTATAGTTGATTCACCACTAAAATTTCAAGTGATCACTAACCAAAACCTAGGGAAATGGGGACAAGCATGGATACAAAATCCCCCTTAAAATCATATTTTCTTTCTTGAGAAGTTGCTGTCCAGTAGCAATTTTCCAAGATCCCAGTCCATTGTCTTAATTTTTGGACACAGATAAACTTGGAATTTGGTGTTGACTACAAAACACTTTTTGTATTCAACATCCAGAGCTTTTCAGACATATTTTTACTTTATTTTTTGGGTGAGTAAAACTCTCTTTTTCAAATTTTCTTTTAGAGGCTAGTTCATCAGCTTCTGGAAATCCAGATTGCATATCTGAGATTTCCAGAAGGTTTTGACCCCTCAAATCTTCTCCAAAATGGAAAATTCCTTCGCACAAATCTTATTTAAGGTGTCTGAAACAACTTTCATTCTCTGAGTTTATCCAGATTATGAAGCTTTAAGACCCTTGAATCCATTTCAAAATCAAAGATCCACTGCCTTTTTCATTCTGGCAGAAGTGGCTCTCAACTTCAAAAGGTCTTTTGAGTACCAAATCTCAATCCAAAAATCTTCCAAAAAATCATGGGATCAGTTTAAAGTCTTAAAAAGATATCCCAATTTTTACTTTTCTGAGTTTCAAATTATTTTGGTCAAAACACACCCACGCACACACACACACACACAAATGATTTTCAGCTTGGAAGACTCGTTTTACGAGGCATTCCGGGTGCACACTAACGTCCTTCCCGGCGTGTAACATGACCTCCGAACCCAAATCTCTGATCTCGGGCATTTTTCAAAGTTTTGGCCCTTAAAACAAAAATGGCGTGGCGACTCCGTTCTTTTTCTCGGGTTTTATTTGATTTTTTTCAAAGAAACGCGAAAAATCGAATTTTTTCCCGCGAAATGGCGACACATCATCACACCTATCTACACACTCCTCTATTTCATATATAAACTCACTAGAGTCTCCCTCATCATCCATGGGGTATTTCATCATACCATAAATGGGATCTCAATCCTCTCACCCGCCACCATAATAGACAATTTCCCATTCCCCATATTTATTATAGTATTAGTTATGGCTATTAAGGAACGTCCTAACAAAATAGGAGACTCTCTACACATACTTTCTCCATTAACCATATCCAAAACCACAATGTCAACGAGGAAAATCAAAGTCCCCACTTGGATTCACACGTACTCTACAATACCCATAGGTAACCTAGTAGAGTGTTCCATTAGATGGAGGGTCACTGTGGTGGGATTTAACTTAGACGAGCCCAATTTTAAATACATGGAATATGATAATAAATTTATGTTATCATCAAGGTATAACATCGCCTTCACCTTCTTAGAGTCCCCTAAATTAATAGAAATCGTGAAACTTTGAGGTCCTTTTGTTTAGGTGAGTGGTCTTGTTAAACTATGGCACTAGCACTCTCTCCCATAATCAACATCTCATCTTCTCCATACATATGCTTTTTAGAATTAATGTCCTTGAAAATTTTGGCATAGGCAGGAATGTTTTTAATAACTATAAGCAAAGGGAGATTAATTCTTACTTTGGAGGACATCTCCGTCAACTCTTTCAATCGATGCTCTATCTTGTGTCTCATCAAACGGCCAGAAAAGGGCACATGTGGTACATATGGCTTTGGGATATATAAGTGTCTTTGGGATCCTCCCCCCAATACATATGTACTCTTTCCAGCATCTTTTTCAGAACTAGGATGAGGAGAGGGAGAAAATGAAGGAAAACTAACCTCTTTACTTACCAATTTGCCATTTCGTAGGGTGGATATGTTACCCTTGACTTTGAAAAGTTTCGGGCTTATAGCTTTGGAGGGCTTCAGCAAATTGCCCTATTTGAGTTTCAAGCTTTATAATAGCAGCACTATGTTGCCTGGATTCTTGTTGTTGCTCCACCCCGGATTGTAGGTATTACTATAAGGATTGCTTTGCGGAGGCCTTGGGATGTACCCTTTCAGTGCATGTGTCTGCTCATCATTAGTAATAAATTATGCACCACTAGGATAAAAGTTAGTAGCATGAGTATATAAACTGCATATAGAACAAGCATCTTGCACAACATTGGCATTCAGAGAAGTGCCCTTAGCATTAAATATAACAATCAACTGTGACACTTGCCTAGACAAATTATCATTTGCTTCCAACTCATGTACTCTGTTAGCCTTACCTCTAGTACATGGATGAGCAGCACATCCACTACTAGCTTGTGAAATTTTTGTGGTTTCTGTTCTTACCAGAATTGACTTCCCAGTCAGAAAGCACAAGTGTGACATCAGTTCTCTAAAGTCCTTCCTAGGAACTGCCTTGTACTTTCCAGTCAAAGTAGGAAGTCCAGCTGTTGTAGACGCAGTTGCATCTTGCACCTCTTGAGAGACTCTCTCTTCAGCTTTGGGCATAAGGAATTTGTAGGTGTCCATGATGTCCATATAATATATGGTGACATCTAATCCTTGAACATTAGCAGTTAGGCAAGGAATTGTCCTTCCATTTCCTAGATCTCTCAAGCCAGAAACCGCATTGGCATAGAACTGGTCAACATAGGAGGGAATTGTATAGTGTTGCTTCTTGTTGAACAAGGGAAAAACTCTAGAAGCCTTCATCTTCCTTATCATTTCTCTCCCCAAAGCATCTTGCTTCAATTCTTCTTCTCTAATTTCCCAGCCTGAAGGATGAAGTGAGGATCCTACAAAAAGAATTTGACCAAGTTAGATCCATTTCAAGAAGTCATAGTTCACATGAGGTCTATATAAACATGAAAATAAGTAGCATAACATCCAATAGAGTAAATGAGAAACAACAAGCGGTTTCAAATAATAGCACTATGCGATTTCCACATGCGGTTTAAACTTATGCGGTTTTACTCTAAAGTGAACATGCAGTTTTAAGCAAGAAACTGAGGTTTTATAGGTGAGGTTCTAAGGTATATTCAATGTAAAATTTTCAAAAATTTTCTAAGTATGGAAAACATGATTTTGAAATCATACAATCCAACGTATATAATATTTTTAGAAAATTGACATGAACAGTTTATGAACATATGACGAACACGAAGAACATCAAGAATAGAGACATGATAATTTTTTACCAAATTCAACAAATAGCATATCAAAATGATTCTAACAAGTTGTAGAACAACAATATAACAATAAAAACACAAATTTTGTTCAGAATCATTAAGAAATCATGAATAACATGGAGTGTGTTTAGAAAATCCCAAAAACTGTAAATTCAAAAATTAGCAACCTATATATAGTTAGATCATCAAATAAATTGCATAAACAAAATCCATATAGTAAAACGAGCAAAACCCAACAAGAATCAGTCAAAATGATCAAGAAATGAAAAATTAAACAGCCAAAATCAATTCAAGCATATGAAGGGTTTCTCAACAGTTCAACAATGGCGTTTTTACATATTCAAAGATTTAAAGTCAGAAACTTACCCTATCCCTTTCGGATTTCTATCGCGACTATGTCGTTGGTAAAAGAGTTGAGTTTTGAGGGAAATTTGTAAAGAAGCTTTGACTGCTTAGGATTTTTGGATAAGCTCACGGTCTGGTACTTGGGATTACCCGATTTTCTATGAGTCCTAGAGACACGGAAGAAATGACAAAAAACTCCAAGAGTGGGCTCGTATCCTAAAATGCGGCAAGTGACTAGAAAACTGTTTACAGTCCTAACTGTGTTGGCCACCATCTAAAGGGTAACGACATTGTTCACACTAAGGAACAAGGAGATAAAGGGATCTAGGGGAAACCTAAGGCCTAGCTCGAATTGACCCACAAAGAAGGCCACCCTCTCTCTACTCTTGATCAAGTTGACGATCTCAACTTATTCTTTGTTTACGTACGTAAATTTGTACTCGCTACGATGAATGATGTAATCTGAGCAAAATTTACGACAAATTTAATTTGCTCCAATGTCTCTGCATACTCAGGTGCATCGGTCTTAGAGTTCTGTGAAGCAAAGCCCAACAAGTGTGAGCTCTTGATAACAATCTTATCACTCTCCTCTAACCCCAACTCATCAAGAATTTCCATATCGGAGTCACTTTCCCCTCCCTCTTCTATCACAATTGCCCCATCCAAAGCATCATTCCCTTCATCTGCTTGTGGCTAGGAGGCCATAATGGCTATAGTAACCTGCTCGGCCAACCGGGCCTTCTCAAGGATCTCGCGATCACCTTTGAGCTAGCACTCGTGGCATGGCCATCATCATTGTCATCATAACCATGACAAGACAATTGTCAGTTTTGTGAATCCTCCCAAGCGTCGCTCCTCGCAATACCTGCAAGTACAAAAGCGGGGACAAACACCAAGACAGGTGGAGAGATCGAGCTCATTGGAAGGCCAGCCCCCCACCTATCCTAGCTCTGAATTCTATATATGTTAGGGGTGGCTTTGTTCCTACTACATAGTGGTTTTCGATGTGGTTTATGAGCGTTTTTATTGTTTGCGGGTCAAAACCGGGTACGCAGCCAGCCCGTTCGACCTACACGCCAACATTAAATGAAAGCGCGCCTTCCTAAGGCAAATGTCAGCATTGTTTCTCGCTCCTGTAATGATGCAAATATATGACGGCGTCCTTTCAAAATTCAGAATGCTCCAAGATTGGCGCCAGCTGTCCCCCACGTGGTCTACCCTTGCCATGCATGTTGATATTCCACCCCTACCTTTCTCAGTTAGACAACATTAAATAAGCAACCGAGCAAGCCTTCGAGATATATGCTTCCTACTCTTCCTCTACTCGAATAGAAAGCAGGGGCCACTGAACGAAATAATCCAAGTCCTCGCTCGTGTCTTACTATATGGGGGCCTAGAGCCTAACCCATAACGATCATAGGTTCGTTCCAAATCAGTTTATACTACGTTACTACGTAATGGGCTAGGCCCATATCTCTGCATCAACTCTGAGCTCATTATTAAGCTCGAGCTCGTCCTGAAGAGGGACTATATTCATCTCGTTTGGGGGCTTGGGGCCCAAGGAAGTTTGGCTCCTCGTAGAAGGCCGATAAGAGCTCTCCATAATCAAGCGGGACTCTACTCGGGCAATCCTACTCAAACAAAGATATTCTAATTCCCTCTGTGATATAATTCTAGCCAAGATTAACTCTCCTAATGCAACTCAACTACGGAATTTCAATTCTTGAGGATTACTCTACCGCCCACCTTTAAATAAGAGGTTAATTTCAATGCCAAAATCAGGTTTATTCTATTCTCCAATCTATCTTCTTTAGTTTGATTATAATTTTCTCTAAAGGAATCTTACTTTCACGTCGGATGATCTTTGCTAGTGAAACCCCGACCTAGTTTACATGTTTGTTTATCTGTTTCAGACTTAATCAAGGCAAATCCAAGTATTCAATCTGCTGATTCCTGATGGATGTGTTTTTACACACCCATTTTATATACTTTCTCACTTACTTTGAGTTTGATTTCCCGGGTTTTGTAGTGTTTTAATAGGTGTTTTGGAGTCTTGTTAAGTACAGGGTTAAACAGCTGGAAAGTGCGAAGTACAGATCAATTATGGCGAAATTTGGAATCACAAGAACTCGGGAGTAATTTTGGAGAAAGTCAGAAGAAAGAAAGCTTGAGAAATGCCTGTTGTCATGGGCGACCGCCCAGGGTCATGTGGGCGACCGCCCAAGTTGGATATCATCAAAGACATGAAGACACTTTCGTCATGGGCGACCGCCCAGGGTCAAGGTGGGCGACCGCCTAGGTGTGAAGAACGCGGAAGACCCAGTTGTTGTTGATATGGGCGGCCACACAGCCCCCACATGGGCGACCGCCCATGTCCCATTTTCAAAATATTCAGTTTCTTTTTTTTTACGCAGGATTTCATGCCCTTGCCAAAATTTACACCCTTTCTTCCCCAGATTAAATAGGGAACTGCAGAAACAATTTTTTCATGCTTTATTTTTCTTTTGGAATTCAAGGTTTGAAGGATTTGAAGAATTTCTTATCTTCAATCATTAGGTCCAGGTTTATGTCTCTTCTTTTGATTATTGTAATTCTTAGTTTTAGCATGAGTAGCTAATTTTCTTTTGATTTGCGGATTGGTTGTAGCAATACATGATCTTTATGTCATGATTTTTAATTATTAATTCAATTTCTTTCTAGAATAGCAAAATAGCTTTAAATTTGTTTTGGGGTTTCAAACTTATGCTAAGATATTTTTGGCCCTAGAACTTGTGGGTATCCATTATTACGGTAACTCGGGCATAGGTACATGACCTCTATTTTACTATTTAAACCTAATTGAGGACGTAACTGAATTCAATTGGTTTAGGTTCATATATTCCTTAGTTCTTCGTGAGTTCTTTAATTGATATACCTACGTAACTGGAAGTATAACAAAAGAGGAATACTTGAGTTGCAAATCGCACACCAAACCGTCCCAACTCATGATTTTGTGAATGAACCCTAGAATGAAAATTGATGGCTTTGTTAATAAATTGGCATGAAGTGAATGTATTGTGAAAGACCAATCTATGAATCTCTTAGTTGAAATCTGAATTCCCTCTTAGTTTAATTTTGCGATCCGTAAGCATTAGTTGTTTTCTTTGCATTTATTTTAATTTAAATCTTTCAAAATCAAAAACCCCCCTTTTTGTTACTTTCCGCATTAATTGAATCAGCTTGTTGAAACACTCAAGTCTCTGTGGTTCGATCCTTACTTGTACTGCTACTTCGATAACTTGTACTTGCAAGGTATTTTATTACACAGTGGATTTTCGTCCATCATGTTTTTGGCGCCGTTGCCGGGGACTTGTTGTGATTTTTAACAAGTTTATTTAATCGGTGCATGCTTGGTCGGCGTTCTTTGAATCCTAGCTTGGAACCATTGAACGACGACATTGATAGGTTGGGTCAGCGTTTAAAAGAACTAAACTTAAAAGAGGGCAATCCCCTCGAAAGTGACCTAGAAACTTCTTCCACCGAGGGAGAAGAAGATTTTAATTGTGTGATGGCAGACAAAATCATGAATGCGTTTGCTAGGCCAAGAGTCGACACATCGGTGTCGTGCATAGTGTTGCCCGATGCAGCACTAGATTATGAAATAAAAGGCCAATATTTTAACATGATTCCTAATTTTTATGGCCTAGCTGGTGAGGATGCATTAGCATTTTTGAGAGAATTCATGTCTACCGTGAGTGGGTTCCCTATAAAGGAGGGTGTTACATCGGAGCACTTGAGACTGAAGTGTTTCCCATATGCATTAAAAGATAAAGCCAAAACTTGGCTGTTGTTACTTCCTTCCAGTAGCATCACTACTTGGGATGGTTTACATGATGCTTTTCTTACTAAGTTTTACCCTTATGATGCATTGACAAATTTTAGGGTGAAAATTATGAGATTTGCAGAGGAACCGAGGGAAGCCTTCCACGAGGCATGGGATAGATTTAGGATGCTATAAATTCAATGCCCCCACCATAACTTTCCTGCTTCTATGTTGCATCAAACATTTTATGGGGCTTTATCCCCTGAATATCAATCAATGGTTGATAATGCAGCAGGAGGTAGTTTGGGTACCAAGACTGTACAACAATGCCAGGAACTGTTTGAGATGTTGAGTGCTAATTCTCAACAAAAGGGTTCTAGGGGACAACAAGGGGAGTGAATGAGGTAGGACTATGCAACGAGCTTGCTAAGCAAATTGCATTGTTAAACCAAAGATTTGATAAATTAGCTTTGCAAAATGCTTCTTCTTCTTCTTCTTCTATGCCTTCTACTGCTCATCTTGTGTATGATAGTTGTGTTACATATGGATCTAAATCTCATGATTATAACTCATGTCCCACTACTTGTCCCTTTAGCTATGAAACTGAGCAGGTACAAGCGATGCAAGGATTTGGTCAGAGGTTCCCACCAAACAACAATCAGTTTGGGAATACTTAAAATCCAGGATGGCAAGTAGGGTCGAGACATTCCAATCTGTCATGGGGTGGAAATCAACAGAATAAGAATCTCCATCCCCAACCACCTCAGGGGCCCTATGAGAGGAAGAAAGAGCCTTGGGAAGAGGCGATGGATCAGATGAGAGCGGAGCAACTCCAAGCAAGGGCAGAGCAGCAGCAAGCAAATAACAATCAAGTTGCTGCAATGAAAAAGTTGGAGACCCAACTGGGTTAATTGGCGGAGGCATTACAGGGACGACAACCGGGTACATTCCCTAGCCAAGGGGAGCAAGCCAAGGCCATCATCACCCTACGTGGTGGCAAACAGGTAGACAATCAGGTAGCTTCTCCCTCTTCTCCCCCTAAACCTCCTATCGTTGATTCCCCTGTTGTGGAACCCCCTAATGCGGAAAATGTGATTGTTGAGGATGTTGTGTCTGAGGATGAGGGTACAAATGGATTGGGGAAAGATGTGACTGTTGAGAACCCCATCCCCAAGCCATTTGTACCACCCGTTCCTTTTCCTGGAAGATTTTTGAGGAACAAACTTGATCACCAAATGAAAGAGCTGATTGACATGTTTTTTAAAGTAAATATTAATTTGCCTCTGTTGAATGTGATCAAGAATGTTCCTGCATATGCAAAATTCTTTAAAGAAATTAATTCTAGGAAAATTCAGTACGGGAAAGATGATAAGTTGGTGTTGGGTGAGAGTGCGAGCGCTGTGGTCAAACATAGTCTTCCGCCGAAAATGAAAGACCCCGGGAGTTTTCTAATTTCCATTACTTTGGGGGATTCTAACACGGTGAAAGCTATGCTTGATCTCGGGGCTAGCATTAATTTGTTACCTTACTACATATATCTTGAGTTGGGTTTACCTGAGCTAAAACCCACTATGATGGCCCTACAACTTGCCGACCGGTTCATTAAAAGACCATTGGGCATCGTAGAGGATGTTTTAGTTCAGGTTGGGTCATTGATCATTCCGGTGGATTTTGTGGTTCTAGAGATGCCTCGCGGTGAGGGTAGTCGCCGTGATTCACCCATAATGCTTGGGCGACCATTCATGGCAACGACCAACACCGTGATAAATGTTGGTAACGGCACTCTTTCCATGACTGTGGTAAATGAAAAGATTGAAATAAATGTTTTTGATGTAATGAAAAATTCGGTGGGTCATGATGAGTCTTGCATGCTTATAAATGATTTGGATATTGTTGATGATTGTGTGAGTGAGATGTCATGGCATGAGAGAGACTGTGAGGAGTTAGAGTCGTTGATGTCAATGGGCGGTGAGAAACTTAGGGATAATGCGAATGCTCAGCTGATGGCTGTGGATAAGGCCGACGAGCACCATCCTAGTGATGGCCCGTTTCACCCCCTAGGCCACTTCAATGAGAAGTTGGTGCCCTCTATTGTGATTCCCCCAGTCCTTGAGCTGAAAACTCTCCCTGCAAATTTAAAATATGCATTTTTAGGAGAGAGAGAGACTTTGCCTGTGATAATTGCATCTGATTTGACCACTAAACAAGAGGCCCAATTGATTGCTATTTTGTGTGAGTATAAAGAGGCCATTGGGTGGATATTAAAGGACATTAAGGGAATCAGTCCCTCGATGTGCATGCATAAAATTCATCTCTTGGATGGTGGTAAACCGTCTAGAGAGAGACAGAGAAGGTTGAATCCCCACATGGAGGAAGCTGTGAGAAAAGAGGTCCTTAAGTTGCTAGATGCGGGTATTATTTACCCGGTGACTGAGAGTGAATGGGTAAGCCCGGTACAAGTTGTACCAAAAAGATCGGGCATTACTGTTGTTCAAAATGAGAAAGGTGAGGATGTGATAATGAGGGAAGTGACCGGTCTTAGGATGTGTATTGACTTGAGAAAATTAAATGCTGCAACCAAGAAAGATAACTTCCCCTTGCCTTTTATTGATCAAATGCTTGAGAGGTTGGCGGGTCATTCTTATTATTGTTTTCTTGATGGTTTTTCGGGGTACAATCAGATTGCCATAGCCCCTGAAGACCAATCCAAAATCACCTTCACATGTCCTTTTGGCACATATGCATTTAGGAGGATGTCTTTTGGGCTTTGCAATGCACCTACGACATTTCAAAGGTGTATGACCTCCATTTTTTCTGATATGATTGAGAGGTGTGTTGAGGTATTCATGGATGATTTTTCTGTTGTTGGGGATAGTTTTGAGGGTTGTTTAAAGAATTTGGCATCTGTTTTGAAAAGGTGTTGCGAAACCAACTTGACTTTGAGTTGGGAAAAGTGTCATTTTCTTGTGAAACATGGTATTGTTTTGGGGCACATTGTGTCGAGTAAGGGGATTGAGGTTGATAGAGCAAAAATTGATGTGATTGCTAAATTGGCTCCCCCGAAGTCGGTTAAGGATGTGCGAAGTTTCCTTGGGCATGCGGGTTTCTATAGGCGATTCATAAAAGACTTTTCAAAAATTTGTAAGCCTTTATGTAATCTGCTTGCCAAGGATACGAAGTTCATTTTTGATCAAGAGTGTGTTAATGCTTTCAATTTTCTTAAAGAAAAGTTGACTTGTGCTCCCATTCTTTCTAGTCCCAATTGGTCTCACCCTTTTGAGATCATGTGTGATGCCTCGGACTTTGCTATTGGGGCTATTTTGGGACAAAGGATAGATAAATTACCTTCCGTCATCCATTATGCAAGTAGAACACTTAATGATGCACAACTGAATTACACCACCACTGAAAAAGTGTTTTTGACTGTTGTGTTTGCTTTGGAAAAATTTCGTTCTTACTTGCTTGGGTCGAAGGTAATTATTTATTCTGATCATGCTGCATTGAGACATTTGTTGAATAAGAAGGATGCTAAGCCTCATTTGTTGAGGTGTATGTTATTGTTACAAGAGTTTGATGTTGAGATCCGGGATAAAAAGGGGACTGAAAATGTGGTGGCGGATCATCTATCGAGGCTTGAGGACTATTCGTATTTTAATGTCGAAGAGAGTATGATTCCGGTTAATGAAAATTTTTCGGATGAACAACTTCTCGTTGTACATGTCCAAGAGCCTTGGTATGCTGATTTAGTTAATTATCTTGCGTCTAATTTGATGCCACCACACTTCACCTACGACCAAAAACGTAAGTTCAAGTCGGATGTGAAGCATTATATTTGGGATGACCCTTATTTGTGGAAAATCTGTCCGGACCAAATTGTTAGAAGGTGTGTTCCGGACCATGAGCAAAGCAGTGTGTTGAGATTTTGTCATGAACTCCAATGTGGGGGTCATTTTAGTGGCCAAAAGACCGCTAGGAAAGTGCTTCAATCGGGTCTTTATTGGCCCACTTTGTTCAAAGATGCTCAAAAGTTTTGCATTAGGTGTGATAGGTGCCAAAGGGTCGGTAGTATAGGAAAACGTGATGAGATGCCCCTCCAAAACAATTTAATTGTTGATATTTTTGATGTGTGGGGCATTGATTTTATGGACCCTTTTCCCCCGTCCCATGGTTATTTGTACATACTTGTGGCAGTCGATTATGTGTCAAAGTGGGTGGAAGCAATTCCTACCCGTACTAACGATGTTAATGTTGTTTGCAAGTTTGTTGGTGATTGTATTTTCAGCAGGTATGGAGTGCCACGGGCGATTATCAGTGATCAAGAGACTCACTTCACGAACAAGAGGTTCAATACGGTTTTGAAAAAGTATGGGGTTGTTCACAAGTTGGCTACAGCCTATCACCCCCAAACTTCGGGTCAAGTTGAGGTAAGTAACCGGCAAATCAAAGCGGTGTTAGAAAAGATGGTGCGTCCTAACCGAAAGGATTGGGCTTTGAAATTAAATGATGCAATTTGGGCGTACCGGACAGCATACAAAACACCCATTGGGATGAGTCCGTTTCGGATTGTTTATGGGAAAGAATGTCATCTCCCTGTTGAGTTGGAACATAAATCTTATTGGGCTATCAAAGAACTCAATATGGATTTGACACAAGCCGGAGAGAAAAGATTGCTTGCACTTGATGAGTTGGAGGAGATGCGACAAGCAAGTTATGAGAGTGCGAAATTGTATAAGGAACGCACCAAGAGGTACCATGACAAGAATTTGAAGTCTAGAACCCTCGTTCCGGGTATGAAAGTCTTGCTTTTCAATTCCCATTTGAAGTTGTTTCCGGGCAAGTTAAGGTCCAAATGGTCGGGAGTATCCTTGTTAGTGCTAGTTTATCACCATGCTAGTTTAGGATTTTTTTTTTGTAAAAAAAAATAAATAAAATAAAATAAAATAAAAATTTGTTCTCTTTATTTTGGGATGTGTTGGCCAAAGTCTGTGATGATTGAGCGTTGTTTGTTAATCACCGGTACTGTCTTGGATTTGGGAATTAGGGTTACATTGAAACAATAAACCATGATTGCACCACCTCTCACTTCCATTTATCATTGATCATTTTTGTCACTCTAGGTGTCCTTTATGGGATCACTTGTGCATTCTCGGGGCCCCTAGAACATTGTTTGCCTGATTGTCAATAACACGTCACTAGGCTATTTTGATATATATGGCTAAATTCTTTCAACCCTTTTGTGAACCTTGTGTTGGGTTTTATGGATCCATGCGCAGCGGAATTAAGCATAAAATTAACACAAAACCCAAGCCCTAAGATCCGTTCTATACGATTAAATTGAATTTGCTATGAGATAGAATTTACCAACCTAAATTGCTTTCCGGTCTTGAGCTATCGAACGGATAATTATGTGATTCGTAATCACAAACTTTTGATCTTCAAATCTTCGAATCTTCAACTCCTTTGGATCTTCAGATTTGAACTCTAGGTCTTTGATTTGTTTGAACAAAACTAAGACCCTCTTTTGGTAATCCACACAAATATGAATGTCGAGAACAATTCTCGGGTTGGGAATTGCTAGATTCCTAAAACTTATGGAAGAATATTGAGAGGACTTTTGATTGTGAATTTCTTATTGAAAAATTCGACTAGGGAATTAGGTCTCGACGGACCTCACATATTTATACTACAATAGTATGAATATGTCTCCTAATCGTATTAGGAGAACAGCCGCCAAACCGCGTAGGGCTTGATATGTCGCGCGGTATATTAAGCCATTGGCTTAATATGTCGCGCGGCATATATAGCCGCATACGAGACTCTCAACCATTCTTCCTCCGGTTTAACCAATTCATTCTATTTGTGTGTGACCCAATAGGATTGTATTATGTTGGCAATGAGTCCGATCATATCGGCCCTCATAAGACATAAGCGGACTCTAGCAAGCCATTATGTCTACCCAAATAACACAACGTAAGAGTTCACGTTTCCAATGGTACACTTTCATTTATCCCTTTGTCTCACGATGTTATATTGAACACAAGTCATGGTCCACGTCAACTTGTATTTGTTCAATGCTTTCTCGATCTTGAGTATAATGATAGTCCAATCATATTGGGGTGTGGCCACACGCTTTCATCATTATCACTCATTGAGGGCCCAAGCAAAACATCTCTCTTTCGAGGGACAAATTCCATCTTGACTTATCATCCTTCCCATCATGAATCCGATCATGCCAAAGATAGCCTTTATAGATATCGTGTTAAGATACCGTTTGACTAAAATCAAACATAACTTTCATCATGTGTAAAGTCATGATAATCTCAGGTCTAGGGACTAAATGAAGTGACCATATGAGATTTAATTATGACATTTGACCATGACATAAATCTCATACGGGTCAGAGTCCAGATTACTTGTTCTCGACAAGTACCCATAATTTCAATGTGCATCTCTATGCATATAATCATCATATGATTATCCATTGACAATTATACTAATTATTCTCTTAATAATCGGTGACGGAGATTATTACAATAAATATGCAAACTATATAATAATCAAATAATAAACATAAACGATAAAGATGATACATAACGGTTTTCGATTAAACATAACTAAAGCCTAGGGCATTACACCAACAGTCTCCCACTTGCACTAGGCTCCATTTATGTATCGAATACTCATGGATCCAACATGACCCATCATGCTTACACTTTGTGCGAGGGTCTTTGTAAGTGAATCCCTTATGTCATCATCGGTTGATACTTTGTATATTTTAACGTCTTCTCATTCTTTATGAATTCCTTGAAGAACGTCTAAGTGAGTGTTTGGATCGCTGTTGTGACCTTGGTTCCATTGTTTGCACAAGTGGCACCACTATAGTCATAACAAAAGTTTCATCGATTAGTGATACTTGGAACATTTCCAAAACACTAAGCGAACTTTTGATCCAAACTGCCCTCTTTCAGCTACATCATATGTTGCTAAAATATGGCCTTAGTAGTAGAATCGGCTACAATTTCTGCTTGGAACTCTTCCAATCAAAATTGCACCTCTTATAAGCATAAACACAAATCCTAATTGCGATTTTAAAAATAACTTTGTCAGTTTGGAAGCTAGCATCTATGTAACCCTTACAACAAGATTAAACTTCCAATCTTTCAAATCCCAAGAACGTATCCTTAGTTCTTTATAAGTACTTAAGGATCATCTTGACTGCCATCCAATGGTTCTCATCACAGGATTAGATTGGTATTGACTCATCATGCTTATAGCATATGAGACGTCGGGTCTAGTACAAATCATGGCATACATGACAGATCCAAATGCCGAAGCATATGGAACTTCATTCATTTTCCTTTTGCTCATCAGTTGTCTTAAGACAATGAGTATTGCTAAGAGAAATACCATGACCCATTGACAAGCTACTCTTCTTAGACTCTTCTAAGAATCTTGTCAATGTGAACACTTTGACTCAAACCAATTTATCCTTCTAGATCCATCTCTTAATGCCAAGGATGTAAGCGGCTTCACCCATATCTTTCATTGAGAAACCTTTCCTTGACCAAGACTTAACAGTCTTAAGTGTCGGAACTTGTTTTTCCAATGAGTAAGATATCATTGTAATAAACAATAGAAATAATACCATGCTCCCACTGAATTTCATGCATATACAAGGTTCATCTTCGTACTTGATAAAGTCAAACACTTTGACCAATTCATCAAAACGAAGATTCCAATTCCTTTAAGCTTGCTTCAACCCATCTCATGGATTTTTGCAACATGCATACTCTATTAGAGTTTCTTGGATCGTCAAACTATTCGGGTTGTGTACTATACACATCCTTAATAATCTTTCCATTTAAAGAAAGTCGTTTGACATCCATTTGTCATATCACATAGTCACAATATGTGATAATGGCAATTGAAAATCTAACAGACTTCGACATTGTAACGGGCGAAAAAGGTTTCAACATAGTCAATACTATGAATTTGCCTAAATTCCTTTGTTACAATTCTTAGTCATGAAAGTACACACCTTCCCATCCATGTCGGTCTTGAAGACCTTCTTGCATCCCATTAGTTTTTACACCTTCAGGTAGCCCAATCAAGTTCCAAACTTGATTGTCAAACATGGATTGTAATTTGGATTCCATGGTTCATAACCATCTATCCAAATTAGGAGGGGACATCGCTTCTTGATAGCAAGTAGGATCGTCATTCTTAATGACTTCCACTTTATCACTTTCCGCAACGAGAAATCATTATTCCTTGAGTTCGGATCGTGACCCATCCAATCTACGATGGACTTGTGCATCTTGAACCGGTTTCACAACTCCTTTGTAAACTTGGTTCTGTCTCTACTCTTGGTTCCATATTATTTTCGGGTTCTTGAACTTCTTTCAAGATTAATTTTACTCCCACTAGATTCTTTATTGAGAAACTATTTCTCAAGAAACAAATCGTGTAGAGCAACAAACATTTTGTTCTCTTTGTGATTGTAAAATCAATATCCGAAAATAACCTTGTTAGATTTGGTGCTAACTTATAAGAGACAAATCTCTTTACATAAGATTCGCAACCCCAAATCTTCATGAAAGACAAACTAAGTTTTCTTCCATGCCACATCTCATGTGGGGCCTTAGGAACCGATTTAGTAAGGACTCAATTCAGTGTAACCGCATCATTTCTAATGTATATCCTCAAAAGGAAATAGGAAATAGGAAAGTCTAATTGACACATCATCGAATGAACCATGTCCTACAAGGTTCAATTCCTCCTTTCGGATACACCATACAATATGGTGTTCGGGTGGAGTCAACTTTGAAACGATTTCATAGTTTTGAGATGATTGTCAAACTTTTGGCTCAAATATTCATTACCTCGATCCAATCGAAGTACTTAATAGTTTTGCCAAGTTGTTTTGCACTTCATCTTGAAATGTTCGAAACATCTCAAACGATTCACCTTTGGACTTCATCAGATAGACATAATCATATCTAGATAAGTCTTTAGTGAAGTATGATGAAATACCGAAATCCTCCCTAGCAATGCTTTGCTTAATAGTTCACATACATCTTATGTATAATGACCAATAAGTCACTAGCCCTCCCACTACTTTAGTGTAGGGTGGTTTGGTCGATAATCCCAATAAATAAGATCAACATTCCTCAAATGATTGATAGTCATATGAGTCTAAAAGTCCATGTTAATGGAGTTTAGATATATGTTTCTTATTTATCTGACCAAACCGGCAATGCCATATGAACGCGTTGTTCATATTATTCGGTTTAGATTTCCATTTATATTATAGATATCTTCAACATTATTTTGTTTCTCATCTTCAAGGATATGAAGATCATTTAATGACATATGCATTACAATAAGGCATATTATTAAATAAATATAAAACTTCTTATTGAAAATAAGAAAATTATATCCTTCATCATCCATTTAAGAAACATAAATAATACTCCTACTCAAATCTGGAACGTAGTCATACTTGTTCAAAACAAGTACTACTTCACAAGGTAAAGTGACTTCATAAGTCCCTTATGGCTAATGTTGCAACTCTTGCTCCATTCCCATGCATAGGTTTAATTTACCTTATTTGAGTAGCTTTCTATTCTTTGTTCCTTGCACATTTAAACAAATGTGGGATCCAATCCGGTATCATATACCCAAGAATCAAGAAGTCGAAATGAAAAAATATCTATCATATAGATACTTGAAGTAGTAGCAATCATATTGCCCTTCTTCACCTTTTAGGCCTTCCTAATAAGCCTTGCAACTTTGCTTCCAATGACAATCTTATTGCAATGATAGCAAAATGCATCCTTTTGAGACACTTTGGGTTTAACCTCTTCGGCTTTGACAACATTTGTCCTAGGTTTAGCAACTTTTGCTTTACCTTCTTTTCCTTCCTTTATGAACCCTTTTATTGTGTCAACCATTAACACAATTTACGGATTGCTCCTTCTTTCATCATATGAATTGAGAGCCTTCACCACAACATATATCTTTTGCCTAGTTCGCATTTGGAACATTTCCTTTATGCGGTGTGCTAGAACAAAAGAATAGTTATCATGTGCTTAAGGTTCTTCATAAGAGCCTTTAAACACGGTGACAAATATAAGGCAAGCAATATTGTCAGAATCATCACTATGTTTCTAATGTTGCTTCCTTATTTGCCCTTTGCAACATTTGCAATAGGATCAATAGGAACAGATTCGTAATGAACGTACAAATTTACCTAAGAACCATTCTTTAGGCTTTTGATCCAATCAAAATTATTTGTATCATTCATTTCGAACTTTGTCCTTCATAAGGACGAATCGCAATTATCATTATGTAATGCTACTTCTACAACAAAATATACAAATTATATGAACACATATCAATATCAACACATTTATCATTTAAGAGTAAATAATGTATTTTACAAATACTCCCATTAAATCATACACCTTCCAATGCAAATAAGCATAATATGTATTTAATGGGCTAAGATCCAACTTTAATTTAATCTCAAGTACGCTATGGCGCACCGCTCAAGATTAAACTAAATTAGGTAGAAAACATCAATCATATCGTATATGACTCTTAGGACTAAGATCCATCTTTAATTTAATCTCAAGTACGCTATGGCGCACCGCTCAAGATTAAACTAAATTAGGTAGAAAACATCAATCATATCATATATGACTCTTAGGATCTTTTATGAGATTTATTTAAGACATCATATGTCTAAGCATATTTTAATCTCATCTTATGCCTTGGGTCCAAAACCATTTTGATAACCCAATTAAGTTCATTCATATTAAACGTATAGGAACCACCATTTCCTCATCTTGCTCGCAAACGGAATAGAATCAAAGTACCTTGCTATGGCAAGCCCACCCAAAACTATCCGAGTGGTCTCAAGTGTTTAATCATGAATTGGCATAAAGAACTTAAAAGTTAAATGAAGGTTCTTTAAGGTAGATTATAAGCATATCAGCAAAGATGGTCATAATCATGCACCAGGTAAGTTCCCGGGGAAGATAGGTGAGCCACAAGGACTACTTAAGTACCAACTCTTCCTTAGACAACTCTCCTAGTCATGCACAATTAGAAATCACTACGATTTGGCAACATAATCACTACCTTTTATAAATAATCAGTTTCCTTTTAAATTTCGCGTAATTATGACTTGTTTCCATAAACAATCATAAAATTCAAAAGTTACAATGTCTAAATCTAAACATATTAGGAAACTATGAATCAATGTTTCAACTAAACATCTAATAAAAAAATTCTTACTTGTAAAACTGACTTGTTTCATAAACAATCAGACACTAACTTGTTTCTCATAAACAATTAGTGAACTATAATTCAATGTTCAAAAACATTCTAGAATTACAACAGTTCTTCATGCATAAGAACACTCAATAATTATGCAACGCAACAATTAAATAAACACCTTTTAATTAATTAAGCAAGCATAAACAATGAATTAATCTAGCATAGCCCTATAAACTCAATTTCCAGAAATTTATAGCATCCAGATTAAGACATAAAACATCTCAGATTGTAAACACAATCACGAGAATAGCGAAAAAATTAAACAAGCGATTACGCTTGATTTGGCTTATTATGTCGCGTGACAACATCAGCCAGAGGCTTGATATGTCGCGCGACCTAACAGGCCAGATAACCTGAATTCCTCATGGCTCATCATGTCGCGCGACTAAAGTAGCCAAGTAACGAGATTTCAGATTTCAATCAATTCGAGATTATATGCAATTAAATCATATAAAACAACCCTTTTCTGATTTAATTCAACATAATTCGAAAACGATTTTCACATTGTTTCACATAAACAATCAAAATTCGATCGCATACAAAAAACATGCAACGAACATATAAACAATTTATATAATCATTCTAGCATGTTAATTCAAACTTAACCATATGAACGGGGCTCACGATACCCTTTGTTGGGTTTTATGGATCCATGCGCGGCGGAATTAAGCATAAAATTAACACAAAACCCAAGCCCTAAGATCCGTTCTATACGATTAAATTGAATTTGCTATGAGATAGAATTTACCAACCTAAATTGCTTTCCGGTCTTGAGCTATCGAACGGATAATTATGTGATTCGTAATCACAAACTTTTGATCTTCAAATCTTTGAATCTTCAACTCCTTTGGATCTTCGATTTGAACTCTAGGTCTTTGATTTGTTTGAACAAAACTAAGACCCTCTTTTGGTAATCCACACAAATATGAATGTCGAGAACAATTCTCGGGTTGGGAATTGCTAGATTCCTAAAACTTATGGAAGAATATTGAGAGGACTTTTGATTGTGAATTTCTTATTGAAAAATTCGGCTAGGGAATTAGGTCGACGGACCTCACATATTTATACTACAATAGTATGAATATGTCTCCTAATCGTATTAGGAGAACAGTGCCCAAACCGCGTAGGGCTTGATATGTCGCGCGGTATATTAAGCCATTGGCTTAATATGTCGCGCGGCATATATAGCCAGATACAGAGACTCTCAACCATTCTTCCTCCGGTTTAACCAATTCATTCTATTTGTGTGTGACCCAATAGGATTGTATTATGTTGGCAATGAGTCCGATCATATCGGCCCTCATAAGACATAAGCGGACTCTAGCAAGCCATTATGTCTACCCAAATAACACAACGTAAGAGTTCACGTTTCCAATGGTACACTTTCATTTATCCCTTTGTCTCACGATGTTATATTGAACACAAGTCATGGTCCACGTCAACTTGTATTTGTTCAATGCTTTCTCGATCTTGAGTATAATGATAGTCCAATCATATTGGGGTGTGGCCACACGCTTTCATCATTATCACTCATTGAGGGGCCCAAGCAAAACATCTCTCTTTCGAGGGACAAATTCCATCTTGACTTATCATCCTTCCCATCATGAATCCGATCATGCCAAAGATAGCCTTTATAGATATCGTGTTAAGATACCGTTTGACTAAAATCAAACATAACTTTCATCATGTGTAAAGTCATGATAATCTCAGGTCTAGGGACTAAATGAAGTGACCATATGAGATTTAATTATGACATTTGACCATGACATAAATCTCATACGGGTCAGAGTCCGATTACTTGTTCTCGACAAGTACCCATAATTTCAATGTGCATCTCTATGCATATAATCATCATATGATTATCCATTGACAATTATACTAATTATTCTCTTAATAATCAGGGACGGAGATTATTACAATAAATATGCAAACTATATAATAATCAAATAATAAACATAAACGATAAAGATGATACATAACGGTTTTCAGTTAAACATAACTAAAGCCTAGGGCATTACACCAACACCTTGGACTTTCGAACTCAGTAAATAAAATTTACCGCCAGGACCCCTTTTGAGCTATTAATAGAAAAGAATGGAACACTGAGACCACCATTCGCCTTCAGTTGAGGGCTTTTTCCTTACCTCTTTCACTTAGTGCTAGGATGCCTTACCTAAATAGGAAAGTGAAACTAAGAAGCCTTCTTTTTACATGTAAAGGTATGGGTGGGATAACTTGGTGAGACGACCGGATAATCAAGGGTCGGCATTGTTGGTGAGGGAGTTCTATGCGAATGCATATGAGGCGGGGGAGGTGAGGAAGTGTGCGGTTGTGAGGGGTAAAAATGTGTGGTATAATGGTGAGGACATTAACAGTTATTACGGAATGGTGTCTCCCTGTTAGTACCCGGTCCGAAAAAAAGTGTTTTAATGAGTACAGGGACTGAAGTGCAATTCGGGAAAATCTGGGACTAAACTGGCATTTGGGAGCTTTTGGACCAAATAGGAAATATTGGAAAATTCAGGGACTAAACTGGAAATATGGAATATTTGGGACGAAATTGATATATTAAAATTTCTGGGATTAAATGAAAAATAAAATCCTAAAGAGCGAATTGCAAAAGAAGTCATTAGAGTGGCCAAAGTGCGACTGCAAAATCGCGAGACGAAACGGATAATAATGGTACTAAATTTAGGCCAAGGTTTCTTTGGAAGTGGCCGAGCTTCTAGGCCATTTTGCACAAGGTGGCCGGCCATTCAAGGCCATTTGGGGCCAAGGTGCAGCATTTGGGCCAAGGCTGAAATGGAACTGGGCTTTGCAATACTTGTGCCGATCGACCATTTATCAGCGCCGCCAGAACCTAATTTCTAGTGCCGATCGAACCTTAATTTAAGTGCCGATCGGACCTTAAATTAAGGCCGATCGACCCTTTATTTTTGTGCCGATCGAACCTTATTTTAGGGCCGATCGACCCTTCAGTTGGCCCAGCCCAAGTACCGAAGCACTATAAATAAGTGTGCCCGGCTCCCATTCTCAACACACAAATTACTCGGGAGAAACGAGACTACTCTTGTTTTACCCACAGTTCTTCTTACTCTCTTCGAATCGCCCTAGATTCGACCCCAAAGTCTTGCTACAATTGGTAAGACTCTTTTTAATATTTTTGTTTCCTATTATTATTGTCTTATTATATTTGCATGCTTATTATATTTTAATTGTTCCTTTATGCTAGATTTAGGACTGTTTTAATATATTTAAATATGCAATAGCCGAGGATGATCTAAGGTTTCGCCCAAGAAAACCCAATGGATCTAGGAACTATTTCTTACCTTCCACCTTAGTTATAATTATCCCATGATCAACAATCCCCAAGGATGAACGTTGATTAGTGCACCTTCCGAGGGCCTAACTCAAAGGTTCTAGGGTGTGATCATCAATTAATTCTTTCTCTCCCCTCCTCCTTATGCATGATCCCGTTTCTTCTATCTATTCCTGTAAACACCGCACACAACCAACACCCCACATGCTAGAAAGACCGATCCGTCGGGCAATAGGAGTGATAGCGTTTCTTCTTCTGTTGTAACTTGACCCCCAAACCCAATTAACTGTTTAGCCTTTTTTCAAAGCTTTGGGCTATATCAAAGTGGCGTGGCGACTCTCAAAATTAAACTAATATTTTAATATGGTTTAAAGCGAGTGTCACTAAATGAATATCCCATTTCGGTCCGACATTATATAATTATTTATTTTAAACATCCGAATGCGCGTTGCATCGGGACGGGGTATTCACAGTGGCGACTCTGCTGGGGAATGTTTTGAAATCTTTTCAAACTAAGTGGGTCAGACTTTCGTTTCTTTGTATGGTGTTGCATTTTTCGCCTTCTGTTTATTTTCTTTATTCTTAACTGTTGCATTGCATGCATGCATCTCATGTAAATAAAAATAAATCCTTTTCTTTTTTCCTTAAAAAAGGAATTAGACTTTTCACCTCACACTACCACTAGAGTCCGTGTCACACTGCACAGACACCCTTTAACCCATCGGAGAAGCCAAAGTGCGGGAAGTGTGGTGATCATGTCGCCTCCCTTCCGAGTCTCACTTGGCCATCCACTCATCAGTGCGCTTCGGCTGCACGGTGGGAACCTGAAACCTAACCCTTGTGTCACCCACTTTACTAGGAATACACTCCATGTGACCGGTTGGTTTAACTAGCTTTTTTATGTAGACAATTAATAAGGTCTTTATGTTAAGTCGCTACGAACCAATGATAAGTCAAGATCTATCGAGAGATTAAAGGCACTAAAAAATTGATTTCCTTTTAAGAGAACGTGCTATGTAAGGTTGAGTGATATATTGTTAAAAGATCTTGGCCTATCATAGGTTTGTGGTACTTTTCATAAAAATCATGTTAAATGTCTATATGAGACAGTTAGTCATTAGGATCCACCACTTTAGGACCTTTAGTTAGTTGCGAAAAAGGGGTATCCCTTCCAACCAAGAGTAGGTTCTATAAAAAAAATAGAGGGCTTTTTTGAATAAAATGCTTAACCACTCTTCATTTCTAGGACCCTTCGAGGTCCGCTCTTCATTTCTAGGACCCTTCGAGGTCCGCTCTTCATTTCTAGGACCCTCCGAGGTCCGCTCTTCATTTCTAGGACCCTTCGAGGTTCGCTCTTCATTTCTAGGACCCTTCGAGGTCCGCTCTTCATTTCTAGGACCCTTCGAGGTCCGCTCTTCATTTCTAGGACCCTCCGAGGTCCGCTCTTCATTTCTAGGACCCTTCGAGGTCCGCTCTTCATTTCTAGGACCCTCCGAGGTCCGCTCTTCATTTCTAGGACCCTCCGAGGTCCGCTCTTCATTTCTAGGACCCTCCGAGGTCCGCTCTTCACTTCTAGGACCCTCCGAGGTCCGCTCTTCACTTCTAGGACCCTCCGAGGTCCGCTCTTCACTTCTAGGACCCTCCGAGGTCCGCTCTTCGTCTCTAGGACCCTCCGAGGTCCGCTCTTCGTCTCTAGGACCCTCCGAGGTCCACTCTTCGTCTCTAGGATACAGGTCCGCTCTTCACTTCTAGGACCCTCCGAGGTCCGCTCTTCATCTCTAGGACCCTCCGAGGTCCGCTCTTCACTTCTAGGACCCTCCAAGGTCCGCTCTTCATCTCTAGGACCCTCCGACCCTCCGAGGTCCGCTCTTCATCTCTAGGACCCTCCGAGGTCCGCGGTCCGCTCTCCATCTCTAGGACCCTCCGAGGTCCGCTCTCCATCTCTAGGACCCTTCGAGGTCCACTCTCCATCTCTAGGACCCTCCGAGGTCCACTCTCCATCTCTAGGACCCTCCGAGGACCACTCTCCATCTCTAGGACCCTCCGAGGTCCACTCTCCATCTCTAGGACCCTCCGAGGTCCACTCTCCATTTCTAGGACCCTCCGAGGTCCACTCTCCATTTATAAGACCCTCCGAGGTCCACTCCTCATCTCTTGGACCCTTCAAGGTCCACACCCTCTACTGCGGACTGCCCTAGGTCCAGTCTCTCTATCTTGGACCGTTCAAGGTCCACTCTTTGACCCTTCGTGGTGCTCTTCCTATACTAAGTCCACTCTCCCAATCTTAGAACATTCAAGGTCCACTTCTCATCTTTTGGACCCTTCTAGGTCCACTTCTTCTACTTTGTACCATTCAAGGTCCACTCCTCAATTTAGGACCCTTCGAGTTCCACTCTCTCTATCTAGGACCATTAAAGGTCCACCCTTCCACCTGCGACTCTTCGAGGTCCACCCTCATCTCTTGGACCATCCATGGTCCACTCCTCTACCTTAGACCCCCATGGTCTACAAGTTAGGACCCTTCAAAGTTCTACCTCTCATCTCTTGAACCTTCCATAGTCTGCTCCCTTAGCCTTAAAACCATCCATAGTTTAGATCCTTTATCTCTAGCACCCTTCAGCCAAAGACCAACCAAGGCCAATCCTCACCCAAGACCAAATTAACTCACCTAGATCACCCTCATTTGACCAAGGATCGAGTCATCTTCCTCTCCCTTTTTCACCAAACGGACTCTTTTACATTCATCCTCTCTCTTTCTCTAAACTTAACCCTGGTTGTATCATCAATTGGGGCCCCCTCGAACTACGGTGACCTGAGACTCGTACCTTAAAACGGTAAGGGTTACGTAGGCAACTTCAGCCCGGTCAAACTCTCAAATTGTGGAGATCAACTATTTTCTCAGAGATGCCTTAAGATTAATTATGAATCTAATTCAACTCATTGGTTTGACTCTGCCGTATGTTCTTATAGAATTCTACATCATGTCTATGGAGAAAAGCATTGAAGCCCTTAAAGAAGTCTCAGACATGAGGTTGGGAGTGATCAACCTCCTCAAAGACATGCATGAAATTGAGCAATACCATTTGTCTTACATTCACGACTGCTTGAGAAGAAATCCTCCTCCTGTGCAATTCCAGAGTCCCTATCATCCACATGCTTATGGTCCCACTTATGGTTCAACGCATCAGAATTTCTCATTCAGGATGCCTGCTGTGGCCACCAACCAACGAAGGCCACCAATACCCGAGTCGCCCCCAAATTCAATCCAAGAGAAGAAGATCAACAAGGAACATTTTGATGACTTGGGAATGCCTGTGGGTGAGTTCTTCGACATTTTGGTGGGAAAGAGTTTGATCAAGCCGCTCGAGAATTACAAGCCTGTTAATCCGAAAACTAACTTGGATACATCCAAGTTTTGCAAATACCACAAGTACGTTGGGCATACCACTGACAACTGTAAGCAGCTACAACGCTTGATTCAAAATTTGATCAACCAAGGCCTCATTGATGAAGAAGCCCTCGTACTTCAAGGAAGGATTTAGATTCATTCAGTCTTGTAGGTTCTAGTGTGTCTTTCTTACTTCCACTTTGGGCATTGGTTTGTAATGTCCACCTTTGAACTAGTTACTTCGATAATAAAAAAGGTCTTTCTTTCTTTTCTCTCTAGACTTGAGACATAATCTCGCATTACTTTCAAGAAGATTGTTTTATTTATAATTATCACTTGGTTGCTAATCTCACTGATAAACTCACCGGCTAATAAAGTAAACAATGAATGAATGCTTTGATTGGAGTAAACAACTCACCGTTCCTTCTTCATATACACCATCCCTATACACCCTTCTCTCATACACTCTCTCCATACTCCACCATATACTTTTCATACACTCCTTGTACATACCCGTTATACCTTCTCAAACATACACTTCCCCAAATACACTCTCCCCCGCTTGACCTCCTTTCCATATGATCAAGACAAGCACAAAGACCGTTGTTGCTCATCATCAGAAAATAGCTGCTCACGCCAATGCAAGATGCAAAGGGTTGTTCTTATCCTTCGCAAGTGCTACATAAATATCAACTAGGGGCTCACCAACCCCCCAATCTCGCGTCTCCTCTGTTTTTTCCATTTGATCGTTAAGCTTTCATTGAATATGCTCACATATCTTTCCCATGGTCTGAATATATTTTAATAAGTCGGTTAAATGAGTTTGCATTTTAAAATTACTCTTTTGAGAATGCTATCCTGTAGCGATTGAAGCTTAAACCTTTCACCATAGGAAGCCATAACCTTATCCTCACTAAATAATACCCTTTCATTTCAAGATCGACAAGTTTTGAGACCCTAAGGAAGAAGCCCATACTAGGGGCTCCCTTGATTCACAAAGGAAGTAATCACTTCAAAGCTCAAGAAAGGCGGAATGCGAAAGAAACTCATACAAGGGGCTCCCTCGAAGGGACCACCTCCAAGCCCAAGAGGGAAAAGGTAAAACCATCCCAAGGCATACACTAGGGGCTATCGCGAGCAAACAAATCCGAAGGCTTTTTCTCGATAAGAGGGTGTTAAAAAAAAAAAAAAAAAAAACAACTTCATCACCCCGAAGTGAACCTCCCATCTCAAAGGTTGTGAAAACGAGACATCGAGTGAAGGTCCTATCGTGATCAAGTTACTCGCCGAAATCACAACAAACTCGCAAGAAGAAGCAACAAAAATTCCCTCTTGGACAAATCCCGTAAACCAATTCCAAAGTCCATCCTCTCACTTTTAGAGGATTCCATCACCACCCTCGACCTTATCAAAATCAAAGTTAACCTCACTCTTAGAGGTTCAAGAAGCAACAACAAGAAAATCCCCTCACCTTAGAAATTCCAAACACATCCCTCAAGCCAACCTCTCAAAGAATTGCCCAAATTCGACCTCTCACTTTAAGAGGTCATGTTAAGCATCACCCAATGATCGATCGCAACCCAGAGCCCAGCTACAACCACTACCGGAGGGCATTCTCATTCTGAGTCACTTGTTATCCTATGTGAGCATATTGCATACGCTCGCCAAGTTTGGGAACTCGTCCTATTCTTGAAATTCGTTTATTCGACTCTTCAAGCACCGTCTCGCAAAAGTCTCACCGGGGCTTCGCATCCGTGCCTCTCGCCGGCACTCCGGTAAAAGCAAGGAGACGCGTGCCGTGGACTACTCCCTCGGCTTGTGAGAACAAAGGAGCAACGAATCTTGAATTGAAAGACGTAAAAAATAGAAGGGGCTATAATCGGCCAAATTCGCCAAATCCCAATTTTTCTTCCGCTCCAGTCTTGTTTCTTCCACTCCAGCTTTTTTCTATTTTTCATTCTTTCCCATGAAGGAGACCAATGCAGCAGCCCGCACCACGATTATCACCGAATGTACCCAGAAGCAAAGAAGCAACAACGGAACATCCCACTCCTTCTAAAGACAAGCCCAATTCCAGCTTCTAATCGAAACAAGTCATTATTTGTTTACTCATATAATTGGAATTTGATAAACCAATCAAGAGGTCCATTCACGAGCAATCAAGATGTAATTCGAATGAAATAAATTCTTCAAATGTCTCGACAAGTCTTCTTTTTCTACATCATAGGAAAATAGAGCCAAACACCGTCTTCGTCAAGCAGGGCTTCCATACACTTTTCCACACCTTGTGATGCTTATACTCTCCCAAAAGAGTCGACCCAAAAAGCGAGAGTGTCATACACGACCCGGGATCCATTCCCACCTTCGAAAAATGTGCCCCGCACATATACATTTCCGATTCTTGTCCAAATGACCGATTGACCTTTGTTCGAAACGAGGGGTCGCCCGTGGCCACAAGATGACTCTCTCGCAATAGGGATACATTGAATCTCTCCCAGCTGGGGCTTTTGCTAAGTCGTTCTCTCAGGCTCTCTTTACCAGATTCCCTTCAGGCTTGCTTTGCATCATCAACTGGGGCTTCGCCATTCCCTTCAGGCTTGCTTTGCATCATCAACTGGGGCTTCGCCATTCCCTTCAGGTTTGCTTTGCATTATCGACTGGGGCTTCGCCAAGGTCACTTCATCAAACAGTGGGGCTCCCCTCAACAAAAATGGGTCTTGTTAGTGTAATCTGCAGGTGATATCGTAGATGATTTCCCAAGTGATATCGCAGATGATTTCCTGGACTGAAAATTATATAGTTGTATATTTCTTGTTTATTATTTAATGGACTAACGTGCTAATATGGTCTGTATAGTCTATGGTTTATGGTTGTATTTCAGGGTGCAATAGCATCAAAGAAGGAGCTAGACACATGTGGAAATTGGAAGAAATGAATTAATACATTTTATGTATTAATTCGTAATTTTGGCATTCAACAACAACATGTATGTGGACTTTGTCAAAGGTTGTTGCTGAGTTATAGAAGAGGTACAAGGATGATAAAGCAAGGGAGTACAAGGCGTGGAAGCATGGCTTGAGGATTCAACAACTCGGTTGCTACAAATTAGGAAGTGGGAGCTAGAATTGTGGAAACAAATTAACCCACTCTCCCTACACTTCCTCCACGTGCAAGACCAGCCCCAAGGCTGTTATTGGAGTAGCCTTCAAGTATTTGAAGACTATAAATAAGCTTGGAAGGTTTATTTGAAGATATGCCAATTTTTTCATCACATTCACACCTTCGAAAAGCTTAGAGATAAAGTTCTTTGTTTGGTTCTTTTTAAATCCTTTCTCCCTTGTAATTTCGCACTTGATTACTTTGGTATCAAGGTGTGTGAAGGCTAGGATAGGATTCCGTTCTTTATCTCTTGTTCCATAGAGCTCAAAATAGATATAGCTATAGGGAACTTTCGGCTTTGTAAATTCATTCATAGTGATTATAAAGTCTTGCCTAAGAGGCACTCTCAAGTTATATTTATATAACTTGAGAAAAACCATTTTGGTGTTTTATTCCGCCGCAAACTCTTTTACAAAATTGTCTTATTTTCGAAGTGTGTGTGTGTGCCATCCCAAGTGCTATCGTTGGTGCCGTTATCACCTTGGATATCACTTGTGATTCAAGCCGTGACAATTTCAATTGGTATCGAGACTCTCACTTGACGATACTAAGTGTTTGGTCCTCTTTATCATGGCTTTTGATCCCGCAAATCCAAACCAAAAACGTCTTCCCGTTTTTAGATGGTTCGAATTATGCATATTGGAAAATTCGCCTTCGCTCGCATATCAAATCAATTGATCTTCGAGCATGGCGATCTATAGTTCATGGGTACTCTCTTCCACTCTTACCTCCCGATGAGGATGGTGATGTTCAGTTAAACCCGAAGGTGAGTGGACGAATGAAGAGATCACTCTAGCTAACTATAATGAGAAAGCTCTTAATGCTATCTTTGAGTGGGTTGACATGCATATTTTTAAACTTATTCAAAATAGTTCCACAGCTCAAGAAGCTTGGGATATTTTACAAAGGTTTTGTGAAGGTGATTCTAGTGTGCGTGAAAACAAACTCAGAGGTCTTTTATTGGCAAATTTGAAAGGTTGAGAATGGGTGAAAGTGATACCATTTCCTCTTATTTTGAAAAACTATTTGACATTGCTAATGAGTGTCAACTTTTAGGTGAACCTTTTACAAACAAACAATTGGTTTCAAAGGCTATTAGAACTCTCCCTGAGCGTTTTAATATAAAAGTTTCATCTATAGAAGAGGCTCACAATCTTTCTACAATGGATATCAATTCCTTAATGAGCATTTTAAAAAATTTTGAGTCAAACCTTGCCGAGCAAAGTGAAGCTTCTAAGGGCAAGAGTGTTGCTTTAAAAGTTCAATCCTCTAGTGGTTCAACTAATGAGGATGACAAAATTTTTGAGGAATTAGATGAAGATGCCAGTGTTGCCTTACTTACCAGGAAATATAACTCAATGGTGAGAAAATTTAACAAAGAAAATGTGCAGGTAAAGGCTAAAGAGCAACAAGCCAAGGTGTACAATTCAATGCCCAAGAGGACATTTCCATCTACTCAGAAAGGTGGTCCCATAAGGAGAGCATCATCAGATCAATCCAGATCTCGATCCAAAATACCTTGAATCAATCCAATGTCATGCTTGCTCGATGGGGTCATTACTCAAATGAGTGTGCTAACACTCTAAGGAAGATGGGAAAGAACCTATGGGTTTCTCTCGTGATAATGAGGATGAGGAGACCAATCAATCGAAGATCTCGTATCAAACAAGAATGGTGGTCACAAACCTGCGACTCAGACTCGTCAGCCATACCCCCGTGTGATATCCAAAATGGGATAGCACCCGAGATATCATCCAACAGTATACAGATTTAAATTTGATAAATGCCGTTGTTTTGTGGGTTCTGTTAACATGGATGCAGTTGTTCACAAGATGAGAAGGAGTTCAAGAAGGATGAACTCATTTGTGGTCTTAAGAACCTTTGCAAAGAATTGGTGGATGAATGAAAGAAAGAGAACAAAAAGGTGATCTCTCTCCAAAGAGGTTCAAGACCTAATCTGATGGCTTGACTAGATTGGAAGTTCAACTCACAAAGAAGGATGTGGAGCTGGACAAAGTCAAGAGCAAACTTACTCTTGCCGAGACAACATTAAAGAAACTCAATACGAGTTCTACTAAGTTAGATGCAATTCTTGGGTTGTCCAAACCACTCAAGGCAGGTATGGGTTTTCAAGAGTCTTTAAATGCTATTACATCTACTTTGTCTAATACGTAAGATAAGTTAATTTTTGTTAAAGAAAGAGATCATGTTGAACCAATATCTTCGATAAGACTTCGACAAGGTAAAAATATGTAACTACTGTTACTCTACTGGACATTTGAAAATTGATTGTAAAACTCTTCTAAAGAAACAGCCCAGCCTCATGTGATACCCGAAGTGTTGCCTAGCACGTCGATATCACCTACAATGTAACAAGAATTATCAAAGTAGGAAAGTATGGAAACCTAAGTCTAACCCGATATGTGATGTTGTATGCACCTTTGCCTTAAAAACTAATGTTGAAGGTTCATGGTATTTTGATAGTGGTTGTTCTCGTCATATGACTGGAACAAAAATATTTTTAAAGGAATATGAACCTATTCAAGGTGGTAGTGTAACATATGGTGGTGGTGGCAAGAGTAATATAGTAGGAAAAGGCATATTAAATGTACCTGGATTTCCTGCTTTGAAAAATGTTTTGCATGTTGATGGACTGATAACTAATTTAATTAGTATTAGCCAACTTTGTGATGACAACCTTGAAGTAAAATTCAATAAAAACACTTGTGAAGTTTTTGATTGTACCAATAACTGTGTTATGACTGGTACTAGGTCAAATAATAACTGTTATCTTGTTGAGGATAAACAAGTGTGTCATTCTGTGAGGGTTGATGATGCTACCTTATGGCATCAAAAGTTGGGTCATGTCCATTTTCGTAACATTGTGAAACTCATTAATGCTGAAGCTATAAGAGGTATACCTAGTCTGGACATTAGTACAAAAATCATATGTGAAGATTGTTTAAAAGGTAAACAAACACGTGCTACCCATAGTGCTACCCAACATAATGAGGAGTATTCTGGGACAACGCACTGTTTTCAATTAATACATATGGATTTAATGGGTCCAGTTGAGGTAGACAGTTTAGGAGGTAAGAAATATACTTTTGTACTAGTTGATGATTTTTCTAGATTTACTTGGGTATATTTTTTAAAAGAAAAATCAGAAACTTTTGAAAAGTTTAAAGTCTTACATGCTAAAATCAAAAACATGTTTTCTCGCTCTTATCATGCGAATAAGGTCTCGATCATGGAACGGAGTTTGATAATTCATTGTTCTTTACTTTTTGTGAATTAAAAGGAATTAAACATGAGTTTTCTCGCTCCTAAAACACCTCAACAAAATGGGGTGGTGAAAGGAAAAAATAGGACCTTACTTGAGATGGCACGTGTGATGTTGTTTTCAAAAAGAATTTCAAAAAGATTTTGGCCGAGGCCATAAACACAAATTGTCACACGGCCAATAGAGTTTTTCTAAGATCCGGTACTAGAATGACACCTTATGAAATTTTGAATGGTAGGATACCAAAGTTTCATTATTTTCATACATTTGGGTGTGTGTGTTATGTTCTAAATGATCGGGATTACTTAGCTAAATTTGACTCTAAAAGTGATAAGGCTATATTTCTTGGGTATGCTCGGGACGGTCGAGCATATAGGGTTTATAACCTTAGGTTAAAAACCATTCAGGAATCAATTAACGTTGTTTTTGATGATTTAGCAAGTGTTACAATGTGATGGAGTACAGGAATCTCCATTAATATTCTTTGGAAGAACTCGGAGAATCAAAATCAAGTAAGTGATACCCTGTGTGCCGGCCAAAGTGTTGCCACCGATGGGATAGCATCTCCGGTATCACCCAAGACCAATCCAAAGAATCGAAAAGGATGAACAAGCCGATGATGATCATGTGCATGAAGACTTGAGAAGGGATCCACCACTAGATCTCGAAGAGACCATCCCTCCTCTCAAATTATTGGAGAAGCTAGTGAAGGGGTACAAACAAGGAACAAAGGACATTTTAGTGACCGTGAAATGGCAAGGTATGTGTGTATGTCCACCACATACCACAAGGTAAAATATTCCTGTTTTGTCTCTTCTTTAGAACCCAAAAATATTTCGAAGCTTTAAAAGATAATTTTTGGATACAAGCCATGCAAGAGGAACTTGACCAATTTGCTCGTAATGAAGTTTGGTGTTTAGTACCACGTCCTAGTAATACAAATGTTATTGGTACTAAATGGATTTTCAAAAACAAATCGATGAGCAAGGAAATATTGTTAGGAACAAAGCTCGTCTCGTAGCACAAGGTTACACCCAAATTGAAGGTGTTGACTTTGATGAGACCTTTGCTCCCGTTGCTAGAATAGAATCCATAAGACTCCTCTTGGCTATAGCTTGTTTTTTAAAAATTACTTTGTTTCAAATGGATGTTAAAGCCGCCTTTTTAAATGGTTATTTAAAAGAAGAAGTTTTTGTTGAACAACCAAAAGGATTTGAAGATCCTAATCTACCAAACCATGTATATAGACTTGATAAAGCTTTATATGGCTTGAAACAAGCTCCACGTGCATGGTATGGTCGCTTAACCTCTTTCTTACTTGAATATGGATTCACAAGAGGTGAAGCAGATAGGACCTTATTTATCCTAAGGCATGGCAAAGAAATAGTCATTGTTCAAATCTATGTTGATGACATAGTCTATGGCTCTACTTCTCAAACGTGTTTAAAAGATTTTGTAGAGGCTATGACATCAACATTTGAAATGAGCATGATTGGAGAGTTAACATTCTTTCTAGGCTTGCGGGTGAAACAATCAAATGAAGGAATATTCATTTCACAAAGCAAGTATGCAAAGAGCCTAGTAAAAAGGTTTGGGTTGGAAGGAGCAAAAAGTTCAAAAATCCCCATGTGTTCTTCTCTCAAACTTGGTAGAGATCAAGTAGGTGAGGATGTTGATCCTACTCTTTATCGTTCAATGATAGGTAGCCTTCTCTATCTCACTTCTAGTCGTCCCGATATCATGTTCGGCGTGTGTGTTTGTGCACGTTATCAAGCCAATCCTAAAGTCTCTCACCTTAATTCTGTCAAAAAGATAATTAAATATGTTTCAGAACAAGTGAATTAGGGATTTGGTTTAGTAAGGATACTAATACCAATTTGGTTGGCTTTAGTGACTCGGATTGGACGGGGATATGGATGATAGGAAGAGTACTAGTGGGGGTGTTTTTACTTGGGCAACAATTTAGTTTCATGGTATAGTCGTAAACAAAATTGTGTTTCTCTCTCCACAAATGAGTCCGAGTATGTGGCAGCTGGTAGTTGTTGTTCACAACTTATTTGGCTAAAACAGATGTTAGATGACTATGGCCTAGAGAGTAATTCTTTGACTATGTACTCGTGATAACCCGAGTGCTATCAACATTTCAAAAAACCCAGTTCAACATTCCCGTACCAAACACATTGACATACGTCATCATTTTCTTAGAGATATGGTAGATAAAGGCCTAATTAATATTGATCATATTGATACTAAGTATCAACTGGCTGACATCTTTACCAAGGCCTTAGACCACGAGAGATTTTCTAGTTTGAAAAGATCTCTTGGTCTTTGTAATCTCTCGAAGTTCTGCTCGTCTGTGCTACCCCAGGTGATGTTGTCACTTAGGGTAACACTTGTATATTAGTGTATTTTTTTTCTTTCTTTGCTTATTTACTTAAAAAAAAAAATACTTTATTATTTGTTTAATCTAGCTAGCTTAGTTTTAGCTGTGGCACATACTGACCTTTTTGTTATGGTAGGTTATTATTTAGGTTAGCACGTCTGATATCATTCCCCTTCATATGCTTAAAGTGACAAAGTCACTAATCTTTTCTTTTTGATAAATAAAAGGCATTTTTTCATACTTTTCTCTCGAGCTCGGGGCACGGTGTTCGCTGCAACGATGTACTCTTGCCAATGAGAAGGTATGAGGTGATTTATGCTAAGTATTAGGGACATGGAGTTCGCTACTACAGTGTACCCTACTTGAAAGGCATAGATCACTTGGTCTCTACACTTGAAATATAACTTGAAGCACGGAGCTCGTTACTACGTTGCTTTCTTGTTTAAAGAAGTGTATTGAGACGTGTTTAACAAGCAATGTACTTAAAAATTATATATAGGCATATAATGCCTAAAGTGCATGAAAAATGCTCAGCTTGTTATGCCTCAAGTGTTTGAAACTGAAAAAATATTTATCAAGGGGTTTTATATCATATGTGTTATCCTACGTGTTGCCATCATTGCCTTAACACATTAGTGTGTGCTATATTAATTTTTTATTTATTTTCGAAATATTGTTGATTAATTTCTCAAAATCTGAAAGTCTTTTTAATTAAAGAGTTTACGATTTTGAAAACGTCTTCAACAAGTTTCCTTTATTTTTGGTAAACTTAATTAAGTAACTAACCCATATTTTTATTTGTGCTTATAATGTTTTGGGCTTAGTTATAAATTATTTAGTTTACCTATTTTTTTATTCTTTACGTTTTTACTTAAAAAAAAAATTATTTTCTTTATTTTTTATTTTTGCAACCGTGTTTTGTCTTTAAAGTCGGTTGGGGTTATTTTAAAAGAAAAAGGTGTGGTTAGGGTTTTGTTTTAAATTGTGTGGATAGGGATTAGTTAGAGTACTAATAGGGGTTTTAGTTTAGATAGGACATTAAGTGTCAAATCAATTTATTTATTTGTTCCCTATCTAACCTCCTTCTCCTATTTTCACTCTCCCTCTTCCTATTTTCTCTCTCTATCCGTTACCGTCTCCTCCCTTTAAACCGTCGTTCCAACGCCTTCTTCTCTCCCAAAATCCTAGGTCAAAATACGTTCCTAAATTTCCCTAAAATCTCCATGGCATCTCCATCCAAGACCAATACCGAACCTTCCCACACGGACCAAATGGACATCTCACCTAGCATTGCTCCTTCCGTGGCATCTCGCGTGGCCATGGAAACTTCCCCAATGATCACTCCAAGCTCTTCTCCACCAACAATGGCGATTGTTCCTACCTCTGGCCCCAATGCCTCGTTTGATCAAGGCATTCCTAAGGTGACTCTCATCCCTACCGAGCCAAAAAGGAAGAGGAAAGCCCCAACTGCCAAGTCAGTCTCCCCAAATCGCAAAAAGGAGGTCTTCCAACCGCATTAGATCAATCAAGTCCAAGGCAACTTCAAATACCTCTCTTGATCCAGTTGAAGTCTCAGAAAGCTCTATTGATGTGTCCTCACCCCATGTGAGTGACGAGAACTTTGAAGCAAACAAGGAAAAGGAGCCTTCATGGATTCATTTGATGCTTGGGTAGATGGTGATGAAGAGGGAGACTCTCTCTCGATTATCGAAAAAGAAGGCCAAGGGCAAAACTGTGAGTGCTACCAGTGCTAGCAAGAAGAGGATATCATCTCGAGGTAACACTTGCCCCCTCTTCTCGTTCCTAAACATTCCTCTAGTGATAATTGGTGATGAGGTTACTCAAACCGAAGAGGATAAAGCTTTTCCAAAACCTTTTCTTACTTTGGAGTATTATAAAAAGGAAAATATGGAACTTTGGTTGAATAGTCTAAGTAAGAGAATTTTAAAAGCAGAAGCACATTGATGAGGGTCGGTTGGAAAAGGAAGGAGTGGTTCGCTTTTTAAAGGACAGAATTTTATTAATGCTAATAATCATGCATCAGTTTTTGTTGAGAGTGTTATTCGCAATTTCTTTGCCAATTTGCATGCTCATTTGTATGATGAAGGGTCTGCTAAATATGGAAAAGTGTTTGTTAGGGGAAGAGTCTATTCTTTTACTCCTGCCCTGATTAACAAAGTTTTAGGCCTCCCTAATGTAGATGATGAGAGCATTAGGGTCAATAGAGATGAAATGGTAAAATTGCTCACTCACAACAAACTGCAGTCTTGGCCTTTGAAAGAGAAACTTCATGCTTCTAGATTATCTTCTCTCTATTCTGTACTACACAAACTGTGCATCTTCAATTGGCTTCCTACAACTAATGAACCTATTGTGACATTGGAGCATGCGAATGTGTTGTATAGATTGGCTAAAAATTTAAGGATTAACTTTGGAAGATTAGTGTTTAAACACTTAGCTTCATGGGATAGAAAAAAGGAAGTGAACATTAGCTTTTTCCCCTATCCTTCTCTAATCTTCAAAGTTTTGGTATTTCAATCCTTGCCCATTGAAGCCTCCGATGTTTTTACCACCGAACCCGAGTACTATACCATTGATCAACAACTGAAAAAGGGTAAAAGGTATACAAAAGATCTTCCTTGGAACAAATCGATGAAACAACCCCTGCTCCTCCCAGTGCTATCTCACGTGATACCCCAAGTGCTTCCCTGTTGCCCCTCATACTTTTGCAGAACCGATGCCGCAAGTATTCTCGCACAACATGATGAATCTTTTGGGCAACTCGACCATCAATCCCAAAGGCTACAGCTTCTCAACTTCCCGCACAAACAAATAAGTGCAATAGGAGAACTTGGCCGAGGGATGGGCTAAGCTTAAGCAGTAATGTATGCTTTTATTGATGAAATTTCTTCCCAAACAGGGGAGGATCTGTCAGCTGAACTTCTGAGCTGGTGCTACCGTGCAGTGCTACCACCAAGATCTGGCCCAAGTGATGGTGGAAGTGATAGGGAAGGAGATCAGGAGGAAGGAGAGGAAGAAGAGGAGTTTGAAGAAGAAGAAAGCTGAACCTTAAGGTTGATAAACCTGAAGGTTTATGTTGCCGCTATCATATGGGTGACTATTTTTGTGGTGGTTCCTTAAACAATTTACTTTTATTTTGTTTATATTTGCTAAAACACTTTAGTGGTTTGTTAAATAACTTAATCTGCTAGGATGTTTTTTTTTGCTAATTTTGGATGATATTTTGCTACAATGGTTATGATTTTTAATGGTTACTTAGTTTATTTCGAAAACTTTTTAAAGTTTGAAATAAATTAGTTTATTATGATAAATCATTGTTTAGGATTAGCTCCTTGATTAAGGGGGAGTTAATTTTTGTGGAGATATTATTCTATGGTCTATGCTCTGTACATTTGTATATAGACTTATCCTACAGACAGCCAAAGACATTAAGTTTGGAAAGAAATATCCAACTAAGGGGAGATTGTTAGTGTAATCAGTGATATCGTAGATGATTTCCCAAGTGATATCGCAGATGATTTCCTGGACTGAAAATTATATAGTTGTATATTTCTTGTTTATTATTTAATGGACTAACGTGCTAATATGGTCTGTATAGTGTATGGTTTATGGTTGTATTTCAGGGTGCAATAGCATCAAAAAAGGAGCTAGACACATGTGGAAATTGGAAGAAATGAATTAATACATTATATGTATTAATTCGTAATTTTGGCATTCAACAACAACATGTATGTGGACTTTGTCAAAGGTTGTTGCTGAGTTATAGAAGAGGTACAAGGATGATAAAGCAAGGGAGTACAAGGCGTGGAAGCATGGCTTGAGGATTCAACAACTCGGTTGCTACAAATTAGGAAGTGGGAGCTAGAATTGTGGAAACAAATTAACCCACTCTCCCTACACTTCCTCCACGTGCAAGACCAGCCCCAAGGCTGTTATTGGAGTAGCCTTCAAGTATTTGAAGACTATAAATAAGCTTGGAAGGTTTATTTGAAGATATGCCAATTTTTTCATCACATTCACACCTTCGAAAAGCTTAGAGATAAAGTTCTTTGTTTGGTTCTTTTTAAATCCTTTCTCCCTTGTAATTTCGCACTTGATTACTTTGGTATCAAGGTGTGTGAAGGCTAGGATAGGATTCCGTTCTTTATCTCTTGTTCCATAGAGCTCAAAATAGATATAGCTATAGGGAACTTTCGGCTTTGTAAATTCATTCATAGTGATTATAAAGTCTTGCCTAAGAGGCACTCTCAAGTTATATTTATATAACTTGAGAAAAACAATTTTGGTGTTTTATTCCGCTGCAAACTCTTTTACAAAATTGTTTTATTTTCGAAGTGTGTGTGTGTGCCATCCCAAGTGCTATCGTTGGTGCTGTTATCACCTTGGATATCACTTGTGATTCAAGCCGTGACAATTTCAGGTCGACTATGTGGTTCTTCAGAAAAGGCCAAAGGGCTCTAATCGAGGCTCCGACGAAGTCATGTCTAGCAAGAAGGGCATCCCTTGTCATCAAGATCAGCATGTGGCAAACTCTTTGAGTCAGTTAGAAATATAATTGATCATAAGGCCTCCTTATCAAAATAACATGCTTTCAAAATGCTATCCTCTTTGGCACCTTGTTTACAAAATCACTCTTTGGTCTCCACAAATTTTCAAACTCTTCAAGTCTATCAAAGACGCCTCTCTCTCAAGATGACTCGGTCCTTATCTCTGGACATCAAACTTACCTAATCCCATCTTCTCGGCCTCGCCTAGTTTAAACCATAACCTTTCTGCTCAAACTGCCTTGTTCAGACTTACCACAAATGTAAAACCCTAGCTCCAAGCCTAGGTAACAAATACATTTCTAAACCCTAGCCTCAAGCCTAGGTGACAAATCTCCTCTCTAAATCCTAGCCTCAAGCCTAGGTGACAAAAAAATACCTTTCAAAACCCTAACCTCAAGTCTAGGTGACAAATACCTCTCTAAACCCTAGCCTCAAGCCTAGATGACAAATACCTCTCTAAACCCTAGCCTCAAGCCTAGATGACAAATACCTCTCTAAACCCTAGCCTTAAGCCTAGGAGACAAGACTCCTCTCTAAGCCTTAGCAATGATCATCCCAAACTTTTAATCGCTTGGTTCTTCGGCTCGGGAAGCTATAGTAATCCCAATCAATTCACACAGCTATTCCTCATTAGTGGCCTAAGTCCTCCGGCAGCCACGAATCCAAATTTTCACAAGGGGTGACTCCCGTACAGTCAAATCTTTGGGTGACTCCCCGTACAGTCAAATCTTTGGGTGACTCCCCGGACAGTCAAATCTTTGGGTGACTCCCCGGACAGTCAAATCTTTGGGTGACTCCCAGGACAGTCAAATCTTTGGGTGACTCCCCGTACAAATCAATCTTTGGGCGACTCCTCGGGATACCAAATCTTTGGGCGACTCCCCGTACAGTCAAATCTTTGGGTGACTCCCCGTACAGTCAAATCTTTGGGTGACTCCCCGGACAGTCAAATCTTTGGGTGACTCCCCGTACAGTCAAATCTTTGGGTGACTCCCCGTACAATCAAATCTTTGGGTGACTCCACGGACAGTCAAATCTTTGGGTGACTCCCGAGACGATCAAATCTTTGGGTGACTCCCGGACATCAAATCTTTGGGTGACTCCCCGGACGATCAAATCTTTGGGTGACTCCCCAGGACATCAAATCTTTGGGTGACTCCCAGGACGATCAAATCTTTGGGTGACTCCCCAGGACGATCAAATCTTTGGGTGACTCCCAGGACGATCAAATCTTTGGGTGACTCCTGTGCAGTCAAATCTTTGGGTGACTCCCAGCAAATCTTTGGGTGACTCCCAGGCCAATCTTTGGGTGACTCGTCTGATCAAATCTTTGGGTGACTCCCCAGGCAATAAATCTTTGGGTGACTCCCGTACAAATAAATCTTTGGGTGACTCCTGGACAAATAAATCTTTGGGTGACTCCCCGTCTGATCAAATCTTTGGGTGACTCCCTGACAATAAATCTTTGGGTGACTCCCGTACAGCCAAATCCTTTGGTGACTCCCGTGCGAGCTACGTATCCTTGACGCCACACGTCCGCCACTCTCGGGTATTAAACGCCCACTCTTTTGAACTACGACTTGGCTTAATTCCTCTTGGGATACGTAGGTAGCCCGACGTGGGTTCAGCCGCTCGACCTACCTGGTCATCTTCCGTTTGCAACCCAGCTCGAGTCCAAACTTCACATCCGCAAGCTCACCATTTCACCTCCTGAAATCCCTTTTTTCAGGACGGATCCTATTTATTATCGTCGACCCCACTTGTCTTACAAGAAGCGTCGCCGAGGGGCTACTGTTAGTACCCGGTCCGAAAAAAAGTGTTTTAATGAGTACAGGGACTGAAGTGCAATTCGGGAAAATCTGGGACTAAACTGGCATTTGGGAGCTTTTGGACCAAATAGGAAATATTGGAAAATTCAGGGACTAAACTGGAAATATGGAATATTTGGGACGAAATTGATATATTAAAATTTCTGGGATTAAATGAAAAATAAAATCCTAAAGAGCGAATTGCAAAAGAAGTCATTAGAGTGGCCAAAGTGCGACTGCAAAATCGCGAGACGAAACGGATAATAATGGTACTAAATTTAGGCCAAGGTTTGCTGGAAGTGGCCGAGCTTCTAGGCCATTTTGCACAAGGTGGCCGGCCATTCAAGGCCATTTGGGGCCAAGGTGCAGCATTTGGGCCAAGGCTGAAATGGAACTGGGCTTTGCAATACTTGTGCCGATCGACCATTTATCAGCGCCGCCAGAACCTAATTTCTAGTGCCGATCGAACCTTAATTTAAGTGCCGATCGGACCTTAAATTAAGGCCGATCGACCCTTTATTTTTATGCCGATCGAACCTTATTTTAGGGCCGATCGACCCTTCAGTTGGCCCAGCCCAAGTACCGAAGCACTATAAATAAGTGTGCCCGGCTCCCATTCTCAACACACAAATTACTCGGGAGAAACGAGACTACTCTTGTTTTACCCACAGTTCTTCTTACTCTCTTCGAATCGCCCTAGATTCGACCCCAAAGTCTTGCTACAATTGGTAAGACTCTTTTTAATATTTTTGTTTCCTATTATTATTGTCTTATTATATTTGCATGCTTATTATATTTTAATTGTTCCTTTATGCTAGATTTAGGACTGTTTTAATATATTTAAATATGCAATAGCCGAGGATGATCTAAGGTTTCGCCCAAGAAAACCCAATGGATCTAGGAACTATTTCTTACCTTCCACCTTAGTTATAATTATCCCATGATCAACAATCCCCAAGGATGAACGTTGATTAGTGCACCTTCCGAGGGCCTAACTCAAAGGTTCTAGGGTGTGATCATCAATTAATTCTTTCTCTCCCCTCCTCCTTATGCATGATCCCGTTTCTTCTATCTATTCCTGTAAACACCGCACACAACCAACACCCCACATGCTAGAAAGACCGATCCGTCGGGCAATAGGAGTGATAGCGTTTCTTCTTCATTGTAACTCGACCCCCAAACCCAATTAACTGTTTAGCCTTTTTTCAAAGCTTTGGGCTATATCAAAGTGGCGTGGCGACTCTCAAAATTAAACTAATATTTTAATATGGTTTAAAGCGAGTGTCACTAAATGAATATCCCATTTCGGTCCGACATTATATAATTATTTATTTTAAACATCCGAATGCGCGTTGCATCGGGACGGGGTATTCACACTCCCGGATATGAGAATAATGCATGTGCCTATTATACTAATGCTCAGATTATGGAGAGAAATGTAGCCGGGAATATTGATAGGTTGGCCCCATATTTTGTGGATATCGATTTGACCTTGTTGAGAAATAGGAATGTGAAAAAGGCTAGAGATTTGGATTTTAGGATGAGGGCCTTGCACAGGTTTATTTGTGAGCGTATCATGCCCACTTCTCATTATGGGGATGTGCATTGGAGGAGAGCCCTTTTGATGAATGTGGTGTTATCCGGTCAGAATTTCAATACCGGGTTGACAATGTCTATGGAAATGGTAAACACATACAAGGGTATGGGCAGGTACAATTTTAATTTCCATTTGCTGATTTCTGGGCTGATTGAGCGGGCGGGGGTTAATTTCACTCGTCTTCGGATTGTGAGAGATATTATTTCAGCTGGGACTGCCGTGAGTAAAAAGTCCCTCAAAAATAAAGGGCACACTTTGCAGCCAGGTGAAGGGTCATCTAGAGGAAGGAGAGGGCGAGTTGTTGAGGAAGAGATTGAGGAGCAGCAGTTCACTCCTACGGAGGCCGCATATTACATGGCGGGGTATATGGATTCTTTGGCTGGGGATATTGGGGAGCTGCGAGGACAGTATGCTCGTTTTGATCAGAGACTGACAAGTATAGAGGAAAGTCAGAGGCAGATACAGTCTCAAGTTACTGAGGACCTTTACGCTGCTAGTATGTGGAGGCAGCGAATGGAAGACGAGCAGACGGCGATATTCTCTGAGATAAGGGACAGACTTCCACCCCTTCCATCGCCGCAACACATTCCATACCACCCCCCGCAGTATCGGGACCCACAGGAGATGATGGGGTGCCCCTCTTGGGATGAGCAGCAGCAGCAGCAGCACTCGTTTGGTCCTTGGGACCATTACTATCGATGAGTCTTGGTTGGAGGTATCCCTAACCCTTTGTTCTTCAATTGTGCTTTTTGTTCCTTTCATTAGGGACAATGAAAGTTTTTAGTTTGGGGGTGGGGTATCCTTGTTAGTGCTAGTTTATCACCATGCTAGTTTAGGATTTTTTTTAATAAAAAAAATAAAAAAAAATATTTGTTCTCTTTATTTTGGGATTTGTTGGCCAAAGTCTGTGATGATTGAGTGTTGTTTGTTAATCACCGTTGCTGTCTTGGATTTGGGAATTAGGGTTATATTGAAACAATAAACCATGATTGCACCACCTCTCACTTCCATTTATCATTGATCATTGTTGTCACTCTAGGTGTCCTTTATGGGATCACTTGTGCATTCTCGGGGCCCCTAGAACATTGTTTGCATGATTGTCAATAACACGTCACTAGGCTATTTTGATATATATGGCTAAATTCTATCAACCCTTTTGTGAACCTTGGACTTTCGAACTCAGTAAATAAAATTTACCGCCAGAACCCCTTTTGAGCTGTTAATAGAAAAGAATGGAACACTGAGACCGCCATTCGCCTTCAGTTGATGCCTTTTTCCTTACCTCTTTCACTTAGTGCTAGGATGCCTTATCTTTATTGGAAAGTCAACTAAGGAATGATTGGGAATATGGGTTGAATTTGGGTGATTGGAGTTGAATGTATAAATTGTGGTCAAAGTGCGAAAATAGAAATGGGTGTGAAATGCAATGAAGAGGGGCAGAAAAAAAAATAATAAATAAAAAAATAAAAAATAAATAAAAATAAATAAATAAATAAAAATATTTGCCCCTCCATTGTATCAAAAGCTGAAAATTAGAAAAGGACACAGAAAACAAGGGAATGTGCTCAACCCCATGTTTATTCATGTATGAAATGTTCTAGTTTGGGGGTTGGCACAGTGGGAAGTAAAAGGTGAGCGGAGTGAATCATTGTAGTGAGGTTGTACATGTAAAAAGAAGGCTTCTTAGTTTCACTTTCCTATTTTGTATATCCTTCTCTTCTTTTGTAACCGTGAACCTAGTCATGCGATCCTTCGCACAAATAACACTTAAAGCCATATCGTTCTATTCATTATCGATTAGCCGGGTTGACAATCGTGTAAACATGCATATGAGTGTCCCTTTGTGATTGTAATTGATACATATTATGTTAGAGCATCATTTAGTGAATCCATAAACAATCTTAGAGTGTGACAATGAGCTACCATACATCACTTCATCATTCAAGCCGCGGTGGAAAATTGTGGGTTTTAGCATTAATGTAACTTTAATTCAATGTTCATGATAGCACGCTTGTGATTATTTGGTGTAAGAATCTGATACTTGTTTGGCCAACAAATTCCCATGGTGAATGGAACATCCCAAAAATATTTTTTTTTAGTTGTTTAGTTAATTTTTGTTGGGTAGTTTAGTTTCATATTTTGTTTTACTCGGGGACGAGCAAAAGGTTAGTTTGGGGGTATTTGATGGATGTGTTTTTACACACCCATTTTATATACTTTCTCACTTACTTTGAGTTTAATTTTTCGGGTTTTTTAGTGTTTTAATAGGTGTTTTGGAGTCTTGTTAAGTACAGGGTTAAACAGCTGGAAAGTGCGAAGTACAGATCAATTATGGCAAAATTTGGAATCACAAGGACTCGGGAGTAATTTTGGAGAAAGTCAGAAGAAAGAAAGCTTGAGAAACGCCTGTTGTCATGGGCGACCGCCCAGGGTCATGTGGGCGACCGCCCAAGTTGGAGATCATCAAAGCCATGAAGCCACTGTCGTCATGGGCAACCGCCCAGGGTCAAGGTGGGCGATCGCCCAGGTGTGAAGAACGCGGAAGACCTAGTTGCTGTTGACATGGGCGGCCGCACAGCCCCCACATGGGCAACCGCCCATGTCCCATTTTCAAAATATTCAGTTTCCTTTTTTTTACGCAGGATTTCATGCCCTTGCCAAAATTTACACCCTTTCTTCCCCAGATTAAATAGGGAACTGCAGAAACAATTTTTTCATGCTTTATTTTTCTTTTGGAATTCAAGGTTTGAAGGATTTGAAGAATTTCTTATCTTCAATCATTAGGTCCAGGTTTATGTCTCCTCTTTTTATTATTGTAATTCTTAGTTTTAGCATGAGTAGCTAATTTTCTTTTGATTTGCGGATTGGTTGTAGCAATACATGATCTTTATGTCATGATGTTTTAATTATTAATTCAATTTCTTTCTAGAATAGCAAAATAGCTTTAAATCTGTTTTAGGGTTTCAAACTTATGCTAAGATATTTTTGGCCCTAGAACTTGTGGGTATCCATTGCTACGGTAACTCGGGCGTAGGTACATGACCTCTATTTTACTATTTAAACCTAATTGAGGACGTAACTGAATTCAATTGGTTTAGGTTCATATATGCCTTAGTTCTTCATGAGTTCTTTAATTGTTATACCTACGTAACTGGAAGTATAACAAAAGAGGAATACTTGAGTTGCAAATCGCACACCAAACCGTCCCAACTCATGATTTTGTGAATCCTAGAATGAAAATTGATGGCTTTGTTAATAAATTGGCATAAAGTGAATGTATTGTGAAAGACCAATCCGTGAATCTCTTAGTTGAAATTTGAATTCCCTCTTAGTTTAATTTTGCGATCCGTAATCATTAATTGTTTTCTTTTCATTTATTTTAAGTTAAATCTTTCAAAATCAAAAACCCCCCTTTTTGTTACTTTCCGCATTAATTGAATCAGCTTGTTGAAACATGTAGGGGAAATATAGGGTCTTGATCTTGATACAGAGGCCGGATATGTGATTGAATCGTGTATAATCCGCTTTTCGAATAAAGTATTTCGACCCTTATTGCCTGGGTTACACGAAATCCTTATTGGGATAAGACAATCACTCAATTTGTTTCTAGGCAAAGAGAACAAATCTAAACTTTAGAATTTATGCTTTTGTTATTGTTGTATCACTTGTGTTTTTCATGTATGTACAACTGAGATCAATCCCTGTATATATACAGATGGAGAGGTATTAGTTAAAAGGGTACAATCAAAAGTCATGACTTTAGCCAAGCAATGTGTCTCTTCATTTTGAAAAGGCACCTGTTCAGGAACTGCTCGGCCGAGTCAAGGGACTCGCTCGGCCGAGCACACATGTCTAATGAAATTCTGCCAAGCTGTACGGCCGTGTCATTTAAACTGCACGGCCAGAAATAGTTGTTCATACTGCCTCGGCCGAGCAAGGCACATGCCTCGGCCGAGCATGACACTCCAGAAACTTGGCCACACCGTTAAGCTCGCTCGGCCGAGTCAAGGACTCTGCTCGGCCGAGCACATCAAAGAAAAAGTGCTACCCTTTAACTTTTACTTCTTTATCGAGGTTGACTTCGTTTTAGCTCAAACGAGTGTGTACTCCACACTTTCCCTTACTCGTATCCGAGTCTAATACGAATCACATTGATCTCTTAGTAAATCACCATTACAATAAAACAAGTTGATGACACTAAAATCACCAACAAATCCCCTCCATTTTAGTGTAATCCTTTGATTTACTAAACTTTATAAATAACGAAACAAACGAATGCATAAATGAAAATGTCTTGCGATTGAATTTTCATCTTAGTATAATACACATTTCAAATACTCGAGAATCGGGGTGTCTGATAAGTGACTATTATATAGTCATTTATCCTTATTTTTATATACTTTTTATTGCATAAATCATCATTTCTCATTTCATTTCATATACTTTTTAGTTCCTTTTCCTTATTTTCTAGATTTTACGCTTTTGGTATTTTTCTTGCTTTTTAAGACAGGTTTTAGGTTCATTTTTATCAAAAGGATACTTGGACACTTCAAGGCAAAAGACTTGGGAGAGCACCAACCAAATCAAGCACACAAAGTTAAAATTCAGACAGAGCGGCCGTGCAGCAAAGATGGAGCGGCCGTGCACTTGGCCTTTTTCAGGCCATTTTTGGCCCTAAATTATAGAGTGGCCGTGTCTTGAAGAGGGAGCGCCCGTGTCACCTTATGGAGCGGCCGTGCAGCTTATATAGGAGCGGCCGTGCGAAGTGTCAAGACTTAAATTCAAATCTGGCGCCAAGGGTCACACGGCCGTGCAACTTCCTTGACGCGGCCGTGCAAAACGCGACCGCACGTAAAGGCACCTTTTGGTTGCACCCGATTGAAGAGTTCCCTCCTTTTTATAAATAGGACCCTAGTGATCGCCTTAAAAACGAATTATTAGAGAGAAACTACCGATATTAGATAGATAGAAAACACAATTACTTGTGATAACAATTTCTAAGGAGATTTGAAGATCAAGTCATTATTTTGTTCTTGAAGTCACTTTGGAAGAAGAGCAATAAAAGTGAAGCATTATTTCCAAGATTTGTTCATCATAAGTCTTTCTTACTCAATCTCTTATTTTAATTGCTTATATATTATAAATGGCTTGTGAGTAATCCCCATATTCTTGGGGTTGGAAACTCAAAAGCATGCTTATTCATCATCTAAAAATGATTAGTCTTGTCTTCTTTCTTCATCTAAAACAATCTCTTTATATTATTCTCTAAATGCCTTACTTATTGGCGATATCCAATTTGGATGATTCAACAATTGAGAGAAGTACCTAGCGGAGAATCTCAATTGACGGAACCATATAAAGAAACTAGGTTTATTGATCACGAGAGTAGTTCAATGGCCTAGGGATGTTCCTTTAATGGAAAGTATGTTGACTTCCGTCCTTAATGGATTCTTACTAATTATGGTCAGCTAGAGATAAGCCGGAATGCCCGTTTGTGACAGGGCGGGGGCAAACATAAACGGATTTCTCAAACAGTTAGGACATAATTAGTGAAGAATACAAACGCTATTGTCCTAGCCCGAAATAGCGTAGGCCTAACATACCATCCTTGCTTTTTATGAAAACCTTTTATTTCTAAGACAAAGACAATTTGATGAATAAGAATATGTGTATGATTTCCAATCCCAAGAATGCTTCGTTTTATAAGATTTAAATTAAAAGTATTTTCTGTTTATGATCTCTCTATTATTCTAAAAACAAATTTTATCTACCCCCCAATCCTTTCTATATTTTCTAAAAGACAAAAATATCCCTTAAGTAAACCCTGTCTCTGTGGGATCGACTCGTACTTGCACCCGCTATATTACAATAGCCCGTGCGCTTGCGGATATAAATAAACCGTTAGGTTTCGACCAAACAAGTTTTTGGCGCCGTTGCCGGGGACAACGGTTTACTTTTTATTTTTGTCTTTACTACAAATCTTTAGTTTTTATTTTGTTTTTACTATTTTGCTTTCCTGTCCTATAATCTGTTACGTTTAATTTTTCTTCAAGTGTTTTTCTTGTAGTTTATGAAACGGTCTCGGACATTTGTTGATAACTTTGATCCAGAACCCGAAAGAAGCTTTCACGAAATATTAAGAAGATTTAGAGAAACTCTACGAAAACACATGGACGGAGAACCGCAAACACCTGCTAGGACCCTACGGGACTTTGTTAACCCAAGTACCCCGGAAACTAGATCCCCTATTGTTGTGCCGAATGCCGGAGCGGCAAACTTCGAAATAAAGCCGCAATTATTGCACATGGTTATGAATAACCAATACACGGCACCGCCTTCGAAGATCCCCATCTGCACATCCAAACATTTCTTGAATATTGTGATACTACACGTATTCAAGGTGTTACGGTGGAAGCAATCCGGATGCGCCTTTTTCCATTTTCACTCAAGGATAAGGCGAAACAATGGTTGAATTCGGTCCCCCGGAATTCATTGACAACATGGGACCAAATTCAAGAAGCATTCCTTGGTCGATTTTTCCCACCAAGCAAGATCGCTCAGATACGAACAAAGATCACTAACTTCGTCAAACAGATAGTGAGACTTTGTATGATGCATGGGAACGGTTCAAGGAACTTCTCGAATGTGCCCCCACCACGGCTTAAAAAGTGGTTGATTGTTCACACCTTCTACAACGGTCTCATTTTCAAAACAAGAGAGACCATTGATGCCGCCGCAGAGGAGCATTAATGAACAAAGGAGTCGATGAGGCATACGACCTTATCGAAAACATTGCATTGAACCATTACCAATGGTCAAGCGAGAGGGAGCAAAGAACAAGGTACGCCCGGTAAATATAATGTTGATGCAAGCTACTCTTCTCTCCTCTAAAGTTGACATGCTTTTGAAAAAGTTTGAAAATCTTAATGTCAATCCCATTGCTAGTGTAAATGTGTTGTGCGAACTATGTGGGTCTAACTCACATAATACGGATAACTGCGAGTTACTTGACGTTACCTCTAACGATCAAGTGAACTTCGTTAATTCTTTTGGGCAAAAAGGGGGATGTATTCTAATACATACAATCCCGAGTGGAGGAATCACCCCAATTTTTCCTACAAGAATAACAACGTTCTTAACCCGCAATCATCTACACAACCTCCGGATTTGCACCTAAGAATTTCAACAACAATGCAAGTACCTTTCCCCTAAATCTAAATTAGATCTTATAATGGATTTTGTAGTGGAAAATAAAAATTCCTAAGAAAAGATCAATAATGAATTTAGGGAATGTTTTAAATTGCTAAATGCTAGGTTTGATAACTTGGCGCGCATAATAAGATGCTAGAAACCCAACAAGCTCAACAGGCTACCCCATTGAATAGACCACAAGGGAGTCTTCCCGGCCAACCTCAAAGGCCAAATGAGCAAGTTAATGTGGTAAAAACAAGGGATGAGCAAGAAAAGAAAAACGAATGCCCTAGAAATAATCATAGTCCAATCCCTCCGATGATTGAGACTAGTTTGGGGAACGTAATCCCCTAGAGAAAAAGGCAAGGATTATGATGAATTCCTTGATAACTTGGATGCCATTAATGTTAACATTCCTTATTTTAGAAAAGATGAAGATATGCCTTTAGCCGTTAAACCTTTGAAAAATTAATTTTTGAAAAAGAAAGGCTAGAAGAAAATGAGAATGTTATGTTAGCGGAGGAGGTGAGCGCCGTTTTGCAAAATAAAGACCCTCCAAAATTAAAGGATCCGGTACATTCACCATTCCTTGTTGTGTTGGCGTAATAAACATAGATAACGCCGTCCTTGACTTAGGAGCAAGCGTCGCATAATGCCATTATCGGTTAGCGAGAAGCTTGGTATAGGGGAACTCGCACCCACAACCATAACTCTCCAATTGGCGCACCGATCCGTTCAATACCCCGTTGGTATTATGGAAAATTTGCCTTGTCGAGTAGGGAACTTAATCATCCCCGTCGACTTTGTTATCTTGGATATGGCGGAAGACCATTATATTCCCGTCATCTTAGGAAGGCCATTTCTTGCCACGCGGGGCAATTATAGATGTGAAAAATGGCACATTTTCCCTAAATATAGGGAAAGAAAGGGTCGAATTTAGTATGCATAGGCCAGTTCTCGAAGATCCCTATCTCGAGGCCTACACACCTAGTGAAGAAAATTGGACCCCAATTGAAGAGACCTACACCCCTAGCGAAGAAAATTGGATTCCTAGTGAAGAAGATTTAATGGGTGAGGAAACAAAATCAAAGGAAGAAATAAAAAATGATCTCATAAATATTGAACCTTTGATTTGCAATGATATTTTAGATATTTCTGCATGTCCCAAAACTAACAATGCAAAAAGAAAAAGTCAAAAAGAACAAAGACGGAGGTCACTTCGAGTTTTCGAAAGTGCAAAGACTATAGGTCACTTGTTCTACCCAAGAAATCGGGATGGAAGAAATGTCTACCCCAGAAGATTCTCATTACCCCGGAAGGATGGCAATGGCAAGTTGTCAATGACAAAAGGCCAATCAAATATCATGCATCTCCTACTACCAGGAAGGGGTCAAGCTAAGGACCTAAAACAAGCATCATCGGGATGGTAACCGATGGATTATTTGTGTCTTATTTTCATTTTATTTTTATTTTTTTAGTTTTTATATTTGTTTGTGCTAACTTTATTTTATAGGGAAAAAGATTTAAAAATGGTGAAATTTAGTTCGCACGGCCGTGCAGCTCATCTTGGAGCGGCCGTGCAGTTCATATCGAGTTGGAATGTGTTGACTCAAGAAAGGGACACGGCCGTGCAAATTCCTTGACACGGCCGTGCAAGACGTCCCGGGAGTTGCGCTGCTCCACCAAAAGACGCAGCTTTTCTCCTCCTCCCTCATTTACTTCATCTTCAACCTTTGTCCCTCAAAACCTCCGCCCCATCCACTTTAAATACCCACTCCTACACCATTTTTACTCACATTACAACCCTCAATCATCCTCAAATCCACCACTCAACCATTTCTCCCCCACCAAAATCACCCAAAACCCTCCTAAAACCCCAATTCCGAAAATACCAAAACCCTTCACCCATTCCATAAATTCGAAGGGATTACTCCGAATCAAGGTGCAAGGAGGAAGCTTTGGACATTTCAGCTAGGCATCAAGGATTTCGGGTTTATTCAGTGATTAATTCGGTAAAAACTCTTTCACTTCTCTTGTCTTTCAATTTTTCTGGGTTTTGAGATAATGGCTACCAAAGGGAAAGGAAAGGCTGCAGAGAGAGTAACAAAGAAGTCTCGAAAGGAGCAACCCTCCTCCTCTAGCTTTAATCCAACTCTCAATACTTTGGGGATTGATTTTAGGAGCCCAAGGGAGACGGCACGTTTCGTTGCCTTAAGTTCCAAAAGGATTAGGCCAACCCAATTTCCTGATAGGCCTGCCCTACGATCATTAGGAATCTATGATGATGTTCTGACTTTGTTTATGGGGTTAAGATCCGAGGGAATTCTCCAAAAGCATGAGAAGACCTATGAAGTTCTTACCCTAGAATTTTTGAGCACGGTGAAGAGTAAGGTTAAGGAGGATACTTGTAGGTTAACGGGGAGAAAGTTTAATCAGTTTCATATTGAATTTCGCCTTGGCGGAAGGGAACTCCACTTAACCGGGGCTGAAGTTAGTAGAATTTTGGGATTATCCTTTGACACCGAAACTTTTCCCGACATGCCCGTTGAATATAATGAGAATGTTTTTTGGAACCAAATTACCGGCCTTCCATCCTATACTTCCCGAAGTGCCAAAGCTTCTTCTATCATTCACCCATCCCTCCGCCTCATACATAGGATGTTCGCTTGTACCATCTTTGCTAGGGAAGATAAGGGAACCGTGAATAGAAAGGAGTTGTTTGTGTTATGGAGTTTTGTTTGGGAGCGAAGAAGGATGAACCTTTGCAATTTCTTCTTTGAATTGATTGGTGACATTGTTTCTCCCAACTTTAATGGAGAAATTCATATGGGAGGAATAATTACTCTTTTTGCCAAACACTTTAATTTTGAGGTTCCAAATGATTGGGTTGAGGTGAGAGGATCAACAAAACTGGATATTCCAACCCTTCGGACTATGCAACTCATTTCGGAGAGGGGGAATAATGAGTATAATTGGTTAGTAGGAGCGGGAAAAACGCCCTACATTGTACTCCCAAGCAACAATCTTCCCTCCGCCCGAGTAGGAGAATCCGAGACTTGGATATTTCCAAATGCCATTGGAGGAGAAGGCCAAGAAGAAGAAGAAGAAGAGATTCAAGCCCCATTGCCACCCGACTTCTACCAAAGGTTCGATCAAATGTTTGCCCAACAAGGTCAACTACTTGAGCAAAATGCTCAAATCCTTCAACAACTCGGCCAAATGGATGGTCGTATTCAATATGCTCAAGGAAGGATTGACGACATTTACAACTATGGGGCAAACTATTGGGACAACTTTCCACCACCACAACCGTTTTAGTAAGTTTTTCCCTTTACCCTCCCGGGATTTGGCATTGTTTCTTGAAACATTGAGGACAATGTTCATTTCAAGTGTGGGGGGGTAAATCTATCCTTTTATTTTTCGCTTTATTTTTCGCTTTCTAGTTTTTAAAATTTACTCGCTTTCTAGTATAGATTTAACTGCTTTCTAGTATAATTTTTCTTTTTTAACTTAGTTGCATTTTTTTTCTTTTATGCATGTATAATAGTATATAAAAAAAAAAAAAAAATCCCTATGATGATCAAAAATCATTATCTTTATGCTTGCCATTTGCCCTAGTATAAATGCCTTTATCTTTCCTCTCATATTTTCTATACACTTAGAAACCTATAAAAAGGAAAAGTATAAGGGATCTTTTTAGGAAATAATTGAAAGCCTCATAAGTTGGTATAGCACAATATAGAATCTCATCAAGGAAAATGCATTTGATTAGAAGGAATTCTTTTATGCTTGGTTATTTATACAAATTTTGAATATATTCTTTTAAGATTGTACATTTTTTATCTTTATTAGATATTTATTCCCTTTTTAGAAGCACCTTTTTGTTTGCATCCCTTGAATCACACCCTTTCATAAATTCCATCCTTCCATTTTCAAATCAAGTCAAAGAAAAACACTTATATCTTATTAATAAAAGAGTGACAATGGTCACCAAACCTTAAAAGCAAAAAGAAACCTATTATCTCCTAAGTAACTCGGGGCACGACGTTCGCTGCGACGATGCTTCCTTGCCAAAACGGAAATAATATCCAAAAGTATTCTTGATCTAAGTATTAGGAACATGGGGCTCGCGACCACAATGTCTCCTACTTGAAAGGATCAAGAATAACTTAGGTCTTTTGCAAAAATATAACACGTACAAAAATAAGATAAATTTGTTTGACTTTGACGAGATTTTTCCACTACCATCACCCATTCTTCACCCTTGTGATTCAAGAATGTAATACAATTCTTCGGAACTTCTAAATTGTGAATAAAATGTCTATACCTTCTCTTGTACATCTTAAAGAAATAAAATTCATCTTTTCTAAAAAAATCACTCTAAAAAGTGATAGCTTTTCCTACCAAGAAGATTCTTCCTTCTAGCATGCTTTACTTGGTCAAAATTCTATACTCCCTCCGTCCCATTAGTATTAGCACAAACACTGTTTGCGCGGGAATTAAGGAATATGATATTTTAATAAAATGTTGTGAGTGTAAAAGAATGAGTGGAGAGAGAATGAGTGGAGGGTGTAATAAATTATAATGGTGTTGTGAGTATTAAAATAATGTAGGAGAGAGAATGAGTGGGGTTGGGTGAATATTTTATTAATATAAAGTTTCCTTTTTGGGAGTGTGCGGATATTAGCGGGACGCCCAAAAAGGAAAGTGTGCTAATATTAGCGGGACGGAGGGAGTATATGCTATACTAGGTTATTGTCTTGCATTTTATCTCTTTAAAATATCCCTAAAATATTTCTTCCTAAAATAAATTTTTAAAAGGTATTCAAAATATGATTAGATAGATAAAAGGCATTATCTACTAGGCATTCAAGGGCTTGCTACTTTATTTCTGAGGGATCAATCATATTTTTCTCCCTCTCCATATTTCATTCTAAGTTTGCTTGGGAACAAGCAAAGGTTTAAGTGTGGGGGAGTTTGATAAGTGACTATTATATAGTCATTTATCCTTATTTTTATATATTTTTTATTGCATAAATCATCATTTCTCATTTCATTTCATATACTTTTTAGTTCCTTTTCCTTATTTTCTAGATTTTACGCTTTTGGTATTTTTCTTGCTTTTTAAGACAGGTTTTAGGTTCATTTTTATCAAAAGGATACTTGGACACTTCAAGGCAAAAGACTTGGGAGAGCACCAACCAAATCAAGCACACAAAGTTAAAATTCTACAGAGCGGCCGTGCAGCAAAGATGGAGCGGCCGTGCACTTGGCCTTTTTCAGGCCATTTTTGGCCCTAAATTATAGAGTGGCCGTGTCTTGAAGAGGGAGCGCCCGTGTCACCTTATGGAGCGGCCGTGCAGCTTATATAGGAGCGGCCGTGCGAAGTGTCAAGACTTAAATTCAAATCTGGCGCCAAGGGTCACACGGCCGTGCAACTTCCTTGACGCGGCCGTGCAAAACGCGACTGCAGACGTAAAGGCACCTTTTGGTTGCACCTGATTGAAGAGTTCCCTCCTTTTTATAAATAGGACCCTAGTGATCAGTCTTAAAAACGAATTATTAGAGAGAAACTACTGATATTAGATAGATAGAAAACACAATTACTTGTGATAACAATTTCTAAGGAGATTTGAAGATCAAGTCATTATTTTGTTCTTGAAGTCACTTTGGAAGAAGAGCAATAAAAGTGAAGCATTATTTCCAGCATTTGTTCATCATAAGTCTTTCTTACTCAATCTCTTATTTTAATTGCTTATATATTATAAATGGCTTGTGAGTAATCCCCCATATTCTTGGGGTTGGAAACTCAAAAGCATGCTTATTCATCATCTAAAAATGATTAGTCTTGTCTTCTTTCTTCATCTAAAACAATCTCTTTATATTATTCTCTAAATGCCTTACTTATTGGCGATATCCAATTTGTATGATTCAGTCAATTGAGAGAAGTACCTAGCGGAGAATCTCAATTGACGGAACCATATAAAGAAACTAGGTTTATTGATCACGAGAGTAGTTCAATGGCCTAGGGATGTTCCTTTAATGGAAAGTATGTTGACTTCCGTCCTTAATGGATTCTTACTAATTATGGTCAGCTAGAGATAAGCCGGAATGCCCGTTTGTGACAGGGCGGGGGCAAACATAAACGGATTTCTCAAACAGTTAGGACATAATTAGTGAAGAATACAAACGCTATTGTCCTAGCCCGAAATAGCGTAGGCCTAACATACCATCCTTGCTTTTTATGAAAACCTTTTATTTCTAAGACAAAGACAATTTGATGAATAAGAATATGTGTATGATTTCCAATTCCAAGAATGCTTCGTTTTATAAGATTTAAATTAAAAGTATTTTCTGTTTATGATCTCTCTATTATTCTAAAAACAAATTTTATCTACCCCCCAATCCTTTCTATATTTTCTAAAAGACAAAAATATCCCTTAAGTAAACCCTGTCTCTGTGGGATCGACTCGTACTTGCACCCGCTATATTACAATAGCCCGTGCGCTTGCGGATATAAATAAACCGTTAGGTTTCGACTCTAACAGTGTCCTAACGATTGAACCCATCAACTCATATGAATACCTGAAGATACTATACACATAAGTTCAGTACAATTCTCTTTGTTTAATCTTGACACTATTACAAGCCATGTGTCCATATCCATTAGTGAACATATAGAAAGCCAAGTCCTAGCTTCTTGAAGCGGCAAAACTTCATGTCCACATAGGTAGTTCCTTTTAATCTTGCACCTGCATTTGCAATTTTTCAAAGAAACTATTAAGAAGATATTCTTCAACCTAACCTTAACTTGCAGGTCTGAACACATACCTTGGGAAAGATAATAGCATGTGTTCCAATCTCCAACTGCGAGCTTTCCACATTGAATTCAAGCTTCTAACGTTGTATTAGAAGGGAATTGGGTATCTCACAATTAGATGATTAAATGGACTTTAATCCCATTCATTGCGTAACTTATTTACCAAGTCTCCGGCTAACCCTTCGTCAAGTGGTCGCCCAAATTTTGTTGCGACCGAACAAACTCAACTGATATCACACCATTCATGATTAACTCCCGAATCATACTATGTCTGACACCCAAGTGTCTAGACTTGCCATTATAAATCTGACTATAGGCCCTAGCCAAGGTGGCAGCACTATCACAATGGATAGACATTGGTGATATCGGTTTTGGCCATAATGGAATCTCATATATCAAGTTCCGAAGCCACTCCGCTTCTTTTCCAGCCAGCCAATGCTACAAACTCGCATTCCATTGTAGAATGTGTAATACATGTCTGCTTTTTGGAAGCCCAAGAAATGGCACCTCCTCCAAGCAAGAACACCCAACCACTAGTAGAAGATGAATCTTCTTGGTTGATCCAACTAGCATCGGTATAACCTTCTAATATAGAAGGATGTCCACTATAACACAAACCATAGTCCATAGTACCTTTTAAGTACTTGAACACCCTTGTTATAGTATGCCAATGCTGTCTACTAGGATTACTAGTGAACCTGCTCAATCTTCCAACTGCATAAGCAATATCAGGTCGAGTGCCCGTCATAGCATACATCAAACTGTCAATGGCTTTTGAGTATTCGAGCTGTGACACAAGTTTACCAGTATTTGATACAAGTTTCTCAGTAGGATCCATGGGAGTACTAACTTTAGAACAATTATCACAATTAAACCTCTTGAGAATTTTCTCAATATAATGAGATTGTGATATTGCAATTTCCTTGTTCATCCGTTTAATCTTTATACCAAGAATTACATCGGCTTCTCCCATGTCCTTCATCGAAAACTTTGATGACAAAAACTTCTTAGTTTTATCAACTACATTTTGGTTAGTGCCAAAAATCAACATGTCATCTACATATAGACAGATGATTACACCTTTACGGGATTCATCAAATCTGCTATATACACATTTGTTGGACTGATTTAATACAAAACCATTCGACAAAACAACCTCATCAAATTTTTGATGCCACCGCTTAGGTGCTTGTTTCAAATTTCCATACAATGACTTAATTAACTTACATACCTTATGCTCATTACACGGCATAACAAATCCTTCAGGTTGCTTCATATACACTTCTTCTTCCAAATCACCATTTAAGAATGCTGTTTTGACATCCATTTGATGGATCAATAGATTCTGAATAGCTGCCAAAGCTATCAGAAATCTAATAGTAGTGATATGAGCAACCGGTGCATAGGTATCGAAGTAATCGATCCCTTCTTTTTGTCTAAAGCCTTGGATTACCAATCGAGCTTTAAACTTGTCGATCGTTCCATCGACTTTCATCTTCTTTTGAAGATCCATTTGCACCCCAAGGGTTTACGACTGGTGGTAAATCGACAAGACCCATGTATTATTTTCCACAATAGAACCAATCTCATCATCGATGGCTTCTTTCCAAAAACCAGCGTCTCGAGATTTTATTGCTTCATCATAGGTTCTTGGATCCTCCTCTATACTATAACGGTAAGAGTATTGAGATTCAATTTGATCTCTTGATCCCATAACTAAATATAGTTGAAAATCAGAACCATATGATTTAGCTTTCCTTACTCTTGTACTCTTACGAGGTTCGGGTGTCTCACTTGGTACATCAATTGAATGATCATCCATTTGAGATTCAGCCGACATTGGTATAATATCCTTGGGTCTAGGTATCGAAGAGAAACGATTCTCATCAAAGATTGCATCTCTTGATTCTATAATTGTGTTTATAGAAATGAATTCATTAGGTTCTATAACATAAAACCTATATGCCTTGGAATGCTCAGCATATCCAACAAAGATGCAATCAATACCTTTTTCTCCCAACTTTTTCCTTTTAGGGTTCGGAAGTCTAACCACGGCCCTACATCCCCAAACTCACAAAAATGTCAAGTTTGGTCGTTTCTTATACCAAAGCTCATATGGGGTAATCTTGTTCCTTTTATTAGGAACTCTATTCAATAGATGACAAGCCGTTAACATGGCTTCACCCCAAAACCCGTCACTCAAGCCCAAGTAAGACAACATGGTATTAACCATTTCTTCAAGAGTTCTATTCTTCCTTTCAGCCACACCATTTTGTTGTGGTACATAAGGAGCCGTAGTCTCATGAATTATCCCTACGGATTGGAAATATTTAGGATCATAATATTTACCACCTCTATCCGTACGTAAGGTTTTAATCAAGCCATTTAGTTGAAGTTCAACTTCGGTTTTATAAATTTTAAATTTATCTAGGGCTTCATCTTTTGCATGCAGCAAATAAATATAGCAAAACCTAGAAGCATCATCTATAAAAGTGACAATATACTTTTTATTGCCTAAAGATGGAGTTGCATGAAAATCACATAAATCACTATGTATCAATTCAAGTTTTACAGAATTCCTTGTAACACTTTTAAAAGGTTTCCTAGTGATTTTTGTTAACATGCAAGTATTACACCTTTCCGTATTATTATCAATAACAGGAATCAAACCATCTTTGGACATTTCAAGCATTCTTTTATAGTGCACATGTCCTAATCGAGCATGCCATAATGAGGAATTAACAACAACAGAGGAAGTCATATAAACAGAACTAGAGTTAACAGGAATTTTATTTAAATTCAACATGAACATTCCATTGTTATAATAACTAAATCCTACAAATACACCAGACTTCGATAAGATATACTTATTGGATTCATACACTTGTTTATATCCACATTTGTTCAAGACAGGACCAGAAATTAAATTCTTACGAAGTTTAGGTACATATAAAACATTAAACAAAGAAATAGCTTTTCCCGAACTAAATTCCAACACCACACTTCCTCTTCCTTGAATAGGAGCGGAATGGTCATCACCCATGTAAAGGACAGATCCGTCTTCCATTGGTTCGTATGACTTAAACCAACAACGATCCTTACAAACATGAGTTGTGGCACCGGAATCAATCCACCACGGAATAGCATCATCCTGCATATAAAATGCCTCAGAAATTAGTGAAACAGAATTTTTAATAAATCTGTTCCAACTATGTATTAAAATCTGACCTTGGTTTTGAGAATGGTCCTTAGACCCCTTTCCCGAACCACTTGTGCTTGCGCCTTTCTTGTTGTTTCCAACACGACAATCCTTCTTAAAGTGACCAGTTTTGCCACACTTCCAACATGCCAATTTAGGCTTCTTGTTGGGACCGTAACCATTGTCATTGAAACTACGTTTCTTTCCTTTATTTTTATTGTTTCCACCCTCATCAATCATATTGACCGAGGGTCCAGCAACTTCTTTTCCTTTGCCTTTGTCATCCTCTTGCGCCCTAAGAGATTCCTCTATGCGCAAGTGACTACCAAGTTGAACCAAAGACAGATCGTCTTTACCATGTTTCAAAGTGTGTTTGAAATCCTTCCAGGAGGGAGGCAACTTATCAATCACACTTGAAACCGATATTGACTCATCCATCTTCAACCCGTGTTGTGTATATTGTCCAAGGATTCTAAGGAGTTCATTGAACTGTTCCATGACAGGTCTTGAATCGACCATCTTGTAATTATTAAAATTACTCACAAGGAACTTCTTACTAGAAGCATCCTCTGCCATGTACTTGGATTCAAGAGAATCCCATAACTCTTTTGCAGATTCCTCATTTTGATAGATGTCAAAGAGAGAATCAGACATACCGTTTAATATGTGTCCTCTGCAGATGTAGTCGTCGTTTTCCCACTTTGATCTACGTCTGATTGCCTCCAAGTTGTCATCTTCAAGCAATTCCGGAGTAGGGGTAGAAAGAACATACAACACCTTTAATGTTGTTAAAAGGAAGTGCATCTTCTTCTGCCAATGCCGAAAATCTTGTCCTTCAAATTTGTCTAGCTTTCCAAACTTGTTCGTCATCTCCTTCAAAGTACTTCCACCCGCCATGAGTATCACCAAATACTTTATTCGTTTGTAGGGGAAATATAGGGTCTTGATCTTGATACAGAGGCCGGATATGTGATTGAATCGTGTATAATCCACTTTTCGAATAAAGTATTTCGACCCTTATTGCCTGGGTTACACGAAATCCTTATTGGAATAAGACAATCACTCAATTTGTTTCTAGGCAAAGAGAACAAATCTAAACTTGAGAATTGTTTATGCTTTTGTTATTGTTGTATCACTTGTGTTTTTCATGTATGTACAACTGAGATCAATCCCTGTATATATACAGATGGAGAGGTATTAGTTAAAAGGGTACAATCAAAAGTCATGACTTTAGCCAAGCAATGTGTCTCTTCATTTTGAAAAGGCACCTGTTCAGGAACTGCTCGGCCGAGTCAAGGGACTCGCTCGGCCGAGCACACATGTCTAATGAAATTCTGCCAAGCTGTACGGCCGTGTCATTTAAACTGCACGGCCGTGTTGTTCATACTGCTCGGCCGAGCAAGGCACATGCCTCGGCCGAGCATGACACTCCAGAAACTTGGCCAATCTGCTAAGCTCTGCTCGGCCGAGTCAAGGACTCTGCTCGGCCGAGCACATCAGCAAAAAGTGCTACCCTTTAACTTTTACTTCTTTATCGAGGTTGACTTCGTTTTAGCTCAAACGAGTGTGTACTCCACACTTTCCCTTACTCGTATCCGAGTCTAATACGAATCACATTGATCTCTTAGTAAATCACCATTACAATAAAACAAGTTGATGACACTAAAATCACCAACAAAACACTCAAGTATTTGTGGTTCGACCCTTATTTGTACTGTTACTTCGGTAACTTGTACTTGCAAGGTATTTTATTACACAGTGGATTTTCGTCCATCAATTTCGGCTAAATTGACCTAAATACAATTTTGATTTGATCATCGCTTAAACATTCAGTTTTTCGCAATATACTATAGCTGGTCATGATCTGGAACCAGATCACTTACCAATCTCGTTAACCAGATTATATCTCATTGTTTGCTTCTAGATTATTTCATTGCTTACTTTTAGTAGTGCCATGTAGGCTGTTCTGTAACAGACAACATTCATATTCAATATAAAATTATACATATTGTTTATGCATATTGCCGTCTTCCCAAACCAATCATGTAAGAAACAAAATACATATTCAATATAAAATTATGGCGGAGTTTTCATCACCAAATTGAAATCATATGAATGGAAAATCATATGAAAGGAACGTATATAGATCCTACGGATTGATAAAATTAAGGGCTTACTTGAGATATGGTCTCAGACAAGATTGGTATACCTTTGTCCTATTTTCTTTTGAGTTTCTCTTTACGTGATGAAATATTAAACTTCTATTTTAATTCTTAAAAAAAAAAAAAAAAAAAAAAGCTTCTATTCTTATTCTACTACATACAATGACAATAATACAATGATTAAAAAAACTTCCGTTTGTATTTTTCTACATAGAATACAACTATATAACTTATATCATTGTGCCACTAATCAGATTGCTTTGCTCAAAATAAAATAAAATAAAATAAAATAAATTGTATTCTAGGTAGAAAAATAAAACTAGAAGTTTTGCAAATGAATTTGAAACTACTCGACGGATTATAAAATTGTAATGAATGTTGTGATAATTTATGTGCCGCATCCTTTTTTATGTGCATGAACAATACATCACCGCCAAAGAATTTAACTTTAGTTTAGTTTAGTTCTGGTATTCGATGTTACATCTAAAAATATTAGTTTAAGTAATATTCGGTATTTATTTTCATAGCAAAAGGTAAGAGTTTGAATCCTATTAAGTATAAAGGATATGTAATTAAAGAAATGAGGTGGTGAGAAAGGGGATCCATCTCATGCATGAGACGGGTCGATCCATGACCCATGGGACACTTAATTGATTAAATAAGGCGGTGGTAAGTTGACCGACATGCCAAGAGAGTAGTCAGCCTGACACGTGGCAGCCTCTTATAGGCCCAATTTTTTTTTCTATTTTTTTTTTTTGCTTTTTTACTTTTTTTTTTTTTTTAGTTTTTATATTATTTTTTCGACTTTTCAGTGGTTTAGAAAAAGTAATAGTTACCATCTCTTAATGTAATGACTGTATACATATAAAGTAACATTGTTCATAAGTAAACATAATACCTGTTTTAAAAAAACAAAAGCTCGTTTTCACCCATTTTTTCAACACAAAATCTGGGGAGAAACGCGTTTCTCCGTCGCTTCTGGAGAAACGGGGCTTGTTTTGTCGCGCGACATACTTAGCCACCACAACTGGATATCCTTTCCAAAGCTTCTGGATATCCAGAAGCTAGCTTCTGGATATCCGAAAGGAAGGATATCAGCTTGGAAAGGATATCCAGAAACCAAATATTTTTTCCTCGCTATCCTTTCCAAAGCTTCGGATATCCATATTCAATGTTACGGATATCCGAAGCTTTGGAAAGGATATCCAGAAAAAATATTTGGTTTCTGGATATCCTTTCCAAAGCTTCTGGATATCCTTTCCAAAGCTTCTGGATATCCAGAAGCTGATGAAAGTATATCCAGAAATTGGCTTATTATGTCGCGCGACAAAACAAGCCCCGTTTCTCCAGAAGCACGGAGAAACGCGTTTCTCCCCAGACCGACTCTTTTTTCAAATGTAATACAAACTATATGTATTACATTTGAAATGTAATAACTTATGTATATGAATGTAATAGTTTATACAAGTAAGTGTAACACTTTGATAGATGAAATTGTAACATATTTCTATAGATAATGTAATACTTTTACATGTATCATGATAAATTTGAACTCATTGTAACTTATTGTTTGAAAACATATAGATATCTATACATATGTGTTACAATTATGTACAAATACTATTACATATAAATAACACATTTGTTACATTTTAGTTATAATAAGTATTACTTTTGCCAAACGAAGAAAACATAGGGAAAAACACTATTACTTTTATGTATATATGTATTACTTTAATGTATACAAACTATTACTTTATATGCATACAATTATTACATTATGTTATAGTAACTATTACTTTTCACAAACCCAAAAAAAAACAAAATTTAAAAATTTAAATTTTGTAATTGGAGGGAGAGGGATTGGGTTAGGTTTCTGGTGAGTATGGCGGCTGGCGATTGGTTTAGAGGATTGGTGTTTGGGTTGACGGCGAACTGGTTTTGGTTATAGAGAGATGGAATTAGAAGGGAATTAGGGAGAGTTAGGAAGATCGCCGGTTGATCAGAGGTAGGGAGATTGATGGAACTTGGTCGCCGGCGACTGATTTTGGTGAGATTTGAAGAGGATGTGGATTGCCGGCGATTGGGTTTGAGTGAGAGGTAACGGTGATGGGCAATTTGAGAGGGAGGATTCGTGAAGAAGACGGCGAGGTCTGGTGAAGGTTGAGGTCGGGTGAAGGTTTCTGGTGAGGAGAAGCTAGGTGGAGATCAGATGAGAAAGACGATGGAGGAGGGGTAGTTTGCGTCTAGAGAGAGAGAGAGGAGAGAGAGGGAAGTGTTTACGTCTTGAGAGAGAAAGAGAGAAGGTCTGGAGCAAATTTTTTTTTTGGCGGGTCATGGGTCATGAATCCGACCCGTCTCATTCATGAGACGGGTCATAGTGTTCTCACATAAGTTTTTGTCTAAAGAAATATACCAAATCACAATAATATATTATATTTTCTTATTATAATAGTTTCTTTATTATTATATATAATTCCTTATTGTAATAGTATTGCTTCTCCTTTTGTAATTATATATTTTCTTAATTAATGATTTCTAAGTTGTATATATTTATTCATACAATGGTAATAATAAAACTTGAGTCATTCATATCAATTCTCACTATCTTCATGTATGAATGACTACGTCTATCAGCTTTATTCTATTATGGTATCAGAGCATAGATTCATAATGAGACTTCTTCGCCAAACCCACCGCCATTCACTTTCGTCACTCTACCAATCATTTCTCCCCCCTCCCTCTCCGTTTTGTTTTTTTCTTAAACTTTCAACACTCCTTCTCCCATAGGCGAGCAACTAAACCCCTAGGCCTTTATTCTTCTTTTTCTTTTTCACTTATCTCAATGTCACGTTGAGTATTATTTTTCACCTTCCTAAATTTTCTCTTTTCTTAAATTTTTACTTAGTCTCATCTTCAGCCATAAACAAAAACCCACACAAATACCCATTCTTCAACCCTCCTAAATCATAATCCTAAATTGCTTTCTCAATGGCCGCCCCACCCTAACACCACACTCGAGTTATTCGTTCAATCTCCCTTTGAAAACTAAACTCAATCGTCGACGAGACATAAAATAAAACCCTAATCCAATTCGTCGTTTAGATGTAAAATAAAACTCAAACCTAATTCGTATTGAGACGTAAAATCGTCGTTGAGACGTAGTCGATGAGACGTAAAATAAAATCCTAACACAATTAGTCGTTGAGACATACAATAAACCTCAAACCCAATTCGTCGTTGAGACGTAAAATAAAATTCAAACCCAATTCGTGTTGAGATGTAATATCGTCGTTGAGATGCAAAATTCCTCGTCATTGCGACGTAAAATAATACCCCTTCCTCGTCATTGCGACGTAAAATAATACCTTTTCTCCATTATTACGACGTAAAGTTATCGTCATTGCGACGTAAAATAATACTTGTACAATATTTTACTCTTACCCCTTATTACCTCTTTTTCTTATACTTTTTGTCATTACGACGTAAAATAAACAACAAAGATCAACTCGATGATATCTTCACAACGCTACATCACCGAGTTCACCTTCATAGAATTATGTCCAAGATTGGACTCTCCTATCGGTCATCCATCTTACGTGTGCATGATAGAGATATACCAAATCACAATCATATACCACCCTCCGTCCCATGATAATACTCCCTCCGTCCCACAATAATACCGAAAAATTTCCCTTTTGGGCGTCCCAAGATAATCAATAATTTCCCAAAATGGAAATGGGACCCACTTCTCTCTACTCACAACACTTTTTAAATTTACTATTCTCTCCACTCATTCTCTCTCCTATTTTACTTTTACACTCACAACACATTACCTTTATCACTTTTTACCTTAATCTCCGTGCCGGACCAAAAATTCTATATAATCGCGGGACGGAGGGAGTATATAAACTTTCCTTTTTGGGCGTCCCACAATAATATATACTTTCCTAAAATGGAAAGGAATCTTTACTATTCTCTCCACTCATTCTCTCTCCTACATTATTTTAATACTCACATCACCATTATAATTTACTATTCTCTCCGCTCATTCTCTCTCCTATTTTATTTTCACACTCACAACACTTTCAATATAATAATTCCTCCTTAATTTCCGTGCAAAACCCAAAAGTCTATAAATTTCTGGGACGGAGAGAGTATTATGTTTCCTTATGTTAATAGTTTCTTTATTATTATAATTTCTTATTGTAGTTATTCATATCAATTCTCTCTCTCTTCATGTATGAATGACTTCGTCTATCATCCTTTAATCTATTAGTAATAACCTATTTATATGTCAATTTATATAATTTAAGTGATATTTTCTCTACTATTAATAAAATAAAATAAAAACTCAATAAAAAAAATATGGGTACATCAAGTAGATATGTCCACGGTTCATGTTTGAACCGGATGAATCGGCGGTATTGAACCGTTGAAAAATCGTTGAAAATCGTGAACCGGATGAACCGTTAAACCGGGTGAACTATGAACCGGCTTAAGGGTAAGGGCACCGTCCCTTAAAAAAAAAAAAAAATTGTCTCATTCCACCCATTAATTTCTATAAAAATATGAAATTTAAAATTTTTTAATATTGATGTAAAGTAAAATAATTTATAATGTATCAAAAATTGAAAAAAAAATTGTCTAAAAATTGTCTAAAAATTGTTTAAAATATTTTATTTTTCAAAAAAAAGATGAACCAGATGAATCGGTGAACCGTACCGTAAACCGTGAGTTAATGGTTTATAAACGATTTTAATTTTTTACAATTCGTGAATCGACGATTCATAAACTACTGTGAACCGTTATAAATAGTAAACCGAACATGTCTAACGTAACGTCAGGCATTATGGATGTCAATAAGGCTCGATCATCATGTACCTTGCAAAAGAAGAATGGGATAACATCTCTGTAGCATTCGCTGCAAGGCAGTAGGTTGCAATGGTTTGATTGGTTTCTAGTTTTAAGAAGATAATTATTAAATAATTTAAGCAATAAATTAAAATTAATTGACTTATTTAAAAAATAATAAAAATTATTACCTCCGTCCCATTTCAAATGAGCCATGGGATCATTTCACGCTTCTTAAATTTTTTTTAAAAAAATGAATAAAGAATTGAAAGTTGCTAGAAGATTAGAGGAGAGAGAATGTAAAAGTTAAAAACATTTAATAGAAGAGAGAATGAGTGGGAGGAATAGTAAGTTAATGATTGATTTTTTTTGTAAATATGTTAAAATTATAAGGGTATAATGAATGATTTTTTTGTAAATATATAAATATTATGAGGATATAAATGTCCGAAACACTGTTCACATATTTTCATTTATGAAATGGCTCACTTAAAGTGGGAAGAACCAAAAAAAAAAAGTGGCTCATTTGAAGTGGGTCGGAGGGAGTAATAATTTGTCATTATAAATTCTTATTTTAAGATTTTTATAGATAATTAAATTAAAAAAAAAAAAATTATTATCCAAATCATCTTTATATTGATAACAAAAAATAGAAAATCATTCCGAGTACTACGATTACATGATGCAATAAAATTTCATGACGCAAGTACCAAGTTTACCTTATACTTTCTCCTTCCCATTTATAGCTTCATCATTTTGAATTATTTTGAGTATGACACGCAAATTAAGGAAAAAGGTAAGTGGAGAAAGTGTTGTAAGTGTAAAATTAAAATAGGAAAGAGAATGAGTGGAGGGAATAGTAAATTTAAAAAGTATTGTGAGTATATAAGTGAAATAGGAGAGAAAATGTGATGTCGGATGGATATTTGACCTAGTCAAATATATTAATTATCTTTGTATTTTAATTAAAATTTTAGGATTTAATTTGTTTTAGTTTTTATTTTATTTCTTATTTTCGTCTTTATTTTTAGTAGGTTGATTAGAGATGGTTTTAGAGTAGATTTTGAGTTGATTTACTAGTTTTTGAGTCCTATTAAGTTACCATATAGGTTAGAAGTAATTCTAGAAGGTTTAGGAGTGTTTTTCAACCGGCTCGACGCGGTGGAGATTTTCCCCGTGAAGACTTGCCCGATTTTCTAGGTTGACATTATTTTTGTTATTCTGCAATAATTGCGAACTCACCTGGATCTGATCACGAAACTCTTCATCATCACGTTGAGAGGCAAGTCGACGTTCTTCATCAAGACGATCATATTCCGCGGATTTTTGTGCTTCCAATCTCGGAATTAATACGTCTATCAAATAATCAAGTTTGTCGGCATTAACGTCAATTTTCATCCTATACTCCTGCTTAGATGTTTGTTCCGCCTCTGTATTTTTCCAATCTCTTACTGATTTGTAATATTGTAAACGTTGATCGGCACCTTCCTCCAAATCAAGGAGTTCATATGCCAAAGGGAGAAGATAATTTTTCTTTCGTCTAGCACGATCCAATCGAAGATTGATTGCATGAATAACATCATAATTGTCGTAGTTGTTGATGTCGTTCCTCCCATCGTTTGCCATCACCTCGTCGGAGAACCCTAGGATCGTTCGATTTCTGATACCAACTGATGTAAAGTAACACAGCGGAATAGTAACCAAGGCCTGATCGAAATCAAAACCTTCTGCAAGGAATCGCAATTCCTTAGATAAATAAGAACTTCCGAGAAAATCCTTCTGCAAGCCAATAAATTGACCAACGAGGTGATGGCAAACGATGGGAGAAACAACGGCGACCTCACTGCTATCCTGGAGCGCATGCGGTTAGATGCAGAGCGTCGCGATCAACAACATGCAGAACTACTGGCGGCTCTGGCGCAGTTGCGGGTAGGTGGTGGCGGTGATGTCAACCCACGAAATCGGGCTGGTCCTCGCGGGAAAAATCTCCACCGTGATGATCCGATGGGTGGGGATACTTCGGATAATGTTGAAGGTGAGGCCAGGGCAGTGCCTCCTCAAGATCAAGGACCCAAGATTAGGGCAGATATTCCGGTCTTTAATGGTGAGTTGTCTATTGAAGAATTTTCTACTCAAGAAGAAGCTTTTGATGAGGAGGTTATTTGTGAGTTCAAAGAAGATTTGAGTATTGTTCAGGTTTGTGGTGATATTATTACTTCATATATTATAGTCTCTGATAATGTCCTAGTTGAATTCAAGGAGAAAGAAGAGGTTGGTATTGGTTGTTCAAAACTGATGTGGAAACCCCCAAGTTTTGATGAAAATTTGGGTGTTGTTCATAACAAGGATGAAGTTATTTTTGAGGATTTATTGATCATTATTGATCAAGGGGAGGAAGGGGTGAAAGATCAACACAAGGAGGATGTGATGGATGAAATAATTTTATTTCTGGAAGAGATCATCTTACGCCAATGTGTGCTTAAAAAGAAGATTTATTTGAAATATATTTTTAAGTGGGACGGCACTTTCCAAACGTTGGGTGAGAACTCGGGGTCGAGTTCTTTTGAAGAGTGGGTGAATGATGTCGGATGGATATTTGACCTAGTCAAATATATTAATTATCTTTTTATTTTAATTAGAATTTTAGGATTTAATTTGTTTTAGTTTTTATTTTATTTCTTATTTTCGTCTTTATTTTTAGTAGGTTGATTAGAGATGGTTTTAGAGTAGATTTTGAGTTGATTTACTAGTTTTTGAGTCCTATTAAGTTACCATATAAGTTAGAAGTAATTCTAGAAGGTTTAGGAGTGTTTTTCAAGTTTTATGAGCACTATAAAATAGGCCTAAAGTTGTAATTCGAATTTAGACTATTTTTTATTAATAAAATTAATTGCTTTGCAATTGTGGGATTTTCCCTTAAGCTTTTTAGCTTGCAGAAGATCTTCCTCGGAAGTTCTTATTTATCTAAGGAATTGCGATTCCTTGCAGAAGGTTTTGATTTCGATCAAGCCTTGTTATTATTCCGCTGCGTTACTTTACATCAGTTGGTATCAGACGAAAGTTCTTATTTATCTAAGGAACGCAGTGGAAGTGGACTGTTTATGAGCTTGAATTCTATGCGATGGTACAGGCTATCAAGCATTGGGAGCAGTATTTGTTGCTGCGTGAGTTCATTCTTCATACCGATCATGAGGCCTTGAAGTATATGAATGGTAAGAAGCCACTTAATCGTATGCATGCTCGTTGGGTTGCTTATTTGCAGCAGTTCACTTTTGTTATTAAACACAAAAGTGGACAACATAATAAGGTAGCGGATGCCTTGAGTCGAAGGGTCAACTTATTGGTGACAATGGATAATGTGGTTGTGGGTTTCGATTGCTTGAAGGATTTGTATGCCACTAATGATGATTTTGCAGATGAGTTGGCGAAGTGTAGAGATGGGGATCCTGTTGGGTTGTTTTTCTTGCAGGACGGTTTCTTGTTCTATATGGACAAATTATGTATTCCACAGGGTTCTGTTCGTGAAAGTCTTATTGCAGAGATCCACAAGCAGGGGCATTTGGGGAGAGACAAGACGGTTGAGCTCGTTGGAAAGAAGTTTTATTGGCCACATCTCCGTAGAGACACGCACAGATTTGTTCAGAAGTGTATGGTTTGTCAGATCAACAAGGGCCAATCTCAAAATACGGGTTTGTATACCCCTCTGCCTATTCCGGATGGACCTTGGGAGGATATTTTCATGGATTTTGTGCTGGGGCTTCCGAGGACGCAACGTGCCAATGACTCTGTTTTCGTGGTTGTGGATCGTTTCTCAAAGATGGCTCATTTTATCCCTTGTAGGAAGACGCATGATGCTTCTCACATCGCGGGTTTGTTCTTCAAGGAGGTTGTTCGTCTGCATGGGATCCCGAAGTCCATTACATCCGACCGTGATACTAAGTTTCTTAGCCATTTTTGGCGTACTTTGTGGCGTATTTTTCAGACAGCTTGCAGTTCAGCAGTTCTTTTCATCCGTAGACAGATGGCCAAACGGAGGTTGTGAATAGGACCATGGGTTCTATGGTTCGTTGTCTATGCAGTGAGTATCCGAAGAAGTGGGATTTGGCATTATCAACGGCTGAATTTGCGTTTAACAACATGACAAATCGGACTAAGAAGAAGACTCCTTTTGAGATAGTGTATCAACGGCCTCCTAAGCATACTCTTGACTTGATTCCTTTGCCTAGAGTTCCGGGGTATAGTATTGCAGCTGAAAACATGGCGGAGATGATTGATGCGGTTCAGACCGAAGTCAAGAGGAACATTGAAGCGTCGAATGCCAAGTATAAGGCGATGGCAGATAAGCGGCGTCGTTTGAAAGTATTTGCTGTTGGTGATTTGGTGATGGTTCATTTGCGTAAGGAACGGGTTCCTCAAGGTACGTACCACAAGCTTCACCCCAAGAAGATTGGACCTTGCCGGATTTTGAAGAAGATCAATGACAATGCCTATGTTGTTGATTTGCCCGAGGGATGGAATATTTCTAACACTTTTAATGTCTCGGACTTAGTTGAATTCCATCCTGATGTTCCCCTTTATTTAGATATGGATTCGGGGACGAATCCTTTTGTAGTGGAGGCGAATGATGTCGATCAACAATCAACCCAGGCGGAGGAAGTTCCAGGCGGGCGCACCAATGATTGCCAGGCGAGTGCCTCAATGTGGAGAAACAGGGGCCAACGTTCGGGACGCGATGCGGCCGCCTCAGATCCTTTCATGCGGCCGCCTCAAGGCAATGCGATGTGAGGTGAAGGCACGGTGCACGGGGCGGACGCCTCAAGCCAAATGGGGCGGGCGCCTCAATGAAGAGGGTTGCTGAAGTTTTATTCCGTAATGTCTGTTTTTGAGTTTTAAGTAGGGGTATTCTTGTCTTTACATTGGTATTTCGTTTTTAGGTTTTTTTATTTGGGTATTTATACTTTGTTTGAAGGAGAAAAACGCAGACTTTGATTAATTAAAATTTCATATTTGCTTCTTGCAAACCCTTGGTCAATTTATTGGCTTGCAAAAGGATTTCTTCGGAAATTCTTGTTTTCTTGGGAATTGTTATTCCTTGCAGAAGGTTTTGATTTCGATCAAGCCTTGTTACTATTCAGCTGCGTTACTTTACATCAGTTGGTATCAGAAATCGGACGATCCTAGGGTTCTCCGACGAGGTGATGGCAAACGATGGGAGAAACAACGGCGACCTCACTGCTATCCTGGAGCGCATGCGGTTAGATGCAGAGCGTCGCGATCAACAACATGCAGAACTACTGGCGGCTCTGGCGCAGTTGCGAGTAGGTGGTGGCGGTGATGTCAACCCACGAAATCGGGCTGGTACTCGCGGGGAAAATCTCCACCGTGATGATCTGATGGGTGGGGATACTTCGGATAATGTTGAAGGTGAGGCCGGGGCAGTGCCTCCTCAAGATCAACGACCCAAGATTAGGGCAGATATTCCGGTCTTTAATGGTGAGTTGTCTATTGAAGAATTTTCTACTCAAGAAGAAGCTTTTGATGAGGAGGTTATTTGTGAGTTCAAAAAAGATTTGAGTATTGTTCAGGTTTGTGGTGATATTATTACTTCAAATATTATAGTCTCTGATAATGTCCTAGTTGAATTCAAGGAGAAAGAAGAGGTTGGTATTGGTTGTTCAAAACTGATGTGGAAACCCCCAAGTTTTGATGAAAATTTGGGTGTTGTTCATAACAAGGATGAAGTTATTTTTGAGGATTTATTGATCATTATTGATCAAGGGGAGGAAGGGGTGAAAGATCAACACAAGGAGGATGTGATGGATGAAATAATTTTAATTCTGGAAGAGATCATCTTACGCCAATGCGTGCTTAAAAAGAAGATTTATTCGAAATATATTTTTAAGTGTGACGACACTTTCCAAACGTTGGGTGAGAACTCGGGGTCGAGTTCTTTTGAAGAGTGGGTGAATGATGTCGGATGGATATTTGACCTAGTCAAATATATTAATTATCTTTTTATTTTAATTAGAATTTTAGGATTTAATTTGTTTTAGTTTTTATTTTATTTCTTATTTTCGTCATTATTTTTAGTAGGTTGATTAGAGATGGTTTTAGAGTAGATTTTGAGTTGATTTACTAGTTTTTGAGTCCTATTAAGTTACCATATAGGTTAGGAGTAATTCTAGAAGGTTTAGGAGTGTTTTTCAAGTTTTATGGGCACTATAAAATAGGCCTAAAGTTGTAATTCGAATTTAGACTATTTTTAATTAATAAAATTAATTGCTTTGCAATTGTGGGATTTTCCCTTAAGCTTTTTAGCTTGCAGAAGATCTTCCTCGGAAGTTCTTATTTATCTAAGGAATTGCGATTCCTTGCAGAAGGTTTTGATTTCGATCAAGCCTTGTTATTATTCCGCTGCGTTACTTTACATCAAAATGACATGGTGGAATAGTAAAGATACTTTGTCATTTTAGAAAAGGTGAAGCTTTTAACGGGACACCCGTTTTGACAAAAAGTGAAGCTATCAATGGGACGAAGGGAGTATATTATTCTTCTTCTGTATTACTTCACTTAAAATAATACTCCCTCCGTCCCGTCCGAAGCTTCACCTTTTACCCAAATGGATGTTTCGGTAGAAGTTTCACCTTTTCTAAAATGGAAAAGATTTATTAATATTCTATTATACATACTAATTTTTCTCTCTCACACATTTAAATTATGAATCCCACTTGTCATAGTCATATCCACTCATTTTTTCCATCTCACAACCATTCTCCCACTTTCATTATTTTTGAATATATATATATTGCTTTCTTAATTTGCGTGCATCACTAAAACGGTGAAGCATGAATCGGGACGGAGGGAGTACTTCTTTCGTTGCAGCTGAGTTAGAGACTTTGCTATTTTCGTTGTTCCGCACGAAATATAATCACCCAAAGTAAAAATATTTTACTATTTCCCGCCCCGACTCCGCTTTTGCGGCCAAGGTGTTGCCGCACTACTGCCGGCCACCATATTTGTGCTACATATCTTCATTTTTTCAATCAATGACTAAGACCAAGTTCAATAGGTCAACTACCAAAAAATATTCAACTATCCTAATATCACGATACCTCATCTTTTCTTTCCATCCACTTAATCATTCAACTACTTTCTCAACTACACCCCCACAATAAGCTAGTTTAGTTTAAAATTCAACTCCTCCCAACTCATCATTCTATATCTCACTATTTTGAGTGTTTTTTTTTGTGTCCAAATCAAATGAAACTTATATCAATTTTTAGGGAAAAAATGGTTAATTTTGGTGAAAAAAAAAAGTAAAAAAAAAATTAATTTACTAGGTGATAATTCAATTCAAATTGAAAAATGAGTGTTTTTTTTGTGTTCAAATCAAATAAAACTTATATCAATTTGTAGGGAAAAAAATGATGAATTTTGATGATTTTTTTTTTTAAATCATTTATTATGAGATAATTGAGCTTAAATAATTGGGTGAAAAAAATGATAAAGTACGAACCAATCATATAGAGACACGTGTCATTGCAAATAAAAAAAAAGTCTTCACGCGCCTTCCAATTCACGGACCAATGAAGGCGCGCCATGTGTCCCACAACTCCCTCCTTCAACCGGGTTGAACATTTTCAACCCAACCCTTCAACCACCCCCCCTCTCAACTACCCTATTAAACACTCTCAACTAACTTAATTCCTCTCAACTCCCTAATTCAACTCTCTATTGAAAATGGCCTAATATTAATGTGATTTTGAGGGGGTCCCACTTTTATCAAAATAATTTTCTTTCCAAATAAGTGGGTCTGTGTCTTCATCTCCTTGGCTAACATGAGAGCAGTAGTATCGCTTTAGCAGGAGCGGTGCCAAATTGTACTATTTTCTGTATCATTTTCTTTTTTCTAACAATTTTTTTTAATTTCTGTGTCATTCTTGAAGGAAATGTAATGAGTATAAAATAAAATAAGTTTGAACGTAAAAAGTCAAAAAAAAATAAAATGAAATGTTTTTTATTTTAAAACATCAATTATTTTCTACCAACCATGTTATGTACTCCCTCCGTCCCACGATAATATATAAAATTTTCTTTTTGTGCGTTTCACAATAATCTATAACTTTTCTAAAATGGAAAGGAATCTTTACTATTCCCTCCACTCATTCTCTCTCCTACATTATTTTAATACTCACATCACTATTATAATTTATTATTCTCTCCGCTCATTCTCTCTCCTATTTTATTTTCACACTCACAACACTTTTAATATAATACTTCCTCCTTAATCTCCATATCGAACCAAAAATTCTATATTTTTATATTTTTATGGGACGGAGGGAGTATGTAAATACGATAATTATTTTTGATCGAATAGTTAAGTTTCCTTTTAAATTGGTTTTAACCTGAAGCTGAGAAGAGACCATAATTTGAAAAGAAAACAAAAACAAACAAACAAACAAAAAAGACAAACCTTTTTTCATAAAAGTAAGTTATGGCTGTGGCCCATACACGTTGACTAATAGGCTGGAGACGTGCCGTCTCAAAATCCACAATGAAAGTCGGAAATTAATCCACTTTGATGACTTGCCAGAAAAAAAAAGGTAATTTAATTTAAGAAACGAGAAGTATTTGCTTAGTCCCGTTTAATATATTTGATTTGATTTGATATGATATTTATAGTATAAATGAGGGTGGTCTTTTCTACTGTTGAATGAACAGTTTCAACGGCGGAAATTTCCATTTGTCCTTACTATTTTGTCCCTTTCTCATTTTGCCCTTAAAAAAAAAATTTAATTAAAAAAAAATTAAAAAAAATGTGGTCTTGAACACGAGCATGGGCTAGTATTTATTAAGAAACAAATAATGAATCAATAAAGTAATGAGTTTACTACCTCCGTCTCTTATAAGATTTTTCAAAAATGGGTTTTACATGAAAATTAAGAAAATGTGTAAGTGGTATAAGTGTTGTGCGTATGAAAAGTGAGATAGGGGAGAAAACGTTGATAGAAAATAGTAAGTTGATTGGTGTTGTAAGTATAAAAGTAAAAATATGAGAGAGAGTGAGAGGAATAGTAAATTTTTTGCAATTTTAAAAAAATGAAATCTTATGTAGGACACTCAAAATAACAAAAGTGAAATCTTATTACACGGGATGGGGAAAGTATTAGCTAAATAATGATTTTATTGTAATTTTTTAAATTTTACAAAAATTGTCCAAAATATTATTCATATTTTTTCATTTATTTTGTCATTTATGAAATAAATCAAATTGAAAACCTTAAATTAAATTTAAATAAACCAAAATCAAAAATAAAATTATAGATTGGGAGGAAGGTAGTAATATTTTTATATAGTTGAATGAAAAGTGATACTCTATCTAATGTACTCCACGTGTTTCATTTGAAAAGAAATAAATTATATTTTTGGGTGTCACATTTAGAAAGATACATTTCAAAATGAAATTTTTTTAATATTATTTTATTAATAAAACTCACTTATTATACTCATAATAACTATTCAGCTACTATTCCTCATTTCACATTTTTCTCTACTACCTTACTTTTTATTTTCACTATACACTTTTTTTAATTTTTATGTAAATTTTATTTTATGCATTTTTGTATGAGACGAAAAAAATAGAAAGATAAAATTTGTAAATATACCAATGACTTTCCAAATTTCGTGAATCTCGATTAAAACCCACCAAAATTTGTAGATATACCAATGACTTTCCAAATTTCATGAATCTCAATTAACACCCACCAAAGTAGGGCTGTAAACGAGCCGAGCCGAGCCGAGTCGAGCTTTGAAGTTTCGAGCTCGAGCTTGAATAAAAAATATCGAGCTCGAGCTTTTCTCGAGCTCGAGCTCGAGCCCAGAATGCATGTTCGAGCTCGGCTCGAATCAAGTTTCGAGCTTTTCGAGCTGGCTCGCGAGCTTTCGCGAGCCGCTCGAACTTGAGTTTTAACGAGCCGAGCTCGAGCTTCGACTTATTTTTGAAAAAATGCGAAATCAAACGAGCTTTTAACGAGCCGAGCTCGAGCTTCGACTTATTTTTTGAAAAAAATCTGAAATCAAACGAGTTTTTAACGAGCCGAGCTCGAGCTTCGACTTATTTTTTGAAAAAAATCTGAAATCAAACGAGCCTTTAACGAGCCGAGCTCGAGCTTCGACTTATATATATATATATATACTAAAATTTATTCGAGCTTTTAACGAGCCGAGCCCGAGTCGAGCTCAAACGAGTCGATCTCGAACAGAGCTCGTCGAACATACGAGCCGAACACGAGCCGGCTCGAAAAAATGACGAGCTTGAAAATCGGTTCGAGCTCGAGCTCGAGTTCACCTCGAGCCCACTCGAACTCGAGCTTTTTTCGAGCCGAGCCTGAGCCGAGCTCGAGCCGGCTCGATTCGTGTAACAGCCCTACACCAAAGAGTTCAAAAGTACTCTTGTATGTCTATTTTAATTTGTGATATAACAAATTTACAATTACAAAAAGTATAAATAATCATACCAATCATTTATTAGTATATGCTCCCTCCAACCCGCTATAAATCACACAGTTGATCAACTGAATCAATTTTTGACCATAATTTTATGAATATCTAGATATCTCTATGCAATTCTAAAAAAAGTTATTGATAGTATTTCTAATGGTAAAGCAATAACAATTTTTAAAATTACAAAGAAATATCTAGATATTAATAAAATTATTGGTCAAAAATTCACACAGTTGACTACTGTGTGAATTGTAATGGGACGGAGGGTAATATATATTACTTAGTTCTTACCCAATTGCATTTTAAATAATATTTTGAACAAATCTTCAAAATGTTTATATGTCTTTTATTATTTTGTTAATAAACGTGCAAAACGCTCGGGTAAAACTCAAAATAGGGAGAGTATTTTTATTGCATATTCTTTTATCCCGGATTAATGTTCTTAGTTTGAGTTTACAGTTTGAGTTTACACGTTTATTAAAAATCAAGACAAAATTGAGTAAAAAAATAGTCGAGAGTGGAGGATATAATATTCTGTTTATAAAGCAAGGGAGTGAAAAGTAGATAGGTAAGACCATATCCAACAGCAACAACGCCATTTGTCATGCTAACGCCAATTTGGTGAGAAATCTTCCTCCAACAACGACGCTCTATCGCTCGCTATATTGGCGCGGGGAAGAAGACGCCTCAAATTTGACGCAGGTATTTCTCTTGCGCTAAACCTCTTCCTCCCTTCTTTTTTTTTTTTTTTTTTTTTTTTTTTGGTGAATTTCCTGTACTCACGCATTACTCTTTACATTTCCTTTTTTTAAAAAATAAAATAAAAATTACTACTTCCTCCTCCTTCCCAAAAATGAATAATCATTTTTTAGATATTAATTATGAAAAAATTTTATATATTCATTTTGAGATGTTGATAGTATATATTTTTAATTTAATATTTGTTATTTATATTATTGATTTTTTTTTTTCATTTAAGCAAAATTATTCAATTTGTAACATTAATTTTTTAAACAAAAATTACAAAATCTGGAAAATATGTTAAAATATTGAATAATATTAAATATGATTAATGAAAAATATTTTAATTAAATGAAATAATAAAAATATTCTGAAAAGATTTTTATTTGGAGCAAGATTTGAAACAGCTGTTGGAGATGGTGAAAGATATTTACTTCTGAAATTGCATCATTTTAGTATTTTGGAGCAATTTCTACACCAAACTATTAGAGTTACTCTAAGTAATAATGTATTTTTTTTTTGTAATATATGAACTTTATGAGGACTGATTGTCCAAAACACTGTTCATACTATACAAGAGACAGACTAAAAAGGAAAATAAGAATCTTAAATTGGAATGGAGGGAGGAGTATATAATGAATTTTCAGCAAAAAATTAAGCAGGATAAAAAAAATATTAGGCGACAAATTTTATTAATGAAAAAGATATTTATGTTGAATACTCCCTCCGTCCCATAGAACATTACACGTTTACTATTGAGAACGGAAAATAAGGAATAATGTTATTAAAGTAGGTGTTGTGAGTGGGAGGAGAGAGAATGAGTGGAGAGAATAGTAAATTATAATGGTGTTGTGAGTATTAAAATAATGTAGGAGAGAGAATGAGTGGAGAGAATAGTGATTTAAGGTTTCCTTTTTAGGAAAGTGAGACTTTAAAGAGGGACGTTCAAAATAGCAAAAGGGGTAATGTTCTATGGGACGGAGGGAGTATTTATTTTGAACCAAAAAAGTAATACACGACAAAATAATTGATTTCTGTTCTGGAACCAAGGAAAGAAGGAACTAAACAATTTTTTTTTATATATAGCATCTCTCTTTGTTGATCAGAAAGGAACAACTAGTATTATCTTATTAATTGTAGAGAGAGAGAGAGAGAGAGAGAGAGAGAGAGAGAGAGAGAGTTCATGGATACTATAGAAGAACAAAGTCTAAAAGTATTAATGTTGCCATGGCTTGCCCATGGACACATATCACCATATCTGGAGCTAGCCAAAAGACTCACAAAAAGGAATATTTCCATATACCTTTGCTCCACCCCAATCAACCTCCAATCCATCGCCGGGAAACTTGAAAGCTATTCTTCCACCATCGAACTGGTGGAGCTCCACCTTCCATCATCGCCGGAGCTCCCACCGCACTTCCACACCACCAACGGCCTCCCGCCGCACCTCATGAAAACTCTCGGAGATGCCTTCCAAAGGTCACAGCCTAACTTGTCAGACATCCTCAAGAAAATCAATCCGGATATTGTAATACATGAAGTTATGCATCCTTGGGTTGGAGAATTGGCTTCTTCTCTTGGCATACCAGCTATTGATTTTCTAACTGTTGGTGCAACCACTATTTCCTTCTTTAGTCATATGATGCGAAATCCAGGTAATTTAAGACATTTTTGTGACTCCAAATTTCACTCTTCTGCTTTAATTTTCATACTCACAACATTTTTTTTTTTTAATACTCGTTATAAGTCAAACTAAAAACATTAAATTAGAATGGAGGAGAAAGTATACTTTTTTTTTAAGCCATCTATTACTACATTTCTTGATTGGTGGTCCATTACTTAATTGTTGTGTTAGCATCATCGATCTATTATCACGATGTGCGGCTCCATTTGTTTGTTGTAGCTGATTGTTAATAACTTATAGCTGATACAGTGACGTATTTAGTGACGTATTTAGGATTATACGTGAGGACAGTCAAAATTTAAAACATCCAAAATAACAAAATCATACTTAAAACAACACACTGTACAAAATTTAGCAGGCTAAACATAACCTATTTTTTCATAGTCACGTATTTGAATCGTAACAAAATGTCAACATAAATAGATCAATCGATAAATCAAAAAGTCTCACACTATTGCGTGACGTTTGAAGAGTTCAATATATAATAGCTTAAATACTTTATCAACAATAGTCATTGTGATACGTAATGACGCAAATATCGTTTTTCTTTACATTTGTAGTCATTTTCTTTAATAGTGTAGTAAGAACATATTTATAATTAATTTCATTTAGATAATTTATCTCTTTTAAATCTTTGTTCAAAATTTAATCAAAATGATTACTAAGTAAATGAAATTATTTTCGCAATATAGAGGGAGTATGCTAAAAAAAACATGAAATCAAATTGGAGAATACAAAGTCAAGAGCTTCTCAAACTCGCCCAAAATAAAGACATGTTTCAAAATTTTGGTGAATAAAATATGCTTTATTTGTTTCTAATTTTCATTTTTCTTTTATGATACATTCTTTGAAAATTGACTTTAACGAAAAATTGATTTTAAAATATGAATAAATATCCTTATATGATCCATCATATTGATTTTTATTTTATAAGTATATATTGGGATATTAAACAGTAAAAGTTCAAAAATCATTTATAAATAAAAAAAATTTAGACATTTATAGCGAGACAATCTATTTTTTTTTTTTTTGAAATATTGACATTCATTTAGAAGAACAATGAATTTTATAAACCAAAAAATAGGAATCTAAAATTTTGAGGGGGGGTAGATTACAAATTTTAAGGGGGTCATATAAAAATACACAAGAAAGTTTAAGGACTATAGAAGAATTATCAAGAAAGTCAGGGGCTAGTTGACCCCCAATCCAAAGAGTAGATCCGCCTGTGCTAGTAGTTGATAAACTAAATACTGTTTATTTTGGAATTTTTTCTCAAATAATACATTTTTACTTTTTTATTTATCAAAATGACTCACTGTTCAAACTATTGCCCAGAATGTTCCATTTTTTGAAAACTCGCTACACCGTGTAGCGAGATTACAATTTTTTCAATTAAAATCGCTACACGGTGTAGCGATTTTAAATTTGCTAAATTTTATTTAATATTTATGTTTAAAAAAAACCTAAATTTGAAATCGCTACAGGGTGTAGCGATTTCAAATTATCCCAAAAAGTAAACCAAACAAACAAACAAAGTAAACCAAACAAACACAAACACAGTACGTACTAATTAAGTACTTCTTTCGTCTCGATTAATATTTCTATTTAGTTTTTTTATTAATATATAAAAATTATATATTAATAAAAAAATTAAATAGAAATATTATTTTTTTCATCTCAAATAAATATTTTAAAAAATGTACTTCTATAAAAAAATATTTTTCATTTCAAAAATAAATATTTCTTTCGACTCAAAATGAATAACCAAAAACTAATACATTTTTTGTCCAAATAAATGAGCATTACTTCCTTCGTCACAATGAATATTTTATAAAATAATACTCTTCATTTGCCTCAAAAATTAATATCATATTTTGAGACGAAGACACTAACATTACAAACATTAATTTTAGAGGCGAATGAAGTAGTATTAATTTTTAAAATATTCATTGAGATGAAGGAAGTAATGCTCATTTTTTTTGGGATAAAAATGTAGTATTATTTTTTGGTTATTCATTTTGAGTCGAAAGTAATATTTATTTTTGAAATGAAAAATATTTTTTTTTATAAAAGTACATTTTTTAAAATATTTATTTGAGATGGAAAAAATAATATTTCTATTTAATTTTTTTATTAAAATATAATTTTTATATATTAATAAAGAAAACTAAATAGAAATATTATTCATAGAGACGAAGGAAGTACTTAATTAGTACGTATTTAAGTATTTAATTAGTACGTATTGTGTTTGTTTGGTTTACTTTGTTTGTTTGGTTTACTTTTTGGGATAATTTGAAATCGCTACACCCTGTAGCGATTTCAAATTTAGTTTTTTTTTTTTAAGCATAAATATTAAATAAAATTTGGCAAATTTAAAATCGCTACACCGTGTAGCGATTTTAATTGAAAAATTGTAAACTCGCTACACGGTGTAGCGAGTTTTCAAAAAATGGGACATTCTGGGCAATAGTTTGAACAGTAAGTCACTTTGGTAAATAAAATTTTAAAAATGTATTATTTGAGAAAAAATTCGTTTATTTTGGCTATTTTAAAATAACTTATGGATATTCGTTAAAAAAAAACTGAAAAATATTAAATTATGGTATACCACAATGCCATGTATAAATTGATCCATATGCATGCCAATCGACCTATGATTAATCATATAAATTATGATTAAATCATATAAAATATTCTTGTTGAATTAAAATATATTATACATTTATTAAAATAATTAAATCAAATCAAATAATATTATTTTTTTTTCTGTTGTGTTTTAAGTAAAATATATGAATTCATAATATTTTTAACAAAAAAATAAGTAACCTAAAACAGACAACTTAAAATAATGTCAAATTATATAGGCAAATAATAAAAAAATGATTTTGGTACATTATCATCTGTGACAACATTTCTTGATTGGTGCTCCATTATTCAATTGATGTGTCGGTATCATGAGTCGGAAAAAAACGGGAAGAAACGCGTTTCTCCGTCGCGTATGGAGAAATGGGGCAATTTTTGTTGTGTGACATACTTAGCCAATTTCTGGATATTCTTTCCAAAGCTTCTGGATATCCAGAACATTGAATATGGATATCCAGAAGTTTTGGAAAGGATATCCAGAAACCAAATATTTTTTTTGGATATTCAGAACATTGAATATGGATATCCAGAAGCTTTGGAAATGATATCCAGAAATCAAATATTTTTTCTGGATATCCTTTCCAAAGCTTCTGGATATCCATATTCAATGTTCTGGATATCCAGAACTGATGAAAGTGATATCCAGTTGTTGTGGCTAAGTATGTCGCGCGACAAACGTTGCCCCGTTTCTCCATAAGCGACGGAGAAACGCGTTTCTCCCCAGATTTTAGCCGGTATCATCACTCTTTTATCATGTTGTCTTTGGAAAGGAAAGCAGCAAGATACTTGATCAGACGGAGTATACTCCCTCCGTCCCCCTCCGTTGTTCCGTCCGAAGGTTCACCTTTTTATTCAAATGAATGTTTTGGTAGAAGATTCACCATTCCTAAAATGGAAAAGGTTTATTAATATTCTATTATACATACCCCACTTCTCATACTCACATTCATAAATTATGGATCTCACTTGTCATACCCACTAACTTTTCTCCCTCACACATTTAAATTATGACTCTCACTTATCTTACCCACTCACTTATTCTCTCTTACAACCATTTTTCACTCAATACTTTCCTTAAATTTAGTGTCAACATCAAAACGGTGAAGTTTGGGCTGAGACGGAAAGAGTATTTCTTTAGTCCCAAGTCAAAGTACACATTTTATTTAAAAGTGTGTCAAATTGTCACGTGAATTGAACATGATAGGATTTTTAAGGGCAAAATACAAAAATTACCCCACCTTCTTCCTTAGACCAGCCAGTTTCATGGCTTGCCCATATTTTGAATCATGGCCATGATTCTAGCTGTCAGAATCAACGGTAACCATCATCCAGCTTCATGGCCTGTCCATGATTTCAACTATAACCATGATTTTCGTTGTCCAATCCTTGCTGCCCAATATACACCCAAAAATCCTTACCCTCTTATCGTGCCAACCTATTTTTGGCTCCCGTACATTATTCACTCGTTATTATTAAGTCTAATAACCCGGTTACTCTATCCCAATAATCACTTACCTATAGATCAACCGTATCAAGCCCTGTATCCGTTCTCATCAACTCGTTTTGGTGGCTCCTTGCTCACCTCGATCATGGCAAAATGGCCGGGCTTTACTTACTCTCCTAGTTTCTAAGCCCAGATGAAGCTATATGTATAGCTTGAACTTATCAAGGTTCACAACCTTTATCAACATGTCAACTGGGTTTCGATCCTTGAATCTTCTGAAGATTTAAGATCTTCCGCTCCAAGAGATGTAATGAAATCTCAACTCAATGTGCTTCGTCCTTGAATGAAACGCTGAATTCTTCGCACGATGAATATCACTCTAACTATCACCGTATAGCACATTATCACTCCGACCCTTCCCAATTTCACTCAAAAACTCTCGCAACCATACCATCTCCCTCGCTTGCCATAGTCATCGCAACATATTCTCGCTTTAGCAAATCAACCGTGCCACGAACTTCTCGCGACTTAGAAGCCTAGGAAATTTCCGTACCATCCAATGTAAACCCATAACCCGTAATACTTTTGTTGTTATCAAGATTACTTGATGCCAATCCGCATCCACATAAACCGCTAACTCGACACCCTTGCCTGCGAAAAATAAGGCCATACCAGTAGTACCCTCAAGTACCTTAGGATCCATTTAACCGCTTCCCAATGATGCTTCCCTGGATTACCCATGAACCAACTGACTAATCCCACCGCATGAGCAATATCAGGCCTTGTACACTTCATGGCATACATTATACTCCCCACTGCCGAAGCATGTATAGTTTTCTTCATCTGAGCACGCTCCTCCTTGTCCCTAGGTGAATCCTTGTTAGATAGATTAAAGTTGCTACCCAGCAATATACTCGTTGGCTTTGCTCCCTTCACGCTGAGTCTCCCCAAGACATTCTTGACATATTCAATTTTCGAAAGAAACAACTTCCTTGCCTTCCTATCCCGGACAATTCGCATACACAAAATCTTACTAGCCTCCCTCAAATAATTCATCTCAAAGCGTTATGACAACTGTCCCTTGAATCTATTTACCTATATATCACTAGTGCCCGCTATTAACATCCACATATAAAAGCAAGATTATGTACCCGTTGTCAAACCTTTTAAAGTAGCAACAACCGCCTCGTATCTAACAAATTGAATGTTATGCATGACTCCATCGAACTTCTTGTACCACTTTCGAGGAGCTTGTTTCAGGCCATACAAGCTCTTCTTCAATATGTACACCAACTCTTTATTACCTTAGACAAGTAACCCTGTGGATGTACCATGTAAATTACCTTCTCAAATACCCATAAAGAAAGGCCGTCTTTACATTCACCTGCTCTAACAACAAGTTCTCTGCATCTACTAAACCCTGAACCATTCTTATATAGTCATCTTCACAACCGGAGTGAAGACCTCTGTGTAGTCAATTTCATACTTCTATTTAAAGCCATTTACAGCCAACCTTGCCTTGTAACAAATGTTTCCATTTGCCTCCTTCTTGATCCTATAAACCCACTTGTTATGTAATGCCCGTTTCCCCTCAGGAAGCTTTACCAAATCCTAAGTATCATTGGCTACCAATGAGTCCATGTCATCACCCAACCAGCTTCCCGCTTGTCCCTAGCCTGCGTATAACTTTTCGGCTCACCACTATTTGTTAACAACAAATAGAAATTGAAGGAGAGTACCTACCAGGCGACCTACGCAATCTTGTGGATCTGCGCAGCGGAGCCGATCCTAGATTACTTTGTTCATCCTCAATGACCCCCTGATCTTGGTCAACATGAACCTCATTGCTCCCACCCGAGCCAAGAATATCCTCTAGCTTAATAATTTCGGGTTCCGAACTAATCCCATAAGATGCACTTACACTCTTTCGTGTCTTTATACAAAAGCTTCTCATCAAATATGACATCCCGACTATAATAACTTTTCGATTCTGTTCATCCCAAAATCTCTACCCGAAGTCATCCATGTTATCCCCAATGAATGTACAATTCAATGACTTAGCATCCAATTTAGTTATCTCTACAGAATTAAATGAACATATGCAACACAATTAAATATGCGAAGAAAAGACAGATTTACCTACTTACCACTTCACGCCTCCTCTGGAATTCCATTCCCCAACAGGACTAATGGTCCCCTATTAATCAAGAAAGTTGTTGTGTTAACTGTATATGCCCAAAACATCTTCAGAAGTCCATACTTCAATCTCATAGCCATGGCCCATTCATTCAATGTTTTGTTCATCCTCTCTGCAACCCCGTTATGTTGTCGTGTTCCACTTGGGATTTTCACCATGTTCCATTCACAACACAATATTCCTTCAAATTTTTGAGCTCGCACTCCCTACCGTTAAGGGACCTCAAGTTTTTGACATTAAGTCTGGTCTCTGTCTCCACTAAGGCCCTCCATTTCTTAAACACCTCCAATGCCTCATCTTTGTGTTTCAAGAAATAAACTCTAACCTTCCTTGTAGAGTCATCAATAAAGGTTATGTATTATGCTGCACCACCCAAAGATTTAACCGGTGATGGCCCCCACAAATCCATGTGAACCAACTCCAAGTTTTGCTCCCTCAAAGCCCTACCCTTCCTTGAGAAATTATTCCTCGTTTGCTTTCCAAAGAATAAGTCCTTGTAGATACCCACGTCCACTGTCTTCAAGCCCGGTAGTCTTCCCTTCAAACAAAGTACCCTCATCCACTTTTTACTCATGTGACCCAATCGAAAGTGCCCCAAATCCGTATTACCATTAACACCCGCAAGAGTAATGCAATTTTTTGTGTTGCAAGCGATATTCAATGTACCCACCTTATTACCTGGAGCCACCTCCTAGGTCCCCTTAGTAATAACCCTGCTTCTGCAGCCAAAAGTCACTTCAAAACCTTCTTCATCCAGCTGTCCAACTGATAACAAGTTCTTTTTCAAACTCGAAATGTGTCTTACCCTATATAGTTGCAAAGCCGAACTGGTTTTTGTTTTAATTATGACATCCCCTTTCCCTTGATTTGTAAAGGTTCCCCATCCACTAGATAAACCTTTCCAAAATCTCCAGAATTATAGTTATCCATCTCTTTTGTGCGCCCGCATAAATGGAATGATGCCCCTGAATCTAACACCCATGATTCTAGTGAATTACTAATATTAAGAACTAGTGCATCCTCTATATCCTTGGCAACTATATTTATTGCCTTGTTCCCCATCAAAGGACAATTCATCTTGAAGTGTCCAATCTCCCCACATCTATAGAACTTTATCAGATCCTGATCCCTTTGGACTTTTCCATAGATTTAGACCCACACACAACTACGTTCTTACCCGATTCTGATTTCCACTTACTGTTTATACCCGGCTTCCCCCTTCTAGTTGTAGCTAAATTTACTCCTGAAGTAGAGACAACACCCGATTTCTCATGATGATTTTCCTCGCCAATAAGCAATTCCTAGAGATAATCGCCATTCAATTTGTTCTTCCCCTGCTACAGTATTTAACGCAGTAATCGTTCTGCTCCAGCTTTCTAGCAAAGAACCCAACAATATTAATGCTTGGAACTCATCCTCAAACGTTATCTATATCGCACTCAATGAGTCGAGAATATATTGATAATCATCCATGTGGTCTGATATTGATGCTCCTTCTGCCATCTTCAAGTTGAATAACTTATGCACCAAGTCAACCTTGCGGGCAGCTGATGGCTTCTCATACTTCTCACACAGAAAATCAATAATCTCCTTGATGGTCTTAATCTCTTGATTTTTTAGCAATACTCTTTTCCAGAGTCGACCTAAGAACATCCATGGTTTTCCCATCTAAAACCTTACCCAATCCTACTGCTTAGTGCTTACAGACTTTACTCCTTGTAGTGTCGTGTAGAGATCCTTACCGTATAAGAAATCCTCTATTTGCATCCACCAAAAACTATAATCCGATTCGTTGAACTTATCACCCTTTTGTTTGTCGTTGCCCATCTTGGTTGCTAAAATTCTAGAACCTTAAAATTGAAGCTCTGATACTAGTTGTTAGGGAATTGGTCACAATTCTTGTCAATCAATGCAAGATAATATAGAGCACCCAAGCACACAACATAAATAATAACACACATTCAAAGCAATAAAGAATACAAGAGAATTGTTTACCCAGTTCACCGATTAATAGGCTATGTATGGGGCAATGCCAAGCCAGAATCTTACACTATAATATATAAAATATGAGATACAATAAGTTTGGGGGCGGAACATTGCTTATATACTTTCCCTGGAACAGTCCTAAATTTAGACAATGAGAAAATCCTGAATTTAATCAATTCGGCCCGCCCAGATTGTTTCCAAAATTAGACCACCAGCCATGGCTTGCCTATGGTTTAAATCATACCGGTCGTCGAATCAACAAAGACTCCATCTCGCGCCTTTATGGCCTACCCATAGTTTCAACTATGACCATGATTTTCTCTGTCCAATCCTTGCTGCCCAATCTACACCCAAATATCCTTAGCAGTTACCGTTGAAACCTATTTTTGGATCCCATACATTGTTCCCTCATTATTAAGTCTATTAACCTGATTGTACTCTATCCCAACAATATACAACATCAAAACTAGTTTCAAATGTAAGATGTAGATCTAGATCTAAATAGAGAGAGAAAGAGAGAGAGAGAGAGAGAGAGAATGAGCAGAAACACAGTGAGACGCACACACCTGGTGACATAATCTTGAGAGAGAGAGAGAATGAGACACATGCACTCAGACGCACACACCTGGTGACATATCCCATGAGAGCTTGGTTGGTGTTCATTGCTTGAAGTTGCCAGAATTAATGGAGGGTTGCACCAGCGTTGCCGTTGAGGGTGGAAGAGAGAGTTTTCGGCTCTAAACAAATGTTTGGAGGTAGGAGAGGAGCGACGGCGACGGCGACGATTGAGGTGTGTGTGTGTGGAGGTGGGGTTTTATCGTGGGGATTGGAGTTGGGGTTTGGCAGAATGTCGGTTGAGGTGTGTGTGTGGAGGTGGGGTTTGACCGGTAGAGATTGGAGTTGGGGCTTGGCGAGTGTCAGTGGGGTTATCTTTGAGTAATTTTTTTTCTTTAATTTTTGTATACTTTTTCACTTAAATATCATAAAACAAATTAATAACAAAAAAAATTAGATTAAAAATGCGAATCCAAACATTGACAAAATTTTAAGTATAATTTATTTTCTTTAATTTGTTATACTCTTAGCATTTCAAATATATTTTTAGTAATATAAATTTGAAAATATATTTTGTCATGAAATTTCAAGGCATCAAACAGGAGAGGAGGCTATCACTGCAGTCCACATGGCTGCACATTTCTTTGTGATAATAATCAAGAAAAGAATTGGGATAATGTTCTCTTTCAAAGAATAACACGCCTACTCACTATCTTCCAAATATATCTACCTCTTTGTTTTATACAACTTACTATCTACAAAAGATTCAGTTCAGCTTATGGTGAAAGTTTCGCCGGCACTCGTTTTTATATCTTGTTCATTAATTGATCCAGGTTTTGAGTACCCTTTACCGGGAATTTATCTCCATGATTTTGAGAAAATCAAGATTCTTGCTCAGGCTAAATCTGCTGGAGATGACTCAAAAAATAGACACCATTTAGTTGAAAGCTCAAAGACATCTTGTAATGTCATGTTGATCAAAAGCTTCAGAGAACTCGAGGGTGATGCTATCGACTATTTTTCGGCCATCAAGAAAAAGTTATTTCCTGTTGGCCCTTTAGCAGAAGAAGCTATCAACAAATCTGACAACGATAACACCGAAGTTATCGAGTGGCTTAACAAAAAGGACAAAAACTCAAGTGTATTTGTTTCATTTGGAAGTAGCAAAAATGGTACACCTTATATCTGACAAAATGAATGTCATGCATGAATCCATCGAACTTCTTGTACCACTTTCGAGGAGCTTGTTGCAGGCCATACAAGCTCTTCTTCAATATGAAAACCAACTCTTTATTACCTTAGACAAGTAAACCTGTGGATGTACCATGTAAATTACCTCCTCAAATCCCCATGAAGAAAGGCCGTCTTTACATCCATCTGCTCTAACAACAAGTTCTCTGCATCTAGTAAACCCAGAACCATTCTTATATAGTCATCTTCACAACTGGAGTGAAGACCTCCGTGTAGTCAATTTCATACTTCTGTTTAAAGCCATTACAACCAACCTTGCCTTGTAAAGAATGTTGCCATTTGCCTCCTTCTTGATCCTGTAAACCCACTTGTTTTGCAATGCCCGTTTCCCGTCAGGAAGATTTACCAACTCCTAAGTATCATTGGCTACCAGTGAGTCAAGCTCATCATCCATCGCAGCTTTCCGCTTGTCCCTAAGCTCACTACGATTAGCCTGCTTATAACTTTTCGGCTCACCACTATTTGTAAACAACAAATAGAAATTTGAAGGAGAGTACCTATCAGGCGACCCACGTAATCTTGTAGATCTGCGTAGCGGAGCCAATCCTAGATTACATTGTTCATCCTCAATGACCCCCTGATCTTGGTCAACATGAACCTCATTGCTCCTACCCGAGCCAGGAATATCCTCTAGCTTAACAATTCCGGGTTTCGAACTAATCCCATCAGATGCACTTACACTATTCGTGTCTTTATACAAAAGCTTCTCATCAAATATGACATCCCGACTACAATAACTTTTCGATTCTATTCATTCCAAAATTTGTACCCGAAGTCATCCATATCATACCCAATGAATGTACAATTCAAAGATTTAGCATCCAATTTAGTTACCACTCCACGCCTCCTCTGGAATTCCATTCCTCAAGGGGACTAATGGTCCCCTATTAATCAAGAAAGTTGATGTGTTAACTGTATCTGCCCAAAACATCTTTAGAAGTCCATACTTCAATCTCATAGCCATGTCCCGTTCATTCAATGTTTTGTTCATGCTCTCTGCAACCCCATTATATTGTCATTTTCCACTTGGGGTTTTCACCATGCGAATACCATTCACAGCACAATAATCCTTCAAATTTCCGAGCTCGCACTCCCCACCGTTAACGGACTCAAGTTTTTGACATTGAGTCTGGTCTCTGTCTCCACTAAGGCTCTTCATTTTTTAAACACCTCCAATGCCTCATCTTTGTGTTTCAAGAAATAAACTCTATCCTTCCTTGTAGAGTCATCAATAAAGGTTATGTATTATGCTGCACCACCCAGAGATTTAATCGGTGATGGCCCCCCATAAATCCATGTGAACCAACTCCAAGTTTTGCTCCCTCAAAGCCCTACCCTTCCTTGAGAAATTATTCCTCATTTGCTTTCAAAAGACACAGTCCTTGTAGATACCTACGTCCACCGTCTTCACTCGATAGTCTTCCCTTCAAACAAAGTACCCTCATCCCTTTTTCACTCATGCGACCCAATCGACAGTGCTCCAAATCCGTATTACGATTAACACCCGCAAGAGTAATGAAATTTTTGGTGTTGCAAGCCATATTCAATGTACCCACCTTATTACCTTGAGCCACCTCCTAGGTCCCCTTAATAATAACCCAATTTCTCTAGCCAAAAGTCACTTCAAAACCTTCTTCATCCAGCTGCCCAACTGATAACAAGTTCTTTTTCAAACCCGAAATGTGTCTTACCCTATAGATAGTTGCAAAGCCGATCTGCTTTATGTTTTAATTCTGACATCCCCTTTCCCTTGATTTGTAAAGGTTCCCCATCTGCTAGATAGACCTTTCCATAATCACCGGAATTATAGTTATCCATCTCCTTTGTGTGCCCACATGAATGGAATGATGCCCCTGAATCTAACACCCATGATTCTAGTGAATTACTAACATTAAGAACCAGTGCATCTCTATATCCTCAACAACTATATTTATTGCCTTGTTCCCCATCAAGGGACAATTCTTCTTGAAGTGTTCGATCTCCCCACATTTATAGAACTTTAACAGATCCTGATTCCCCTTGGACTTTTCCTTAGATTTAGACCTACCAACAACTATGTTCTTACTCGATTCTGATTTCCACTTACTGTTTATAAACCGCCTTCTCCCACCTAGCTGTAGCTAAAGTTTCTCCTGAAGTAGAGACAACGCTCAATTTCTCACGATGATTTTCCTCGCCAATAAGAAATTCCTTGACATCATCGCTATTCAATTTGTTCTTCCCTACTACAGTATTTAACTCAGTAATCGTTCTGCTCCAGTTTTCTAGCTAGCAAAGAACCCAATAGTATTAATGCTTGGAAATCAACAGTATTAATGCTTGGAACTCATCCTCAAACGTATCTACAACACACTCAATGTGTCAAGAATGTATTGATAATCATCGATGTGGTCTGATATTGATGCCCCTTCTGCCATCTTCATATTGAATAACTTATGCACCAAGTCAACCTTGCTGGCTACTGATGGCTTCTCGTACTTCTCAGATAGAAAATCAATAATCTCCTTGATGTTCTTATTCTCTTTGTTTTTTAGCAATACTCTTTACTAGAGTCGACCTAAGAACACCCATAGTTTTCCCATCTAAAACCTTACCCAATCCTACTGCTTAGTGCTTTCAGACTTTACTCCTTTAGTGTCGTGTAGAGATCCTTACCATACAAGAAATCCTCTATTTGCATCCACCAGAAACTATAATCCGATCCGTTGAACTTATCAACCTTCTGTTTGCCGTTGCCCATCTTGACTACTAAAATTCTAGAACCTTAAAATAGAAGTTTTGATACCAGTTGTTGAGGAATTGGTCACAATTCCTTTCAATTAATTCAAGATAATACAGAGCACCCAAGCACACAACATAAATAATAACACGCAATCAAAGCAATAAAGCACACAACATAAATGAGAGCTTGGTTGGTGTTCGTTGCTTGAAGTCGCCGGAATTAATGTAGGGTTGCACCGGCGTTGCTGTTGAGGGTGGAAGAGAGAATTTTTGGCTCTAAACAATTGTTTGGAGATAGGAGAGGAGCGACGGCGACGATTGAGGTGTGTGTGTGGAGGTGGGGTTTTACCGTTGGGGTTTGGCAAAATGTCGGTTATGGTGTGTGTGGAGGTGGGGTTTGACCTGTAGGGATTGGAGTTGGGGTTTGGCGGAGTGTGGGGTGGGGTTATCTTTGAGTGATTTTTTTTTCTTTAATTTTTGTGCTCAATTCAAAGTGTAGTGTTGAATTGGGACGTATGGAGTAAGGTTCTGAACCCACAATATCACTATTTTCTATTTTGTATACATTTTACACTTAAATATCATAGAGTTGGTCTTATAAAAATGTGTTTTTTTCTAAGCTTAAGTAAATATTATTTTCACACTGGCACTTAATAATACATGCACTGACACTCTTCACACTGGCACTTTTTTATACTAATACTGACACTTTTTTACATGCACTGACACTTTTTTACCCTAACACTCTTTATACTGGCACTTAATATACATGCACTGACACGTTTTACACTGTCACTTTGTTACACTAACACTGTCACTTTGTTACACTAACACTGACACTTTTTTACACTGGCACTTGATATGCATGTACCGGCACTCTTTACACTGGCACTTTGTTACACTAACACTGACATTTTTTTACACTGACACTTTGTTACACTAACACTGACACTTTGTTACATTGCCAATTTTTTACACTAACACTGGCACTAGCGGAAAAAACAAAACACGTTTTTTCTAAGCTTAAGAAAAAACGCGTTTTTTGTAAGATTTTGACAATATCATAAAACAAATTAATAACAAAAAAATTAGATTGAAAATGCGAATCCAAACATTGACAAAATTTTAAGTATAATTTTTTTTCTTTAATTTGTTATACTCTTAGCATTTCAAATATAATTTTAATTAGTAGTAATATAAATTTGAAAATATACATTTCTTTGTGATAATAATCAAGAAAAGAATAACACGCCTACTCACTATCTTCGAAATATATCTACCTCTTAGTTTTATACAACTTACTATCTACAAAAGATTCAGTTCAGCTTATGGTGAAAATTTTGCCGGCACCCGTTTTGATATCTTGTTCATTAATTGATCCAGGTTCTGAGTACCCTTTTCCGGGAATTTATCTCCATGATTTTGAGAAAATCAAGATTCTTGCTCAGGCTGAATCTGCTGGAGATGACTCAAAAAATAGACACCATTCAGTTGAAAGCTCAAAGACATCTTGTAATGTCCTGTTGATCAAAAGCTTCAGAGAACTCGAGGGTGATGCTATTGACTATTTTTCGGCCACGAGCAAGAAAAAGATATTTCCTGTTGGCCCTTTAGCAGAAGAAGCTATCAACAAATTTGACAACGATAACACCGAAGTTATCGAGTGGCTTAACAAGAAGGACAAAAACTCAAGTGTATTTGTTTCATTTGGAAGTGAATATTTCTTATCAAAGGAAGAGATGGAAGAAATAGCATATGGGTTAGAGTTGAGTGAAGTTAACTTTATATGGGTTGTTAGGTTTCCCAAAGAAGAAGGAAAAGAGAAAAATAGGGTTCTTGAGGAGAAATTACCAAAAGGGTACCTGGAGAGGGTTGGGGATAGAGGATTGGTCTTGGAGGGATGGGCCCCACAAGTGGAGATATTAAGCCATGAGAATGTTGGAGGGTTTGTGAGTCATTGTGGATGGGGTTCAGTAATGGAAAGTGTGAAGATTGGTGTTCCTATTATAGCCTTGCCTATGCATCTGGATCAGCCTCTCAATGCTAGGCAAATGGTTCAGGTTGGCGTTGCTGTGGAGGCCGTGAGGGACAAAATGGGAAAACTTCAAAGGGAAGAGATTGCTAAAGTTATAAGACAAGTGGTGGTTGATGAAAGTGGGGAAGAAGTGAGAAGGAAAGTGAGGGAATTGAGTGAGAAAATAATGTTAAAAGGTGACAAAGAGATAGATGTGCTTGTGAAGGAAATGAGACGTATATCCGAGGAGAATAAAGGCCACAAAGATTAGACTATTTTCATAATTGAAAATATATATTCTTCCGTCTCAAAGTAGTGAAGGTTTATTTTTCTAATAAAAAGTGACATTTAGTTTGAAGTGAAATTTTGTAACTGAAGAATAACATTTTTTCTCTTAAATAATTACCTTCTTTTCCATGAGATTCATATATTTATGTGTGTGTCTGTGTAACAAGTGTAGGTGAACTGTTCTTCATTAACTATGCACAAAGTTTTATATCTCCAGAAACATGATGTAGTGCATGCTATGAATAGTGTAATGAACGGAATAGCCCAAGTTCTCGTTTGGATCAGCCCACTCGGAGGCTCAGCCTCCACGATCTTTATGGGCTCAAATCAATCCTCCTCGCTAGTTTATCAGTCCGGATATAACCTCGGTCAACATTACCGAGCACAAGCTCGGGCCGACAGGGGACGAGCAGGACCTTATACGGTGCCCTCATGGCCTCATTGCTAAATAGACTTGGGGGCCTAGAAGGCCGATAAGCTCATATGCTTGATAAAGCTAAGCAAAGATCTCCTTAACTAAGCAGGATTCTTCTACTTAGACAATCTTATTCCAATAACGAAAATCCTACTTAGACAATCTTATTCCAATAAGGATTCTATTCCTTTCCTGGTTTAACTCTTGTCACAAATTTATTTTCCTAATACAATCAAACTACGGAATCCATATTCTTGAAGAATACTCCAACACCTACCAATAAATAAGAGATATCAATGCCGAAATCAGGGCTATTTTATTCTCTAATCACTTTTCCTTTAGTTTGATTATTATTCTAACTAAAGGATTCTCACTCTGATCACGCCGGAGAAACCACGACTAATTTTATGAGTTTGCTCATCTATTCCATGCAAATCCATGTATTTGATACGTAGATTTAGGATAGATTGACCCGAATACAATTTTGGCTTGAGCTGTTTGGTTCCATTGACGGGAACAACATGATTTTGCCCTCATAAAGCCCTGAAATCTTATTTTTCTTGCCGTATTATTGAACTATATATAGTACATGATTGATTACTTAACTTAATTAAACTGAGATTTTATATTTGAAAAATCAAATGGAAAAGAAGATATGCTCTGTAAGTTTTCTATCTAGCTGTTGAACAAAGGAGGTTGATATTCTTGCTTGTATTCGTCCATCCTAAAATGAAATATATATATATATATATATTTTTTTTAGAAAAAAAAATTACAGCATACGATAATTGAAAAAAGAAATTAAATTACTTTCTTACTTCTTTTTCCACGTGAGAATTAACTCAACAGTTGCAGTTACAAGCAACTTAATGGTATTTTCTAATGGAATAGACCCGTACGTGCACCCCTAACCTTCAAGGACAACCCAATCTTTCTTTCTTAAGGCCATTGAAGAGAGATGGAAATTGCTATTGTTCTTTGAAATTGTAATGCACAATGTCAAAACTGCTGGAGATAAGTAAACCTTTAAGAATGAAAGGAAATGGTTCTTTTAAATTGTTACTGGTTAACCTTTCATAACCACTGACTATTCGAATTTTTGGGTTGATATTTATTATATTTGTGTAAAATTTGTAATAAAACTGAGACTCTATTTTGTAATATTGTTCAAATTTAATTAGGTTTGATAAATTTGTTAACTATTCAAATTAATATGTATTGTTTTGTTTTTATTAAAATGTAATGACAATTTATCTTGAAGAAAGCCATTAATTATCGGTGATTATAGGCATCATGCGATTTTTTTTTCAAATAATGCTGTTTTAAATGTTTATTTATCAAAGTGACTTACTGTTCAAACTTTTGTCCAAAGTGTCCCACTTTTTGAAACTTGCTACACCGTGTAGCGAGTTTGACTTAGACAGGTCAAACTTGCTACACCGTGTAGCGAGTTCTATGTAATTAAGTTTGACAGATTGGTAATTAATTAGGGCAATTAATTAAAGAGAAACTCGCTACATCGTGTAGCGAGTTTGACTTGTCCAAGTCAAACTCGCTACACGGTGTAGCGAGTTTCTCTTTAATTAATTGCCCATATAAGTTTCTCCAGATTCATTTATCCTCCTCTCCTCCTCTCCTCTCCCTCGTTCATTCATTCTCTCGTATCCTCCTCGCAACCCTCAATCTTCTCAATCCAAATTCTATTAAACACAAAAAATGAATCCTAGAGAGCAGCGTTTTTTTTTCCGCGGTCCCAATTCCTTTAGTGAATCCTCCTCTTCATCGCGTGCTATTTCTGGTCCCGCCGGTGCCGTAGAGTCCGCCATGCGCCAGAGAAATCTCGACCGTCAGAGCTTATCTTCGCAACAAACCCCGATCGCAACCCAAAAGTATATATGGAGAGTGATTGAAGATCCGGTGAAGGATGAAGCTTTCCAAGACGGACGGTCCTTGGCTCTCTGCAATGGAATTTCTCATTGAAGCTGGTACATATTATCCGTTGAGCTCTATCAAGAAGAAATGTCATAATGTTGACAGGGTGGATCAGGTATAATATCAATATTAATTATAGTTAAATGTGTGTAAAGATAATTAATTTTTTAAATTTATGTATGTTCTATTAGGTTGGTCCTGCACACAAAATGGTTATGGTGATCTCTGAGTGACTTTAAAGGTTAGGATATGAGCTTAGTATGCTTTCTATCATGGGTGAAATGTGTTTTGAGTTACTAACTGGGATAAAATTATTAGGATCCTACGGATACCATAGATGCTTCCATTCATCGGAAAGTGACTGAGAGTGAATTTGGAAAAGATATTCTGTCGGTTATGCTCTGATACTTCAGAAGGTATGAAATATTAAATAGTGGAAGTCATTACACTTTAGAATTGTCATTAATACTTCCATTTAATTGTTTGTTTGAAATATTTAGGTTGTTGTTTTTCCCCCAACCCAGCACGATCAGCACGTTATCTTAACATCACACTTCTGTAAGTACCCAAATCTGGCTCATGCCTTCCGGTTAAATTTTCCTGACAGTTTCCCAAACTTTCATGAAGTTTAGGGGCAATTCGAGAACTTTTCCAAACTTTTCAAGGGAGGAAGGACCTGTTAGGAATTAGAATTTCAAACAAGACCTCGCTGGAAAGAAGCTTCCAAGCTGCCACCTTGCATGAATCTAGAATCATGCTGACACGACGATGGATAACGTCCGGTGGCTTAATTTGCCAAGAGATCACGCCGAGCGGCTTCTTTATGAAGCACACAGACGCCTATAAATAGAGGCCTCCTCTATTCATTTTAAATATACAATTTTTAGGCACTGTTACTCTGCCAAAATCATAACACGAATTTCAGTAACCAAAAATACACAAAACTCTCCTCTCTCATACATTAATCCTACCCTAATCTATTCCTAAATAGATATTGCCTACGAAAATCCCCTTGGGAGATAGAGAAAACCAATATGGTAATCTCTCCTTCATTTACCCTTGATTTACTCTCATATTATCTTACTTTATTTATTACTTGTCATTTATATGCATTTATTGTCTTAAAGTTTCTATCTTTGCAATAAAATCATCATATTCCCACTCCCCTTACACAAAGAATTCATTGGAGATTCTCTCCCTAGGATGAAAAAGGTTTCACAAGTGGCTTGTTCTAGGAAAGATCTACCATATGATGATGTGATTTCCCTTTACTTTTATGTATAAAAATGTAATCTTTATTCATATTATGTCATCCCTTTCCCTTGATCTAGCTTTACAAGAATTGTCCACCTTATGAGGTCTTAAAGGACATAGGAAAAGCCATGAAGGTCATCCCCTTTACATTATGTCTTTAGTTTAATGATATGCATTGTATTATTCCTATTAAAAATGCAATCTTTACTTTAAAGTTATTTCCCCCATGTCCTAGAGATGAATCTCTCTCTCTGAGGATTGTCTAAAAGCCTTCTAAGGCAGAAAAGACATAGGATGAGTATAAAGACCCAATCTTTAGACCCCTTTCCCCTAGTCCCTTGGTTCTTGGAGCATTTTGCGGTGAGGATCGGTGTAAAAACTCCATCTTTACATCGTTTTCACCATAAAAATACCACAATCTTTGTCCCTTTAGAAACCGATGAATCTTAGTCCCGAAATCTCCGATAATCACTTGAGACGAACATAAAATGTCCCTACGAATCATCATGGTCTCAAGATGTAGGATCGATGGGTAAAGATTCATCCTTTTCTAAAAGAGTCTCATTCTTGGACTTAAAGATGAGCCCCTTTTGATCACATGTGACTAAATCCCCAAGGAATGTTAGATTAAGACATATCAAGGCTATTACGCCTATCATGGTTGATTGATCTAGTGGGAGGGTAGAAAAGTCCCTTAATGAAGATCACAAGTCCAAAGTGAGCACGGGATCAAAAATCCCGAAAATATCAAATCCAAGGTATCCCGAGCAAAAACCTTCTTATATGGTTTTTATGTCCGGCAGATAAACTTGGCAGATCCCTTTCTCTTTTCAAATCACACATGCACACGAGCACACAAACAAGCACAAACTTCGGATCTAGGAAGACTTGCTTTTGCAAGGCTCCTTGGGTGAACGCCAAACGTTCTTCCCAAGGAGTAACTTAACCTCCGGACCCTTATCCTATTTTTCAAAGTTTTGAGAAAATAAAAATGGCATGGGGACTCCGTTTTTCATAAAACCGGTGTCTTCAAACTGAGGTAAACGGCGACCCCTTTTTCGTAAAAAGGAAAACGGTTTTTCCGGGGCCACATTCACAGTTTAGCGACTCCGCTGGGGATTTGTAAATGTTTTCCAAACTTCTTTTCTCCTAAGAAGCATTGGAAAATGTTTACGAGGGTTAGCCTTTCGTCTCGGGTCCGATCTTTGTGCTTGTGCGATTTTCTTTTTTGCATGCATTCTTTGTGTTCTTTTTTTGGCTTGTGCATACTCTGAATAATGAACAGGTGCCATTCTGAAGCTGAAAGTTGCCAAAAATTCCTGGAAAAACAGTCTGAAAATGAAGCAAATTGGAACATGGAAAACTGTTGAATCCAGCCGGACGGCTTGATCTGCCTTGATCTGAGCCGGGCGGCTTCATTCGAAGTTCCACCAGGACACTTTTCTGAGGTTAATCTGGAAACCATGGCAACTTGGGGCTATTCAGTCCTGAGTCTGGCTAGGTTCCAGAAAATTTACGTGCTTATGTGATGCATTTTCCTCATCCCCAAAATATTCTTTTAAAACACATGATGAAAATCTTTATTTTAAATTAAAAAAGAATTTTGTTAGGAGACCGCACACTACGTGCATCATATATATCCTGTACACTTTTGCACGTACGTCCTTCAACCCGGGATGGTTGTTCAGCTGCAGTCACGGACAGTGTTACGACGCTCCCGGGTGCGCATGGAATCATCCTAAACTCCCCATGGCAGCCAGTATCGACCAATGCACTAGTCCGTGTCACACTTTTAAAATTGTGACTTTTTGGTTGGTTTTTGGTCTAGACTGTGTCATACAGCCTCGTCTTATACCCCCGTAAAATTCAAACCCGAGCCCGTGCTAAAAGTCAAGATTCCTCGCGCAAGCGAAGCCATGCCGAAATTTCGTTAGGCAAAATTGGCAAAATCTTGACCTCAGCATTGACTTTGACTTCGACTTGCATGGGGTATGTAAAAGTCAAACCCAAGCCCATGCTAGAGTCAAGATTCTTCGCGCAAGCGAAGCCATGCCGAAATTTCGTTCGGCAAAATTGGCATAATCTTGACCCCGGTATTGACTTTGACTTTGACTTGCACAATGTATGCAACAATGCTCAATGTGACACCGTGTCATTAGACTTTTAACGTCTGACCCATGCCTATTATTTTCCTTGGACAATGCCGAAGTCAAACGTCTATCGCGCAAGCGAAACTCTGTCGAAATTTCGTTAAGGCTAAAAGACTTGACTTTCACGGCATTGCCATTGATTATAATCCGCATCGCTCGTGCATTAAAATTTCCTATGATCCACTAGACCCTAGGACCGTTCTTCTCTCTCGGTCGGTGGGATCCGCGTGCCCTATAGGACCCTCGCCCGGGGCTGTCCACCCTGGGATGTCGAAATAGAGGTGGAAAACGAGGGGCTTATAGACGTAGTGACAGAACCCACTGATCCAGGATCTAGAGTAGTTGCGAAAAATAAGAGCAACCTTTTCCAACCAAACAGAAATAATTAAAAGACACTGTTTTAAGTAAACTTGAAGATTTCTTAATTGTATATTACTTGAGCCTTCAGCCTAAACACATACCCCCGAGTCTAAACCTTGCCTATCCCTTTCCCGAAGCGAGAAAGAAGTGGGTGAGCATACCGGGCCAGCGGCTTTTCAGTGCGAAAATTTTAGGCTCAGACAGTTCGTCAGAATCGTCAGTTTCAGAGGTTTAGAATGGCAGACTTGATAGAAAACAATGGTGGTAACCCGATACTTGGAGAGTAAGTCATACCAGCTTAACCCAAACCCCATATTTGGTACGATGTTTGTGACTGTAACGAGTGTCTGGAGGATGCCTATCAGGAATGGATTCATGAGGATGCCCCCTCAAAGAGGAGGAAGAAGAAGAAGTCTTCCCAACAAAAGCTGAAGGAGAGATATGAAGCAGGAGATACCAGCATAGGAATGCTAGGGGAACCCTCTGGCAAGTTTGATTACTATGTCAGTTACTCTAAAGTGCCCTCAAAGCATCAGTCAACCAGGACAAGATCCATCTCAGCAACCCTCTCCCGGTTAATCCCTTAGAGGTAGAGAGTTCCGAGTTCATAGCCATTATCAAGTTCAATGAAAAGTTGGAAGATTTGGAGGCAAAACACAGGATCCCCATAGAACGCATGGTCAGTCAGGGCAAAATCAAGGTCTCACCTGAGGAATATTTTATCAGTATAATCCAAGCCAACCCTCCTCTCGGCTACACAGATAAGGTGGTAGTATCAAAAATCAACAAAGGAAAGATGACTTACTAGTAATGCCTTAACAGAATGAATCAAACCCTTCAATCCATGAGTCCGATTGTCACAGATGAGCTTGCTGAGAGACTGCACCGGGCCTCCCTGGATCCCCTTACCACTTTTCCAAGGCATCAACCCACAAACGACCCCGGTAAAGCTTTTGACCAGTCGAGCTTCCCAACTTTGTGAGAACCGGCAAATTTGCTTCTCCCCCGGGCAGAAACAGTGAAGAGCACTCCCATGTATAGTCCAGTCAAACACTTTGTCAATAGTAGTGTAGGGTTAAGAGTCTCTAGAGTCAGGAGCCTTTGAGTTTCAGTCCTCCGAGTCATCTGATGGCCTCACGCCTGAAGATTATGAGTGTGTCGCCAATGCCACCTTTCCCTTTGCATTAAATGAAATGATAGATCTTTCCGAGTATCCCCTTATTGCCAACTGTAAGTACGCCAATCCAATTCGCAACCCTTTTAGGTGCATTTTAATGTGATAAAATTGCATTAATGGGCATTTTGGTAAATTCTCGGTCTATTCCGAGACTTCCGGAAACATTCCATAAGTTTCTCGCGAAGGAAGTACCTTTTGGTACTTTGCTCATGCTAAAGGACCTCCTGGAAATAAACCTTTTTGGACCTTTTGGGTATTATCTCAGAATATTCCAGAAGCTGGTTTTGGCGCCAAAAGCAGTTGGTGACACCTTGTGTCACGCGACAAGTCGAGGCTTGGAAAATGGTTACAGAAGGTCATGCGACACACCTTGACCATCAACTGCAGCCTATAAATAAGACCCTTCCCCTCTCAGAAATGGATCCCCAACTTCATATACTGTTACTCTGCCAAAATTGCAGCGTAACACACACACTAAACATACACTTCCCTCTCTCTCATCTCAAACCTACCTCTAATTCCCCCCAATTCAACCCACTTCCTCCATCACCTCTTAGATCCACTATCAACCAACCCTCTCAAGCTCACCAGACTGTATGCTATCAAGGATTCTCAGACCTAACTTGGTACAGAATTAGTGGAATCAACAAGGGTAACACCCTTAATTCCCTTCTCTCTCTCTCTCTTACTTTGCTACTTGGATAATTCTATTGTTTTATCTTCCTTAGATTCAGTAATCAGACTCCATCCGTCTTGATTACTGAATCCCAATCGCAATCTCTCTGTTTAACTTTGTTGATCTGTATAATTGAGTGCTCATAGCTTGATATTTGTTGAAATTGGTGTTTAGATCCCAAGGGTGTGTGGATCTCTCCATATCCACACTCCCTTAGTTGAATTATCTCTAATTGTGTATTTCGAAGCTTATCTGATTGATCAATTGGATCTGTGTTGGTTATAGGTGCTATTGTTTTCAAATTTGTAAGTCCCTGCAGATGGACACTTTGTGTCACGCGACACATTGTGACTGGTTAGATCCTGTGTCACGCGACACATCTAGCCAGGCACGTCCTGTGTCATGCGACACACTATGTCTATTTGCAGGGATCCTTTCCCTTTGTAATCTGTTCTGATTTGTTGTAATATGGATGTGGCCTCCCTGAATAAATGGTTCACTAGTTGTAAGTTTCAAAGTTCAAAATCAATAAAATTCATGTTTACTACATTTGTTTATTATCAATGCTTGCACACATTTATGGATTACTTGGATGTTTAGTTAGAAAGACTCGTCTATGGACGAGGCGTGTTGGGTGAACTCTCGGTTCTTCCCAACACATAACCTGACCCCCGGACCCATTCACTTTCAAAAGGTTTTTCAAAGTGTACCTCTAAAACATGGCGTGGCGACTCCTTTCTTTTTTCATCATTGGAAAACAAAAATTCGGGCGAGCGCACATTCAGTGGCAACTCCGCTGGGGACCACACTTTTGAAAACCTGTTTTTTTCAAAATTTAGGAGGGTCAAGCTTTCATTCGATTATATATCCAACATATCCATATTTTTGTGCATCCTTGATGATCCTTTGTAGTACATGCATTTTGTTGCATTTTCAGACTTGTGAGCCTTGTGTGTCTCTTGGCCATATTTTTGTTGTGCTATATTATTGTGCTTTGTCCCTTGTCATGGAGAGGCAGGGGCTGATTTCATTTTTGCAGGTTCCTGGTTCAGTGACCATCCTAGTCGTGCGACATATCTGTCCCATGATGTCCTGTGTAACGCGACAGGAATGGTCACTGAACATGTTTTCAGGTGCTGGTTTGAGGGCAGTACCTTGAATAAAGTTGGCTCAGTTGATGATTGTATCCCTTCTTTTTCCTTGAGAGAGTGTGTGTGTTTTCTCTTTTGTTTTATAAAAATAAAATAAAATAATTTTTTTTTTGTTTTCATGAATAAAAGAATATAGTCATCCGCATACTGCACCACATAGATTTAGAACCCTCGGGTGCGATTGACGGCATCGCGGACGGCCATGAATTTCACCTACGCTTGAGCGCCTAATGTCAAACCCATCCCCCTAGTGCGTTATAGGTGGCGCCACACTTAAATCTTACCCACGGTTGGTTTTGATACAACATTTTAATCACATTAAAATGAATTGTTTTTTGAAATTTACAATAGGTCCTTACACCTTTCCCAAAACCTTACACCTTGTGGGCATGTTGCCAATGCAACATAGTTTCACGTGAGGACATGTCACTCCCGTGGCGTGTCCTAAACGAGAGATCATGCCGCATTGTCACATTGCACCGACTAGAGGTCATGCCGGATTTTTCTTGGAAATTCTTCGAGAATACCCGTTATGCTGCCCAAATTTCCCCAGAAATTTGGACCACCTCTCCGTCCCATATGGTGTTAGGTCTTGTTTAGGTATCATCACCTATTATAAATTTCAATGCAAAGCATTTAGTGTAATTTGAATGTTGCGTCCTTAGGCTTCCCCAAGGTGTAGTTTGCATGAATAAAGGCTTCTCCTTTCCCAACCGTACTTAGGATTTAAAACACTGATTTATACTTGAAGATAAATAAATTGTTTGCGCGAATCCGTCCCTCTTGTTCTTTCCCTCTCCCATATTTCCTCAAAGTCTTCTTCCTCCACTACCTTATAAACCCGTATCTACCCCTGCAGCTACGGCGAGTTGGATCCGCTCATCTGTTCCAGGAGCTCGTTTGGCCCGTGTTGTTGAAGAAGTTCAGGACCGGATTTCGAGGTTTCATCGGCTCGAGAATCGAGATGAGTTTTGGGAATGGTGATGTGTTTGCTGCTCAGTCTGCTGGAGGTTCAGTTTCAATGGGTCAACCGTGTTTAAATGATATGTCTGCAGAAGAGTTGAGAATAACCTTGGAAGCTGCTTTAGCCAGGGAACGTGAAGCCCGCTTGTTGGCTCAGAATGCCAAGGCCCGAGAGGAGGAAGCCCATACCCGTTTCGTTGAGGCTATGAGAGCCAGAGGAATCGCAATACTCCGCCGCGAGGATGGTTCTTACGAGGAAATTACTGAAGACAGCAACAACGGGATCGGATCTGCTTCTCCCGTTCAACCTGCTCAAACCAACTACCATGCTATGCCTCCTCCCGCGAGTTACGCCCCGCGCCCTGATCAAATGCCGTCTCCGGGAATGATTGTGAATACCCAAGGAAGGATTCCTCCCCCAATCTCTCGAGTGCATAACCAAGTTGCTCAGCAGGGTTTTAGCAAAAGCAGTAGCCAACCATCGAACTTCTTCGATCTCACTTCCTCTCCAGCTCCCAATGCCCCAGTGCCGCAGGCTCAGTACGGATCTCAGTTCCAAGCAAGCTATTCCCAACCCCAGTTCAGCATGTACCCCGACAATTATCGTATGGCTTCGCCTAATCTCGCAATGAACGGTCAATATCGTCTTCAGAAGCCGATTTGTCAAGACTGTATTCCGCAGTATCTGCAGTCTCACCTCTAAGGCAACTTCCCTCAGCCCGCAGTTTGTTCTCCTCTCACCCAACACCTGTATGGTTCCACCCCGTATTCAGCTCCTTGCATTAGTACCAGATTTTCTACCCATGGTCGGGCGGAGGTCAATCGCTGCGCTTTGGTCCCCGTAATCCAAGTGTTCAGTTTAATGGATATGACATGTATGGGAATAGGATTCCCAGCTCAGTCAGTTTATTGGATAGCAATATCAGCACCCCCAGTAGTTTTGGTCTTCCCTCAACTGCCTTGCCCATTAGATCTACTACAGAGTTCCCAGTGCCGTCTTCAACAGTGGCTCCTGCTATTCCCCAAGTCCCGGGAATGACCCCGGAGGTGACAGATTTACTGAGGCAAATGCAACAGTAAATTGATAGATTGACTGTGGGTTCTAGTGGCCTCAAGGTGGTTGACCCGACTCAAGTAACGCCTCTTCCCCATAAGTTCAAGATGCCGAAGATGGATTTTGATGGTACTGCCTGCCCAAAGACTCATGTGGATACCTACGTCATGACAATAGGGGCGATGGGCTGCACGCCCGAGTTTATGGCTTCTCATTTTCATCTAACTTTGAAAGGTCCGGCTCTCACTTGGTTTTTAGCTCTCAAGCAAGAATGCCGCTCCACTTGGAGCCAGATCACCGAGACTTTCTTGGAGAAGTACCGGGGTAACCTAGAGTGGCGTACTACTCGAGACGATCTAGTAGGTACCATTCAGAAAAATAACGAGTCAATCACAGAGTTCTATAAGAGGTGGAATGCCAAACTCAACGAGCTGTCAGAGCCAATCCCCCTTCAAGATCAGAAAGATATTTTCCTGTCATGAGTGAAGCCTATGTTAAGAGAAGCCATTGGAAAGGGTTGGTATCCCGATTTACAAGAAATGGTTGGAATGGGCGCTAGAAGTGAAAACAGGCTGTTTAATCTCACCCCAAATGCAAATGCCGGTGGTGGTAGCGGAAGTGGAGGATTCCGGTATCGGGCACCTAACCCAGTTTCTGCGATGGCACCAAAGGGAAGAGAAGTGGTTAAGGATAACAGCATTAACAACCTGCAAAGAGGAGGTGGCAATGTATAGAATGCAGTTAGATTCTAACCCAGGCCGTAGCCAAGGTTTGATGACTTGGGCATGCCTACAGAAGAAGTCTTCAACGGCCTGCTTCGGACCGGCATGATTAAGCCGTTGGAAAACTACAGCCCTGTCCGTCCTAATCCCAATCTTGATACTAGTAAGTATTGCCGGTTCCATCAGTTCTCGGGGCACACCACAAACACTTGCGTAACCCTCAAAAAGATTATCCAAGGCCTTGTGGATGAAAAGAAGATCGAAAAGTCTCCTCGCCCCAACGTCGTCAGCAACCCTCTGCCTAGTAACAATGTGAATCTCATCGATTTTGGTCAAGATTATTTCGTGAATGTAATAGAGTTTGGAGAGTCTGTAAATGGAAATGCTAGTGGTGATTGTAATGAACTCATGACTGATGAAAATCCTTGTTCCAATGAAATGAAAGACAACTTTTGCTACGTCTTGTATCTTGATGATTTGTATGATTTAAATAATGCTGCTGAGTACGATGAATATGAAGAGCGTTTGGTTGTCAACGCTATATCCTCTATGATTCCCAAAGAGTCCCCAATCTCTTTGGAGGAGCTTAGGATAGCAGCTAACTTGGAGGCGCCATTGTCCGTGAATGAGATAAGACAGGCAGCGTGGCCATACAGCACTCACCCTGCTCCTCTTACACTAGCTGAACTCAAAGAGGCTAGCCAAAATTTTGTGGTTGAAGATTATCAAGAGGTTAATTTGTTGACCCGGTCAGGGAGAATGTTGGGAATGGATGGTGCCGATCCGTCTGGGAAAGGCAATGGAGTCGCGGTTTTGAACCCCCAGATATCTCGAGATCCCTATAAGCCAGCAGGAAATGAAGAAATCCAAGAGGACCCAATTTTGATGCAGTTGAAGAGAACCCAGGCTGACATCTCTTTGTGATCCCTGATCACATCCTCCCACCCCCACAAACTAAAGTTAGAAGAGGCTCTGTCCAAAACCAAGGTTTCTGTCAATGCCACCCTGCATTTAGGCCCGCCAATTGATCGGAACATTCCCAAAGATGGGAACATTATCACTTTTACGGACCTTGATCTCAGCTACTACTACGGTTCAAAGCGTAATGAGTCTCTACACATCACTGTGCCCTTGGAGGGGCGTCGAATTCCCCATGTGTTGGTGGACAATGGGTCGGCCATGAACGTGCTTCCTGCCAAGATGATGAGCATGCTAGACATTGACGTCCAGAACCTTAAGCCATCCAACCAGACCATAAAGGCCTACGATTCGACATCCAGAGCAGTGTTGGTGATAGTCTCGTTGAAACTATTATTTGGGAGTAAGGAGATTGCAGTAGAATTCCAGGTTATCGACATTCCTGTCACATTCTCGGCGCTATTGGGTAGACCGTGGATACATGAAATCGGAGCAGTAGCCTCCACCCTCTACCAGTGTTTGAAGTTTGTGCAAGATGGGGTTTTGACAACCATTTATGGGGATAGCGTCACTATTGGGGAGACCAGCACTAATACCTTGCCGGTGATGGAAATCAAGCTCAACCAAGAAAGCCTGATGCTCAGCGGTTTCACGATCGAAAAGCCTAAAGGGCAGGTCTGCACTATCGATTTAACAACTTCCTTGGACAAGATTCCTCCCGTGCTGAAAATGATGAGAGGCATGAGCTACATCCCTGGCCTGGGGCTAGGGAAGCGTCAAGAAGGACCATGTAAGCTTGAGATGCCCGAACCCAAGAGAAACAGGCGAGGCCTGGGGTATGTGGTGACTGGAGAAGACAAAGCCTATGATAAGGCCGAAGCTCTTAAAGAGCGGATGACCCTAGCTGCTGGCAAGAGATACAAAAGGCCTGAGGTGCGCCCTTACAGCTGGTCTTTGAACAAGCATTTTGTCAAGGAGGATGGGGAAATGTTTGTTTGCCTGGAACCGAAGCTGAGCCAAATAGAAGAAAGGATGAGAACAATTCGAAGGTTTGCCAACAGTCAGAACCCGGTGAAGGAAATGCTCGTCAGTATGCCTAGAAGGCCAGGCATTAACACCACATATGAGAATAGCTACCATTTTTGGGGGCCTGGTTATGTAAACCAGTTTGAGAAGCTTGTTCTAGATGAGCTTGTGATACACAAGATCCGTGGTGCTGACCCTGTAGACATGGATGGTGACTTGATAAATCTGTTCGGAGATCAGGGGCTGTCAGAGCTCAAAAGCGGCATGATTACAGAGGATATACCTGCAGAAGGGTTTGTTGTTGCTGAAGATCCCAGAGATTTGATTGACTTTTCCTCTGATAATGAGGTAGTGGCCATGTTGGAATTTGAAAAGGGGCCAGTTGTGGATCTGAACAGTTTGGAAACCGTTGCAGAGAGGCCGTTGCAGTACTGGACTTCATTTCAAGGACCGGTCGCTAACAGGGAGACTATGATCAAAAAGCTTGGGCTCACGCCTCGTCCCAGTCCCTCTGCGTCTAAGTTTTTCCCCCGTGTCTTGAGTCGTTCCCCGAAATCCCTTATAATTGAGTTTGAGTCCTCTGATCGGTATGACGTCCTCACGGCGGAAGATCGTCGTCGTGTTGTAGACACTGTTTTCCCATTCGCTCTGAATAAAATGGTCGATCTTTCTGAGTACCCCGTGATTGCAAATCTAACAATTGAACGCTTAACAAAAAATGATCATCAAGATTTAAAAATAATTAAGCCAGATTCAATTGAAGATAATGCAGACTTAATAGATGAACAAATTTTAGAAAATGATTCAAAGCAGGTTTGCGAGCAAAAGGAAAGCCGGGCCCAAGCTGCCGATGAGATATTGACAACGGTGAACCTGGGAACAGCTGAGGAACCTAAAGAAATGCAAATTGGTAGCTTCTTCTCCGGAGTTGAGCGGGATGCCCTGATTAAGCTACTCAAAGAGTTTGTAGACGTCTTTGCCTGGTCCTACAAAGACATGCCTGGGTTGGATACATCCATTGTAGAGAACCGGATACCCTTGGATCCAGAGATCAAGCTGATCAAGCAGAAATTGAGGCGGATCAAGCCCGAGTGGTCCTTACAGGTTAAGTAAGAGATTGATAAACTCCTACGGGTGGGCTTTATCAAGGTGATTGAATATCCGACTTGGCTGGCAAACATCGTAACGGTCACCAAAGAAAATGGAAAAGTACGAGTTTGTGTATTGACATGCTTGTGGATGCAACTGCAAACTATGAGGTCAAGTCCTTCGTCGATGGCTTTGCGGGTTATAACCGGATTTAAATGGCCGAAGAAGACCAAGACAAGACATCATTTACCACTCCTTGGGGCACCTATTGCTACACAGTAATGCCATTTGGGCTGAAGAATGCTGGGGCTACTTATCAGAGGGCCGTCACTACCCTGTTCCACGACATGATCCATAAGGAGATTGAAGTGTATGTTGACGATATGATTATCCATTCGAAGGGGTCAGATGGACAACATTTCACCGATCTGAGGAAGTTCTTCAACAGACTTCGGGAGCACTCCATGAGACTAAATCCAGCCAAGTGCACCTTTAGGGTTATCCGGGGTAAAGTCCTCGGGTATACAGTACATCAGTAGATTTGTCAACCAGCTGACTTCTATGTGTGAGCCAATATTAGAGCTGTTAAAGAAGAATCAGGAGGTGATTTGGAATGAAGAATGCCAGCTAGCTTTCGAGAGAATCAAGGATTATCTCGTTAATCCTCCCATTGTTTGTCCACCTCATGGAAGCAAACCTCTACTTCTATACTTGACGATCACAGATACAGCCATCGGGTCCATGCTAGCGCAAGAGAAGAAGGATTCCAAAGTAGAGAATGCCATCTATTTTGTTAGCCGCAAATTCCAAGGTAGCGAGTTGAACTACTTTGCCCTAGAGAAAACGTGTGCAGCTCTGGTTTGGGTGGTCGAAAAGCTAAAGCACTACATGCTATCCCACACAGTACATCTGGTCTCCAAAATGGATCCGATTAAGTACATGTTTCAGGGTGACAGAGGCAACATTTCCACCAGACTGGCAAAATGGACCTTCTTCCTAGCTGAATTTGATATTATATATGTGATCCAGAAATCAATCAAAGGACAAGCCTTGGCAGATCAGTTGGCTGACTCTCCCAGTACAGAAGCCCGAGGACCAGATCTCCAGTTTCCAGATGAGGGGATTTTTGTCGTAGAAAATGGCAACTGGTGGCAGCTATTCTTTGACGGAGCAGCAAAAAAAAGAGGTAACGGCATCGGGATGGTATTAGTGGACCCGAATGACATGCATACCCCCATCGCTATCAAGCTAAATTTCTCGGTTACCAACAACGCAGCCGAATATGAAGCTTGCATAGCCGGTCTTGAGGCTGTCCTTGAACGGAATGTGGATGAGTTGGAAGTGTTTGGTGATTCCCAGCTGATAATTAATCAAGCTGCTAACAGATGGAAGACTACAGACCCGTGTCTCCAGAGGTATCATGCCTATATTGCAGAGCTCGTCGGCCAGTTTAATGAAGTGTCATTCCAGTTCCTGCCGCGAGATAAGAACAGATTTGCCGATGCACTATCTACTCTGGCCTCTCTAGTGGAGATCCCAGAGGGAAAATCAATCAAGCCGTTCAGGGTCGGAAGGCGAGAAAATCCTGCATACTGTTGTGAGATCGAGCTTGAAACCGTCGACGAGCCGTGGTACAACCAGATCTTCAAGTATCTCAAGCATGGTGAAGCATCCTTCCCTGTTGATAAAGAAGGAGACCTAAAAGGTATTCATGCCAAGAGTCTACAAGCTCTGAAAAGATTATCAGCACAGTACATCATACTTGGCAATGAGTTATGGAAGAAAAGGGAAGGTTGTCCACTCCTGCTCTGTATCAGCAAAGAAAAAGCTCAGAGAGTAATGGAAGATGTTCACAATGGCGCCTGCGGACCTCACATGAATACTCGATCCCTCATGCACAGCATTATCAGACTGGGTTACTTCTGGATCACCATGGAGACTGATTGCATCCAGTTTGTGCGGACTTGCGATAAGTATCAGCGGTTCTCCAACCTAAACCACATCCCTCCTCATGATCTATACTGTATGACAACTCCTTGGCCCTTTGCAACATGGGGGATTGATGTCATTGGGAAGATAACTCCATCCGGGAGCAACGGACATTCATTTGTTCTGGTCGCGGTAGACTACTTCACAAAGTGGGTGGAGGTTGCGTCCTACAAAGTGCTTACGGCTAAGAAAGTTGCTCGCTTCATAAAAGAACAAATCTTTTGCCGCTACGGAGTCCCGAATAAGATCATTTCTGACAATGGAACTCACTTTGAAGGAGAAACCGATCGGCTGCTCACCGAATACAAGGTCAAACGCCATAAGTCTTCGCCATACAGACCCCAGACGAATGGCGCTGTTGAGGCTGCCAATAAGAACCTTGAGCGAATCATAAAGAAGATGGCTGAGCGAGGAAGGGACTGGCCGGAGAAACTGCATCTAGCATTGTGGGGCTACCGCACTTCAATTCGGACTGCTACAGGTGCAACTCCGTATGCCTTGACTTACGGAATGGATGTTGTCATGTCCATCGAGTTAGAGATTCCATCCCTCTGGGTATTGCTTGAGAATGAAGTAAATGAGATTGAATGGCTCCAAAGTCGATATAATGAATTGGCACTGCTGGACGAACGCAGATTAAAGGCCATGGAGCATAATCGGGCGTATCAGAAGAGAATGGCCCGTGCTTTCGACAAAAGAGTGAAACCCAGGGACATCAAGGTTAGTGATCTGGTTCTCAAGATGAAGCCCTCGAATTAGAGCAGTACACTGGGCAAATGGGCACCTGTCTGGGTCGGGCCTTTTCTAGTGAAGAAGATATTCTCCGGAGGAGCGATGCAGCTGAAAGATTTGGACGGCAACCCGTTCCTGCACCCGGGCAACGGCAACAAGTTGCGGTGGTATTATGTTTGATTGAGTCTTCCCCTATGTAAAAAAAAAAGATAAAAGAAAAGAATAAAAAAAGAGAAGGAATGAAAAAATAAAGGCGCAATAAAATTGTCCCAGATGAGACTGAAAACCTCTCAAAAGGCAGTCCATGCAAAAATAAGGGATGCGCTAGGTGCTAAAAGAATATACCCAGCTAGACTGAAAACCCTAAAAATGGGCGGTCTAGGTAAAAAACAGGGTTGTACCATGTCCCCCTTCTGTCTTCCCCTTTCTTAAACACAAAAGTTAATTGAGTCGAACTACGGAGACCTGAGCCCCTTAGTTCTCTTTGTTAAAGGGGAACGTAGGCAGCCACTCGTGGTTCGGTCTAAAATGCTGCAAAATCTCCAACCTTGCCAAAATGTGTTTTGATTACAGTTCCAAGGCTTTTCAAAGGTTCATTTTAAGTTAATATTCTTTTTGATGAGTTCAAGCACGACCTGCTTTTGATTCAAACAACTTGCTGCGAATAAAAGGAAATATTTATCAACATGCTAACATCCATTTTGTCTGCATTAAGTAATCAAGGGGTACTCATGTTCCATACAATAAATTCCCCCCTCAAAATACAAGCAAAAGAATCTCCTATCTCTCAGATAAGATGTCTAGAAGCTCGTTCCCACTCCCGAACTCGCATCTCAGTTCTTCCTTTTCCTCGGTCCCCGGGAGGTCCTTGGCCTAGGAATGTCAAATAAGTCGATTTGAGCCTGTCCCAGCTCAGGTATAACGCGTGCCGGTGGCTCGATCAGATCAGTCTCCCTCAAAGCGGCCCTAGCAACCTTCTCTTGCCTCGAGGCCTCTCTGCGAGCCATCACTTCTGGATCATCCCTCAGAGCAGCTCTCCGAATCTCTTGCCTCCGATAGTCCTCAGCAACATCGCCTGTAACATTATCTGGGTTCCCCCAGGCCTCTGTATCTCTAAAAGACCGGCTGGTCGGGTAGTTTGCTCCCAAGTATTCCCGACGACGAGCCTCTATGGCCAACTTCATAGAACCCTGCTGCTCCTCATACCAGATCAAGTACTCCGTGGTCAAGAATGTAATCCCTCTGGACTACCGAAGAAGTGTACGAGTGGGAAAGAAACCCTCCAGAAAGGATCTGCTGAGAAACTGGATAGTCTGGGGCTCGGTCATGGCCATCGGAACAGCATCAGTCGTGAGCCTCTCCCTCAAAGCCCGGACAATCTGCTAAGGGTACCCATACTGCCTGCTCACCAATGATGGGATACAGAATGAAGACACATGCAAGCCCGGCATCCTGACTACCACTGACCTATCCTGAATGTCTCTCATGGTCTGTAGCCCCCATGATGGAATCCAAAAGCTCAGATTGGCAGTCCCATACCGTGTCAACCTCATCTGCCAGCTGTAAGCAGCCGCGTCTCTCAGCAGCCTATGTGGCCTGGTTGCCCAAGGCATCACCGTTCGACCCTCTGGTAATGGCCCAATCAAGTGCAATCGCTCAGAAAGCCACAAAGATAATAAAGTGGGGCCGCCTGCACCCATGAAATCTGACCCTCCTGCTAGCCTGTCAATACCGTGGTAGGTCTCAGCCAGTAACAATGGTACAATGTCCATCTCCCCCTACCCAGAATGGATTTGACAAAGGTCCACACCTCCGTCGCCCCTGAGTTGCCTGACAACCTCCAACAGTGTGCCCGGACAGACTCCGATGTATCCACAGAAATAGTGAGCCGACAAGCTAAACAGTATAAATAAGTCCAGGGATGTGGAAAGATCGAACAGCTCACGGCTGGATAAGCACAACCTAGCCATCCGAGTCAAGTCTATGGACCCACCACCCAGAATCATAGATGGCACCTGATCTGCTGGCAAGTACAGGAAGTCCGATAACTGCTCCACAATCGAACGGCTGTCGTGGGAATGCTACAGTCATCGACTCACTCAAGCCAGTCAACGCTCTGAAATCCTCTATGGTTGGCCTCAGATCATTCTATGACAAAGTGAAAACATGCCTCTCCGAATCCCAAAAGCAGGATGCAGCCCGAAGCAAATCCCAGTCAACCCTCCAATCTTTTAATGACCAAAGACACGGCATACTATACCTCCCATCAATGAGCTCCCTATGATGCTTCCGGTGATAATGTGAAATTGCAAGGAAGTCTTGATGAAATTGATACTCCCGGGAAGCCATTTCTCTGTCGTAATGTTCCATGGTGATTGAAAGTTCCAACCTTGGCCACAAAAATTGCTTATTAGTCAAGTTGGGGTTGCTGTTGTTCTCCTACTGAAAGGGCAGTGTCTAAAATTGAATCCTGAACTGATTTTAAAAGGGACCTGTTACGAGCTTACCTCAGTCGTGCGACACAGTTTGTCCAGAAGACACGACATGTCGGGCGACACATCTGGTCAACATCAGACACCGTCAAAGTTCCTGCAATGCCTACCCCCCAAGGCACTTTCCGACTCGCCGTCGCTGTAATACACTTCCCATCCTCACACACATTCACATGTAAGTGCACGGGAGAGGGTCCCCCCACCATATGTACCACTATACACACCCACTTGATACAGTTTCACCATCTCATGTATAAACCCGACAAAGCCAACCATTCAATAAAATAATCGCATTCCTTTTATCTTGTTCTCATAACGGACAGATTCGTGCAAACAAGCTAACATAGTTTAACCTTTGATAACAGAATAGCATAGTTAGATATAGTGCTTGGAGTGTTGTTTCCCCCGCAGGTACAATGATCAACTGAGCACCATCGAACCTTAAAGACTGCCCCTCAAAGCAAAAAGCGAGACAAAGATTCCAAATCTGTCAGTCTCCCCAAGCAACGCTCATCAGTATCACCGGCCTCGCTGCCAAAGCACCAGCAAAAGTCTTCTCCCTAGCAAGCAAAGTTCCCGTCCCACCAAGCAAAGTTCAGGACTCCCAAAGTCAACCAACCGTCAATAAAGACCATCCCGCACTTAGCAAAGCAGCAATGCATCAATGATAGTGATCTAAGCCCCTCCGGCAGCCAATACCACCAGCATCAATAGTAGCGTGAGTCCCCCAGTAGCTACACTTATCCCCAATAGAATCAATAGTAGCGTGAGTCCCCTGGCAGCTACCCTTCACCAACACCCAGTGGTATGAGTCCCTCCGGCATCCACGACCCTCGGCAGTAGCATGAAACCCTCCGGCAGCTACTCGCCACTACCAGTTGCAGCGTGAGTCCCTCCGGCAACTACAACCGACCCTCAGCAGTAGCATGAGTCCCTCCGGCAGCTACTCGCCACCACCAGTTGCAACGTGAGTCCCTCCGGCAGCTACAACCGACCCTCAGCAGTAGCATGAGTCCCTCCAGCAGCTACTCACCACCACTAGTTGCAGCATGAGTCCCTCTGGCAGCTACAACCGACCCTCAGCAGTAGCATGAGACCCTCCGGCAGCTACTTGCCACCACCAGTTGCAGCGTGAGTCCCTCCGGCAGCTACAACCGACCCTCAGCAGTAGCATGAGTCCCTCCGGCAGCTACTCGCCACCCCCAGTTGCAGCATAAGTCCCTCTGGCAGCTATAACCTTTCACCATCTGTAGTAACATGAGTCCCTCCGGCAGCTACAGGTAATCACAGCAAAGGTATGAAAGCACATCTCTACCATTTCTTGCTTCTTGTTAGTTTTATTTCCGAACTACGATTTGGCTTGATTCCCTCCTAGGGATACGTAGGAATCCTTTCTCCAAAGGTCCAGCCATCCGATCTCCCCAGATCATTTGTCCAGCCCTCTGCCTCATCCCTTGTCGCTCATTGAGATTGGGTCTTATTTAATCGACAACCTCACTTCTTCCATAAGTGACGTTGCCGAGGGGCTCTGTAAGTACGCCAATCCAATTCGCAACCCTTTTAGGTGCATTTTAATGTGATAAAATTACAATAGGGGGCATTTTGGTAAATTCCCGGTCTATTCCGAGACTTCCGGAAACATTCCATAAGTTTCTCGCGAAGGAAGTACCTTTTGGTACTTTGCTCATGCTAAAGGACCTCCTGGAAATAAACCTTTTTGGACCTTTTGGGTATTATCTCAGAATATTCCAGAAGCTGGTTTTGGATCCAAAAGCAATTGGTGACACCTTGTGTCACGCGACAAGTCGAGGCTTGGAAAATGGTTACAGAAGGTCGTGCAACACACCTTGACCATCAACTGCAGCCTAAAAATAAGACCCTTCTCCTCTTAGAAATGGATCTCCAACTTCATACATTGTTACTCTGCCAAAATTGCAGCGTAACACACACACTAAACATACACTTCCCTCTCTCTCATCTCAAACCTACCTCCAAATCCCCCAATTCAACCCACTTCCTCCATCACCTCTTAGATCCACTATCAATCAACCCTCTCAAGCTCACCAGGACCAGAAGCAGTTACTGAAGGATTCTGTACCTAACTTGGTACAGAATTCGTGGAATCAACAAGGGTAACACCCTTAATTCCCTTCTCTCTCTCTCTTACTTTGCTACTTGGATAATTCTATTGTTTTATCTTCCTTGGATTCAGTAATCAGACTCCATCCATCTTGATTACTGAATCCCAATCGCAATCTCTCTGTTTAACTTCGTTGATCTGTATAATTGAGTGCTCATAGCTTGATATTTGTTGAAATTGGTGTTTAGATCCCAAGGGTGTGTGGATCTCTCCATATCCACATCCCCTTAGTTGAATTGTCTCTAATTGTGTATTTCAAAGCTTATCTGATTGATCAATTGGATCTGTGTTGGTTATTGGTGCTATTGTTTTCAAATTTGTAAGGCTCTGCAGATGGACACTGTGTCACGCGACACATTGTGACTGGTTAGATCCTGTGTCACGCGACACATCTAGCCAGGCACGTCTTGTGTCACGCGACATACTATGTTTGTTTGCAGGGATCTTTTCCCTTTGTAATCTGTTCTGATTTGTTGTAATGGGGATGTGTCCTCCCTGAATAAATGATTCACACATTGTAAGTTTCAAAGTTCAAAATCAATAAAATTCATGTTTACTACATTTGTTTATTATCAATGCTTGCACACATTTATGGATTACTTGGATGTTTAGTTAGAAAGACTCATCTACGAACGAGGCATGTTGGGTGAACTCTCAGTTCTTCCCAACACGTAACTTGACCCCCGGACCCATTCTATTTCAAAAGGTTTTTCAAAGTGTACCTCTAAAACATGGCGTGGCGACTCCTTTCTTTTTTCATCATTGGAAAACAAAATTTCGGGCGAGCGCACATTCACCAACTTAACAAATGATAAATTAACTAATAATCTAACAACAGTTAATAATGACTCATTTGAACAAGATGCAAACACACTAAATGAACAATACATTAAAGAAATCTTTAAGCAGGTTACTGATAAAGAGGAAAACCGTGCCCAAGCTGCCGAGGAGGTTTTGACTAGTGTTAACCTGGGTACTATCGAAGAACCTAAAGAGACACAGATCGGGAACTTCTTCCAAGGGGCCGAACGGGACATACTGGTTGATCTGCTCAGAGAGTATGTGGATGTGTTCGCCTGGTCTTACAAGGACATGTCGGGCCGGGATGTACTCGATTGTAGAACACAGGATCCCTTTGACACCCGATGCCAAGCCAGTGAAGCAGAAGCTAAGAAAAATCAAGCCAGAATGGTCTCTGCAGGTCAAGGAGGAAATTGAAAAGATGTTGCGGGTGTAGCGATGCGCGAGTTTTTAACATCTTTTTGAGTCGCCACCTATATTATTCGTTTGGGAACATAGAAAAACCATTTTGAAAATAGATTTCGGGTTCGGGGCTTAGGTTATGGAATGGGAAGGTCTAGAAGCACCCATTCCACCAGATCCGGAGATCGGTCTTGCTAAAAAGAGAGAGGTTTTCAAAGAAGGAAAAATATTTTAAATAACAAATAAAATGAAGATCCATTTAATGAGGTTAAACGGAATATAGGATCGATTGCTTCGAGACCATCCCCATGATTTGGGGAGGCTCTAGGCTGATCCTAGATTCAATGTATTTATACCACTCTAACAATCAATTAGAAAGTGAAAGGAAGATTACCTTGCGTGAAGAGATTCAGACAGAGTTTCGACTCAAGTTTAGAATTGAACCTTGACTCGGACAGAGCTTCGCCTCAGTCCTTGACTCGAGCTACGATGTTTGTTTATCAACAAGGTTGACAAACAAACTTTAGGTGATTTTAGGGGTGATTTACAGGAATCTTTCAGGGAGAGAAACCAGTAAATGTGGGGGTTTTGACTTGAATAGTTTGGGATCCAAAATACTGAAAGTCTTCAGGTATTTATAGGTGTTAGAGAGGTGCTAAAGATGAGATCAAACACCTTGGAAAGGTTCCAGAATCCAAACTTCATTGGATGGCCGGATGGATAAAGTTTATCCCGAAAGAGGTTGAAATCGACGAGGAAACTGCCATCTGTAGGTCTGCATAACTCCTTTATCTCGCGCGAGACACGCTATTCTGCGCGAGATAAGGCAGTCTGTGGACAATTCTGCCCTTCCCTCGTTATTTCATATGCAGTTTAGTCCCAAACTAATGGTCGTTAGTCAAAACCTAATGAAGCATGACGAAATGGTGGATTTCTACTTCTTGACTCAAGGCGAGACTTAGAGCGGTATAAATGTGCTCTGATGGGTTCAGAATGGGGTGTCTACAGCGGGAAGGATTCATTAGGGTTATTGAATACCCGACCTGGTTGTCAAATATCGTGACTGTGACTAAAGCCAACGGGAAGGTACGCTGCTTTGTGGATTTTCGGGATCTAAACAAAGCCAGTCCCAAGGACGACTATCCGTTGCCAAACTTAGACATTTTGGTGGACGCCACATCCAACTACGAAGTCAAGTCTTTCGTTGATGGTTTTGCTAGCTACAATCAGATCAAGATGGCCGAAGATGACCAGGAAAAGACAGCTTTCACCACGCCATGGGGGATGTACTGTTACATGGTGATGCCTTTTGGGTTAAAAAACACTGGGGCTACGTATTAAAGGGTAGCAACTGCACTTTTTCATGACATGATCCACAAGGAAATTGAGTTCTATGTTGCTGATATGATTATCCACTCTAAAGGCGCAGATGGACAACACTTTATTGACCGGCGAAAGTTCTTTGAGCGGTTAAGAAAACATTCTATGAGACTGAACCCTGCAAAATGCACCTTCGGAGTTGAAATTACTCGGGATCCAGCTCGCGCGCGGGGCCCCCGTGCATCTCGCACTTTCGTTTGCATCGCGTTTCGGGAATGTCACCCGGATCCGAGAGGCAGCGCATTTGCGCCCCGGCATCTGGCTTATTCCGCTCTTCGCGTTAGTTGGGAGGTGTCTCGCCGTTGTTTTCGCAATTGTAGAGTCGCCACGCCGTTTTTATTAAGACCAAAACATTGAAAAAGGGCATCAGTTTAGAAATAAACTGTTTTTGTGTGATGAGATTTTGAGTTCGGAGGTCAGATGACTCCTCGGAAAGAGAATATTAGAATCTTAGAGCTCACCCGAGTCGCCTCGTAAAAACGAGTCTTTCGGATACCCCTAATATTCTTTAATTATTGTGTGTGTGTGTGTGTGCTTTTAAAAATGCATGCTGTATCGGATGTCTACATTGTACACTACGTATTAAAATGTATTGAAATAGTAATGGAAGGAAGCCTTACCAATATTGGTTCGTGTCTGTCTTCCGCTGGGGAATAGTGTTTGAGGATGGAATAGTGTTTCGGCACGGACCGGGATTGCTTCGGGAGGGGCCGGTTGTCTGCGGACAGAGTTTTGGCGTGAGTTGAGATTGTAGGCTGCGTTCGGGCAGAGGTTCGGCGTGCGTTGGGATTGCAGGAGTCACTCGGGTAGAGTTTCGGCGTGCGTTGGAATCGTCGGTTGGATTCGAGCAGAGGTTCGGCGTGGGTTGGAATCGCCGGTTTGACTCGGAAAGAGCCGGAACGCCTCGGGAAAGACCAGGCAAGGCCTCGGAGTACCACGAGGGGCCTCAGAGTACCTCGAGAGTGCCTCGGGCAGTGCAGGAGCGTCGCGGGAGCGCTCGGAGAGGCTTTGGAGCACCTCGAGGGGGCTCGGAAGGCCTCGAAAGGATCCGAAAGGGGCCGGGATTGCCCCGAAGGGTCTTAGAGGGGTGCCTAAAGGCTGGGGGGAGAGGAGAGAAGAGGAAATTGTGTGAAAATGAGGGAGGGGGAGCCCTCTATTTATTGTGCCAGAAAAATGCAAAGAGGTCCGTACGGACCTCCTAGGTTATCCAGAATTTTAGTTTTCCTCGATTTGAGGGAATCTGTAATAATTAAGAATATTCTGGAATGATGGTGTCCCCTTTGCGAAGAGGTCCGTACGGACCATCTCAGGATGCGAAGAGGTCCGTACGGACCAACCATGAAGGGGGGGGTAATGATTTCTTCAGGATTTGAGGGAATATTGTGGACTTTAGGGGGATTTAGTAATCATTGAAACAAAGAGGTCCGTACGGACCTTAATTGCTTTTCTGTTTTCCTGAAATTTCCCAAAAGGTCCTTTTATCCCTTTTTATCCCAGAAAAGTTCATCCCTTGGTTTGGCTGAGGGTTTTTTTTAGGGTTTTGAGTGCCAGAGGTCTTCGAGACTACATTTATGAGTCTGCGGTGTTTCCCATGTGCTCGGGAGAGGGTGATCCAGATTGGGGTACTAACAGAAGCCCCTCGCCGATGTCACTTACGGAGGAAGTGGGGTCGTCGATAAGATAAGGATCCTAATCTGGATCGCGTGCTGGGAAAGGAAGTGACTGTGAAGGTCGGTGTGAGGACGTGGCGGTGTCCTATTGTGTGACCGTATAGGTCAGTTGGCTGGACCCTGTGATAGGATTCCTACGTATCCCTGGCGGGAATCAAGCCTGATCGTAGTTCGTGTGTGCGGTGAGTGTTGTAGTGCACGAGGACGGGAGATGTCCTCTGACTGAGACTCTATGGGTGGACGTGGTGGTGTCCGGGGTGACCGTATAGGTCGATGGCTGGACCCTGTGATAGAATTCCTACGTATCCCTGGCGGGAATAAAGCCTGATCGTAGTTCAGAGGTCGTGAAATTGTGAGTGTATGCGGGCGTGGTGGTGCCCTGAAGTGTCGTGTGACCGCTGAGGTTAGTGGTAAGGACTTGGTGGTGTCCAGGGTGTGCAATCTTACTTAGAAGATGGTTTGTGACCGCCGAGGTCGACTGTGAGGACGTGGTGGCGCCCTGGGGTGGAAATTTTACGATTTTCTGAATCGGGTGGTTTAAGGCCTTCCAGGCCGGAGATAGTGATTTGGGAGGTTTATACGGTCTTCCGGACTGAGTGGTTTAAAACCTTCCGGGCTGGAGATAGTGATGTGGGAGGTTTATACGGTCTTCCGGACCGAGTGGTTTAAAGCCTTTCGGGCTGGAGATAGTGATGTGGGAGGTTTATATGGTCTTCCGGACCGAGTAGTTTAAAGCCTTCTGGGCTGGAGATTGTGACGTCATGTATGAGGACTTGAGTCATCTTCTGACTGCAGTTTGCCATGCGTGAGGACTGGAATTGTCTTCTGGTGGCGGTTTGCCATGCGTGAGGACTTGAATCATCTTCTGGCTGCGGGTGTGCCATGCATGAGGACTTGAATCATTTTCTGGCTGCGGGTGGGCCATGCGTGAGGACTTGAATCGTCTTCTGGCTGCGGGTGTGTCATGTATGAGGACTTGAGTCATCATCTGACTGCGGTTTGCCATGCATGAGGACTTGAATCGTCTTCTGACTGCGGTTTGCCATGTGTGAGGACTTGAATCATCTTATGGCTGTGGTTGTGTCATGTATGAGGACTTGAATCGTCTTCTGGCTGTGGTTGTGGAGGCATGGCTGCCTTGAGCTTTGATTGCGAGAGGTATAGATGCCTCGTACTTTATCTGCTGGGGAGAAAGTTGGACTTACGATGGCCGCCGATGTTCGTCTGTTGGGGATCATCGTGGCCTTATAGGGGCCTTTTCTGCTGAGAGGGTGACTTCGGGCTTACTTTGATGGCCGATGTTTGAGTTACCGTTGAGCACGCGAGGATGATGGCCGGTGGTTGCTTCACCGTTTGGTGTTTTGGAGGCGTTTCGTGCCTTGGGATTTGTACTTGGAGGTGCTGGCTCCTTTTGCGCTTGTTTTACCGTTTAGTAGGCGAGGTCCGGGCTTACGATGACGGCCGGTGCTGGGGATATGTAGTCTTGTACGACTTCCTTTTGACTTGCTGGGGAAGGAGCTCGGGCTTACTTTGATGGTCGGTGTTTGAGTTGCCGTTGTGCAGGCGAGGATGATGGCCGGTGGTTGCTTCACCGTTTGGTGTTTTGGAGGCGTTTCGTGCCTTGGGATTTGTACTTGGAGGTGCTGGCTCCTTTTGTGCTGCTGGAGAGCTTGATTGACTTGGAGGGAGTTTGTGACATAGCTTGGGGCGAGGCGGCCCTAGCCGAGCTTTACTTCTCATTGGACCAGTTCAGCAGGGGTGTGGCCAGTTCTTTGGCCTGTTTTGACTTTGCTTTGGAGGTATGAGTTCATTGCTGTTTTTGATTAGCAACCTGTCATTTTCTCCGTTTTCTCTTGCACTGAGCTTTTCCGCTTTTTTCGCAGGTGTGGTTCTACGAGATCTTTCAGTGCTTCCCGTGGGATAGAGATCCTGGGGCCATAGCGGCCTATCCCGCTATGTTAGGCTGGGCACTCCCGGCGAGGAAGAGGAGGACCAGCAGGGGTAAGCTCACCATTTCCTACGGGGAGGTGCAGGAGCATCTGGAGAGAGATATCCCGGAGAGGTTTGTTCTGTATCCCTGGGTTCGGTACGAGGCTGATGAGTTCGAGGGGGCTCCTGTGGTGACAAAGGCAGCTGGAAGATGCCGCGGGGCCCGACTCGCGACGTCATGTACTGAGAGCGGGTCTTTTGACAAAGATGGCCCGGGTATGCTTCCCTTGGCTCGAGGGACCCGCCTTTCTGGGATGTTGGATTCCTGGATATGGATGTATTGGAGTTTGATAGGTATTTGGGCGGCATGAGTGCCCATGAGTTTGTCTTGTATCGAGAGAGGAGTATGGAGCCTTCGTGAGGGAGGAAGTTGAGGACGCCATGTGTGTTGGCGAGGGAGAGGGAGGCTGGTCTCACAGGTCCCCGCAGGTTCCGGTTCTCGGGACGGATTTCACGTATGTTCGTGGGGACTCGTCGAGGAGGAGGGTGTCTCGTACTGTCCCCGAGCAGTGCTCCCCGCCGCCTAGCGAGTGGATCCTGATAGGCCGGTGAGTGTGCTTACTCTTTTCCATCTTGGCATCTTTTCTGTATTTTTCTCTTTTTGTTGAGTATGACTGTATTGCTTAGCGTTTCTTTGGCTGCTTGCTTGTGCAGGTCCCGGGGAGAGCCTATGACATGTTGACCCGCCGTTATATGGCGATGAGGTCCTTCGCGAAGAAGATGGCGTCGAGGCTGTCTTGCCGGTCTTCGCGACGTGTGCCGGCGTTCGAGTCGATGCCTTTGAGGCATTCTGTAGATGTTCCTCCACCGAGAGCCGAGCCGGAGCCACAGCAGGAGGGACCTTCGCGGGGGCGGCATAGCATGGATGCCGAGATGTCCTCGGGAGCTCAGAGACCGCAGACCCTTCATCAGTTCTTTCCTCCGTCGGATGCACAGGGTGAGGGTTCGTCATGGCATGCCTATTTTGATCCTTTCTTCGGTTTTGATCCTTCTGATTATCTTGAGTACCAGCCTCAGGAGGGGGCTCAGTACTCTGATGATGAGGATGTGACTGGCGAGTTTACCGGGATGCCCGACTTCTCGCTTGAGGATGTTAGTGATGATGATGCTGAGGAGTCAGATTAGGATTCATTTGCTTTCCCTCTTTCCATATCCCGTTTCCCCTTTTTTTTTTTAGCAACAGACATTTATGGGTACCTGTAATAAAACACTTGTATTTGCATGGCAAAAGTATTTTATTTTAAGATGTAATGTCGTATTTGTGATTCCCGGGAATTGTCCTAGGAATTGTTGCTACTATTTTTATTTATTTTTATTTATTTTTTTTTTGCATGCCACTGAGCTGAGAGAGTGTTTGTGGGTAGTATATGCTTGCCGGAAATGGCTTTGACCAGTGTTTGGGCAGTTTGGAGCAAGGTCCTGCTGGGACAAAGTGGTTAGCTGGGCCGCCTTGCTAAGAAAGTGGGGCCAAGATGCAATAAGGTCCGTACGGACAGACCTTGGTTGCAAAGAGGTCCGTACGGACCAGCCTTGCTTTTGGGAGGGAAATAAATGCTTTCCAGTGTCTGGACTTTCCCCATTTCCCATTTGCAGCCATTTTCGAGCTTTCTTCCCCATTTTCTCTAGGAACCTCCATTTTTGCCATGGATTCTTCGTACGTTCCAATAATTTTGCCAAGGCTTTCGCAGGAGAGGCAAGCACACTTCCTTGAGCAGATGAAAATGTGGATGCGACGCCGTATGAGGCATCAGAGGCGGGCTTTCGAGGTAAGGTTTCAACTTTGCTCGATTTGGTCTTTTAAGGAGTTGGTTCCTGATTGGGATTTGTTGCGGGCTGCCGCGAAGTTTTGGGATGTTAGGAGGCATGTGTATTGCTTCTCCTACAACGAGGTAGTGCCCACCTTTGAGGATTTTCGGGCTTTGATTGGAGGACAGAAGGTGGAGGCCATCTCGCTTCCTTTGATTGGCGGTGCTGCCGTGAGCGTGAAGCTTGCAGGCTTCCTTCGGACTTCGTTGGAAGAAGTATAGGGCATGATCCTTGATTCGGGTCATATTGACATTTCTGAGCTGCCGGAGCGGTTCATGGTTGATGATGAGAGTGATGTCTCTTGGGATGTATTTGCCTTGTGCGTGATAGCGACGCTTTTCATGGTCAGTTCCCTCGGGGTTTGCGATGGCTCTTTGCTAGATGTGGTTGGGCACTGCAGAGCTGGAGAGGATATTGTCCCGTTGGTGCTGGGGGAGACTCTTCATGGTATTGACCATCTGGCGACTGGGGATCGGTTCATGAGAGGGGGAAGCCCCGCTTTGCTCACCTTGTGGCTGGGAGAGAGACTTCAGGCCATTCCCGAGACTCCGACGTCGTTTAGCCCGTGGTCATTTGCTCAACGACCTCTTGTGTTGGATATGGATCACCCGCCCGGGAGAGATGGATGGCACGGCTTGGTACGCATCGATCCGTTGGTGGGTTCCGCACCGGGGATTGAGACTAGGAGGGCCTTTCAGAAGGGTCCTATGTTGTCGTAGTTCCGTGTTTGTCTTGGTCCTCTTTCTATATTCCGTCGCTTGTTTCCCGGCAGCTTGGGATGAAGCAGAGCCTTTATTGGGTCGGGATGACCTTGCTACCGCGGAGATAGCTCCTCTTGTATGGCAAACTCCAGTGCTTTCTTGTATTTTCCGAGGGTATGGAAGTATTCCGCTTTCCCTCCCGCGGTGCTCCTTAGACGTCGGGAGAGTGTCGTATTGACGACTCGCACTTGGCCCGGTATGAGCAGCGTGTCAAGGCCCCAAGCGGCTTTGGGAGCAAAGGCGCGGAGCGATTCTGGGACCCGGGTGCCGTAGTAGCTATTGCCTTAGGAGTGCCGAAGCCTGGTCTCGACCTCGGATGTGACGGGAGACACTTTGTTTGACTACGAGACTAGAGTTGACCGACCGACGGGGAGAGGTCCTCTTTGCGTACTCGCAGGAGGAGGAGATCCGAGCCGAAGCACGGCGAATGAAGCCCCGAGAGCCGCCGGGATTGTTTGACTCTACGGGGAGGACCCTTGATCTCGGACTGAGAGACGCAGAGTTGGTTCGCGTGGAGCGAAAGAAGACTCGCCGGGGACGAGGAAAGAAAGGGAAGCATGGCGAGGGGACAAGCGCAGATGGCGCGGAATGACCTCCTAGGTATCCATTCATTGCATTGCAAACACATTATTTGTTAAATGTATTAAGCTGTCTTTTAGCATGTTGTGAACTTGAGAGTAGACCGTGCTTGAACTCATCAAGAAATGTTGTAACCGTTAGTGATTTGTGATTTACTTTTAAAGCTTTGTCGAGACGCAAGATCTCTTGTTCGCTTTTTGTTTCTTTTGTGAACCTTGGAGGCGTCCAACTTTGGACCTTTCTGTTGCATTTGCGGACTGAAGCGGCCTGGGCCCCGACGGCAATCCCCTTTGCTTGGGCTTTGTGTTTGAGAGGTTGGATGATCCCCTGACAAGTCATTTTGACGGCCTTTTCCGTAGCTTCCTTGCCCTTTGTTGGCGTCGGGCTCTTGACCTCTTTTTTTGTAGCTTCTGCTAGAGTTTTTTTTATTTTTTTTTGTGAGCCCTTGCTCGAGCTCTCTTTTTTTTGTTTTTTTTGTGAGCCCTTGCTCGAGCTCTCTTTTTTTTTTTGAAGCGCGTGAGGGCAAAGATAAGCCCCTGGCTTGAAAGTGGACATGGTCGTTTGACGTTGAGTGACCTTCGGATGTCCTTTGAGGTTGCCGCCGTCGTTTGACTTGGTCAAGGTGACGTTGGGGGCGTGCTCTTGAAAAGTGCGTAGCTTGATGGAGGTCTTTGTGGACATTCAAACTTTTGACTTTTTTGTGTGTTTTTAGACCGGACCAATTAAGGTTGCCTACGTTCCCCCGGACTAGAGGGCTCAGGTCTGCGTAGTTCGACACTACATGGAGTGCCAATAGATGCACAGTTGTTCTTCTTTAGGCGAAGTATCTGCGAAGTTTGCTTCCGTTGACTGGATTCATGAAGGGATTGCCGTCTAGGTCTGTCAGCTTCATGGCACCTCCGGAGAAGATCTTTTGAACCACGAAAGGGCCGATCCACGTTGGTTACCATTTTCCCAGTGAGTTGGTTCGAGTGGGAGGCTTTTCTTTGAGTACCAGATCGCCTTCCTTGATGTCTCGGGACTTGACTTTCTTGTCGAAAGCTCTAGCCATCCTGCTTTGGTAGGCTCGGACGTGTTCCATGGCCTTTAGTCGTCGCTCGTCTAGCAGAGCCAATTCGTCATGTCGGCTTCGAAGCCATTCGACTTCGTTGACGTCATTTTCCAGCAGCACTCGGAGTGAGGGAATTTCCAGTTCAATGGGAAGGACTGCTTCCATCCCGTATGTTAGGGTGAATGGGGTTTCTCCCGTGGCTGTTCTGACTGATGTTCGGTAGCCCCAAAGTGCAAGGTGCAGCTTCTCGGGCCAATCTCGTCCTCGGGTGGTCATTTTTCGGATGATCCGTTCGAGAGTCTTGTTTGCTGCTTCTACGGCGCCATTTGTTTGTGGCCGGTAGGGAGAAGATTTGTGGCGTGTGATCTTGAATTCGGCCAGCAGTCTGTCGAATTCCCCCTCGAAGTGTGAACCGTTGTCGGATATGACTTCATTTGGGATGCCGTATCGGCAGATGATGTTTTCCTTGAGGAAATGCGCGACCTTCTTGGAGGTGAGTATCTTGTAGGACTTGGCTTCGACCCATTTGGTGAAGTAGTCGATGGCTACTAAGATGAACTCGTGACCGTTGCTGCCTGGCGGAGCGATTTTTCCGATGACGTCAATTCCCCAAGTGGCAAAAGGCCAAGGCGTAGTCATGCAGTAGAGATCGTGGGGAGGTAGATGATTGAGGTTGGAGAACCGTTGACATTTGTCGCAGCTTCGGACAAAGTGAATGCAGTCTGCCTCCATGGAGATCCAGTAGTAGCCCATCCTGAGAATGATTTGCATCAGGGCTCTAGCGTTCATGTGGGGACCGCAAGCCCCATTGTGGACTTCGTTCATGAACTTGCTTGCTTCTTCCTGGCTGATGCAGCGTAGGAGTGGTCCTTGGTAGCGTTTCTTGTATAGCATGTCCCCAAGGATGACAAAGTGAGAGGCGAGGCGTTTTAGGGCCATGATGCTCTTGGCTTTGGCTCCTTCCCTGTGTTGACCCTCTTCGTTCATGAAGGCGGCTTCCCCGTTCTTGAGGTATTGGAAGATCTGGTTGTGCTGGAAATCGCTTCGGACTTGCGTCTCTTTAGCTTTTCAGCAAATTTTGCAAATCGTTGTGATTAAAACCTCCTCGGCAGCTTGGGCCCGGTTTTTCTCTCGTTTGACAACATGCTTAAAATGCTTGCTTGATGCATTTATTCAGTTAATGTGTTTGCTTCTTTGTTTAGATGATTCGTTATTAACTGTTTTGATTAGCTAACTCATCATTCGTTAAAGATGCCATGAAAGGATTTTTTTTAGAAAGGTCGGACCTTTTATTGAAAGCGTGAAGACTGTACATTGTTGATCAAAGACTCACAATCGTTGGGCGTAAAGCCGTCAAAAGACTCAAAAGATGTGAATTCAAAGACAACAAGACTCGAAGCTAGACTATAGGCGACGAGGGATTGGATCAGGCTTCATTACTCTTGGCTGGCTATAGCTCTAGAGGGAGTGGTGATGGTTCTGGTGGCCAATCTTTCATTGGCACGAGTCCCGGAAAATAGCTTGCATGTGGTTCGACTTCAAACCAGATCGCGGAGGTTTTTGGTTGCTCCCCTGATGATGTCCCTCCATTAGTGTTGCTACCAGTCCTTGGGGGTCTTTGATGATAGAAGTCGCCGAGGGCTACTTCTAAGAGGGCAAAGCATTCGCTGATTCGGAGTTGATTCTTGGTGATGTTGATCATTTTCATAGAATCCGCCTCTTTATCTGGGATCTTTGCTTGGACGACATTTAAAATGTCTGATTCGAGAGGGCATGCTATATCTCCTTCCCTGATTAGGCCTTGGAGGAGGTTGCGCCACTGTTCATCTAGGTCGAACACTGGAATGTTGAATTGAACTATGCTGTGATGGCTGTCCCCGTAAGATCCGAGAGTGTCGGCCAGAGGGTTGTCTTGTACCGGGGGATCGGTGATGAGCCAGTTTGCAAGAGGGTTTTCGGTGAAGTAAGGGTCTACTCCTCGATCAATCTCCATCTGGGCGTCCATCTCTTGATCTTCTCTTAAGCATTCTTCACAGTCGCATATGTCAGAGTTGTCGTCTTGTCCTATGAGCTCTTCGATTTCTAGCTCGTCACGGCTTAGAGCGTGGATGTAGGGATCTACTTCGTAGCGGGACAGGATTGGAGACTCATCTGGAGAAGAGTATTCGGTCATATCGGGACCTTCTTCTGGGTCGTAGCTCGCCGGCCAAGCGCTTGCCATTGTACTGCTTCCGCAGATCACCTCGATCACTCCATTGGTGTTGATGAATTTCACGCATTGGTGAAGAGTAGATGATACTGCTTTCATCTGATGTATCCAAGGTCGTCCCAGCAAGGCAGAGAAGGTTCGTTTGATTTCCATGACTTGGAACTCTACCGACTCCAGTTGTGCATCGAATTGGATCCTCAGATTGATGACTCCTACGATTGGTCGTGCAGTGGAGTCGTAGGCTCGGATTACCCGAGGTGAAGACCTCATCAGGGAGCGGTCAATACGGAGTCGTTTCAGTGTGCTCAAGGCGATGATGTTGACTGCGGAGCCGTTATCAATCAAGACGTTCGGGAGAAAGAACATCTCTATTTTTATGAGGATGAGCAGGGCCTCGTTGTGTCAATTCTCACATATCGGCAAGTCATCGTCTGTGAAGGCTAGACTGCTTCCCGTGCTGCCATTTGACTCAGTCTCCTCTGGGGAGCGTTCGATCCATCCATTGGTATGCCTTGGTCGGGGCAAAGATCATAGGGAGACAGTTGCCCTTGGGCGTTCTTGTCTGAATTCCCAGTCACGAGACCTTTTGACTCTGGTTTCACGCTCCCAGTCATAGCGAGACAGCATGCTGACGGTTTCGAAAATTGCAGGGGGTCTGCTCTCGCTTGGAGTTTCGTCAAAGGCTATTGAGTTCACCCTATCGTTTCGGGGGAATGGGTTTCCAATGGTATTGGGGCCACGGGGGCGTTCCAACTTTCCTTCTTCGATTAGCCCCTGGACCACCTGCTTTAGTACGAAGCAATTGTCCGTGGTGTGGTCGGGGTAGTTGTGGAAGGCGCAATGCTTGCTCATATCCATGTTGGGTTTGGGAGTCTTTGGTTGGAAATTCTCGAGAGGTTTGAGAAGATTTCGCTTTACCAAAGCTTCAAATACTTGGCCCAGGGGCATTTCGAGATTGTCGGGATGCGGGAACTGTGGGAAGCGAGGGGGATTATTGTTCCTCGGGGCTGCTTGATCGCGGTTCACTTGAGCTCCGTTCTGGATGTAGTGTACTGTTCCGGCTTCTTCTTTTCCTTTGTTCGGGGCAGGAGTTGAGGTTGCCAAGTTTGTCCGATAGCGGTAGGATGAAGCAGGGGCTGCTGTTGTCTTTTGAAGACTCAGAGTCTTCTCAAACTTTGTTCCGGCATTGACCATGGCACGGAGATCTGGATAGAAATGGTGGCTGATCAAGGTCCTCAAAGATGGCTTGAGGCAGGAATGGAAGATGTCCATCTGCTCTTCTTTGGAAAGTGGATCCATTATCTCACTAAGCTTCCAGTTCCATCTTTTGTAGAACTCACCCACTGGTTCGTCATCCTTTTGCTCGGTGGCTTGCAGATCGTGGCGGTTAGTTTCCCACTCGAGGTTGGCGCAGTACTTCTCTAGGAAGATCTCGCTGATTTGATCCCACGTGGAGCGATTTTCTGCCTTTACGTTGAGGAACCACCTTAGCGCTGTGGATTTGAGAGAATGCTGAAAGTGATCCGCCATCTGTTGAGGGGTTGCCCCTTTGGCTCTCATACCCAGGACATAGGTGTCGATGTGGGTTTTTGGGCATTCTGTCCCGTCAAACTTTTCCCTTTCCGGCATCCTGAATTTCGGAGGGAGCGGGACTACTTTGCTTGGATCAGTGGGCAGGAGGGAGTCCTTCCGAGAACTAGCTAGCTTGCCTTGCATGTCCTTCATTTGCTCGATCAGCCAAGCCATGTGGGGATCGGCAGGTTGAGGCGGGTTACCGTTTTCGGGGATAGAAACCGAAGATGGAGGTTGATTGGCTGATGGGATCGCCATTCGGGAGTCTTGGGAAGGTATTTGAGTGTACACCAACCCATACCCTGGAGTGCTGAAGTTAGGGGCGTGATTGCCAGGTCCGCTAAGGGTTGTGTTTGGGAATTGTGGAAATGATTCATTAGCCCCAAGTGGCAGACTAGCAGGTGGCAAGCTTGAGATGTCGGGATATCCACTGATGCCCGTCCCGTAGGCATGGGGAATTCGATTATGGCTGCGAGGCTCGTATAGTGGCAAAGGATTGAATCCTGGCGGATACCGAGATGCATTGGGATCTCGGCGGAGCAGCACGTATGTGTGCCGTTGATACCGAACTTGATGTGCGTGAGCCGAGAAACCGACCGTGCCGAGGCGGGCATGCCTGAGCCGCTTGACCGACGCCTGAAGGGAGCTTTGAGCGAGAGCTGCTTAGCGTTGCTGGGATCTCGTAACTTGGCTGAGGCGGAACCTGCTGATAGCTTTGAGAAACCGGGGGCGCCGGCATGTCTTCGTCCTCTATGAGAACAAAGGTATCGTCAGGTTGGGGAACTGCAACGGTTCCTCGAAGACGCAAGGTGTCTACGATCCAGGCTTGCTGCTCTTCTTGGCACTTCTTGATGGTTTCGAAGGCTCGCAGCACCTCCTCCATTGTCTGGAGGTTCCTTAGTGGCGGGGTTCCGTTTCCCTCACTGTTATCCGTTGATCCCGTCATGGGGGAGTAGCGGACGGTGCGGACCGTTGAACCGGAAGGGTCCGCCGGACCTTGTGACCTCAATATCGAAAAGGCGGCTCCCGGTATTCTCAACCACTCTCGGTTCGCTGGAGGGGGTGACGGGCAAGGTTTAGACACGTGAATGGCCTCTCGGGATAAAAGGGGGAAAGCTCACGTAGCATGCGGTTTCCGCTTCTTTTATATTTTTTATTTTTTTTTTATTTTTGTTTTAATTTACTTAAAACACGTTTTCTCAGAGTCCTAGGTAGGTTGGAAAAGATTGCACTTCTTTTTCGCAACTATGCTAGATCCTGGGTCAGTGGAGACCATCTGTGCGGCTATAAGCCCCTCGTTTTGCACCTGTATTTCGACATCCCAGGCGGGACAAAGCCCCGGGCGAGGGTCCTATAGGGCAAGCGGTTTCCACTGGCCTAAAAGAAAAATCGAACCTAAGGACCGAGCCTGTCATGTTCGTTTTGATGCGTTAGCCATGTGAATAGTGAACCGAGCCGGCCACTGAGTCAAGATCAGGTCAAGAGTTCGGCATGACCTCTCTTTACCTTGCTTGCGCAAGGGATCTGTGACGTTAGGCGTTAGCTGGGTCATATTGTCATGGCTGACGTCTCAAAGGCGTGATGACATGGTGTCAAGTGAGCATGGATGTATATCCGGGACGGAACATCGTCTGGGTGTAGCTTCGGAAATCAAGATCAGGTCAAAATTTTAGCATGACCTTTCATCGCTTTGCTTGCGCAAGGGATCTTGAATTCCGAGCCTTGACTCAGAAAATGGCCGACATGGTATATGTATCCAGGCTGTATGACACGGACTGGGTAAAAACCAACCGAGTCTGGACAGAGTGTGACTCAAGACTCAAACGTGCAGGGTTGACGCTTGGCTAGGATGGGATGTTTGGAATGATCCCGTGCGCATTCGAGAGGCCTAGGAAGACCAAACGGACTGCAACTGAGACCACCTCGGGTTGAGGGTTGTAGTGTACAGTGTAACTGAGGCAGCAGTGCGCGTAGCGTGCGGTGTAACCGAGACAGCAATGGGAGTAGTGTGCGGTCTCTAAAATTCTTTTTCTGAGTAAAACATAAGTTTTTTTCGAAGAATTTTAAATGTATGCACAGATGTATATTGATGCATTTTTTTTTATTTTTATTTTTTTGTAAAATAAAAAAGTAAAGCACGTGCACACACACATAAAAGTTAAAGAAAAGGGTAAAATGAAAGTTTGACCCTCATCATTGTTTTTAAAAAATCTTTTGTTTTGTTTAAAAAGATTTTAAAACAAAAATTCCCCAGCGGAGTCGCCAACTGAAATTACCCGGGATCCGGCTCGCGCGCGGGGCCCTTGTGCATCTCGCACTTTCATTTGCGTCGCGTTTCGGGAATGTCGCCCGGATCCGAGAGGCATCGCGTTCGCGCCTCGGCATCTGGCTTATTCCGCTTTTCGTGTTAGTTGGGAGGTGTCTCGCCGTTGTTTTCGCAATTGTAGAGTCACCACGCCGTTTTTATTAAGCCCAAAACATTGAAAAAGGGCATCAGTTTAGAAATAAACTGTTTTTGTGTGATGAGATTTTGAGTTCGGAGGTCAGATGACTCCTCGGAAAGAGAATATTAGAATCTTAGAGCTCACCCGAGTCGCCTCGTAAAAACGAGTCTTTCGGATACCCCTAATATTCTTTAACTGTTGTGTGTGTGTGTGTGTGCTTTTAAAAATGCATGCTGTATCGGATGTCTACATTGTACACTACGTATTGAAATGTATAGAAATAGTAATGGAAGGAAGCCTTACCAATGTTGTTTCGTGTCTGTCTTCCGCTGGGAAATAGTGTTTGAGGATGGAATAGTGTTCCGGCACGGACCGGGATTGCTTCGGGAGGGGCCGGTTGTCTGCGGACAGAGTTTCGGCGTGAGTTGAGATTGTAGGCTGCGTTCGGGCAGAGGTTCGGCGTGCATTGGGATTGCAGGAGTCACTCGGGCAGAGTTTCGGCGTGCGTTGGAATCGTCGGTTGGATTCGGGCAGAGGTTCGGCGTGGGTTGGAATCGCCGGTTTGACTCGGAAAGAGCCGGGACGCCTCGGGAAAGACCAGGCAAGGCCTCGGAGTACCATGAGGGTCCTCAGAATACCTCGAGAGTGCCTCGGGGCAGCGCGGGAGCGTCGCGGGAGCGCTCGGAGAGGCTTCGGAGCACCTCGAGGGGGCTCGGAAGGCCTCGGAAGGATCCGAAAGGGGCCGGGATTGCCCCGAAGGGTCTTAGAGGGGTGCCTGAAGGCTGGGGGGAGAGGAGAGAAGAGGAAATTGTGTGAAAATGAGGGAGGGGGAGCCCTCTATTTATAGTGCCAGAAAAATGCAAAGAGGTCCGTACGGACCTCCTAGGTTATCCAGAATTTTAGTTTTCCTCGATTTGAGGGAATCTGTAATAATTAAGAATATTCTGGAATTTTGGTGTCCCCTTTGCAAAGAGGTACGTACGGACCATCTCAGCATGCAAAGAGGTCCGTACGGACCAACCATGCATGGGGGTAATGATTTCTCCGGGATTTGAGGGAATATTGTGGACTTTAGGGGGATTTAGTAATCATTGAAACAAAGAGGTCCGTACGGACCTTAATTGCTTTTCTGATTTCCTGAAATTTCCCAAAAGGTCCTTTTGTCCCTTTTTATCCCAGAAAAGTTCATCCCTTGGTTTGGCTAAGGGTTTTTTTGAGGGTTTTGAGTGCCAGAGGTCTTCGATACTGCATTTGTGAGTCTGCGGTGTTTCCCATGTGCTCGGGAGAGGGTGATCCAGATTGGGGTACTAACAGGAGTGACAAGGGGAAAAGTGCTTGGGTATAAGGTCACAGAGTGAGGCATTGAAGTCGACCCCCGAACGATCAAATCCATAATGGACATGAGGCCACCTCAAACCCAAACAGAAGTCAAAAGCTTTATGGGCAAGATGCAGTACATCAGCCGTTTCGTCAATCAGCTGACTACCATGTGTGAGCCCATCTTCAAGCTTATGAAGAAAAATGTCGATACAGAATGGAATGAAGAATGCCAGGATGCCTTTGACCAAATCAAGGCGATCAAGGGTCAAACACTATCAGACCATCTGACAAATTCCCCCAGTAATGAGGACTGGGGACCTGAACCCTAGTTTTCGGATGGGGGATTTTCGTTGTTGAGCCTGAGAATCGATGGAAACGCTTCTTCGACGGAGCTGCTAACAAAAGAGGAAATGGCATAGGAATGATGTTGGTAGACCCGAAAGATGAGCATACTCCAATAGCCGTCAAACTAAACTTCTCTTTCACAAACAATGAGGCAGAGTATGAAGCCTGTATAGCCGGTTTGGAGGCTGCCTTAGAAAGAAATGTCAAGGAACTCAAGGTCTATAGAGATTCAGCCCTGATCATTAACCAGGTCTCGAACAAGTGGAAGACTTTGGATCCTAACCTACAAAAGTATCATGCCTATATGGAAGAAATGACAGAGCAGTTCAGAGAAGTGACCTTCCACTACCTGCCAAGAGGCAAGAACAGATTTGCAGATGCCTTAGCTACTCTAGCCTCATTAGTAGAGATCCCCATGGGAAAGGCGGTAAAATCATTCAGAGTGGGTAGAAGGGAAGCCCCAACCTTCTGTTGTGAAATAGAATTGGGACCTGAGCTCATCAAGGAACCTTGGTACAATCAAGTTTACTAGTTCTTCAAAGATGGGGAATCAGCATTCTGAGACGAAGAAGGTAAGCTGAAGGAAGGCATCAAAGCCAAAAGCTTGCAAGCCTTGAAGCGGCTGGCCTCTCACTATGTCATTCTAGGAGGCGATCTGTACAAAAAGCGATACCAAGGACCACTCCTTCTGTGTGTCACCAAAGAAAGAGCAAGAGAGCTAATGAGCAAAGACCATAATGGTCCCTGCGGTCCTCACATGAATGCCAGAGCATTAATGCAAGTGATCCTCAGAATGGGCTACTACTGGATCTCCATGGAAACAGAATGTATTCAGCATGTCCGAGAGTGCGACAAATGCCAGCGGTTTGCCAACCTTAATCATCTCCCGCCTCATGACCTATACTGCATGATGATGCCTTGGCCGTTTGCAACTTGGGGTGTTGATTAAATAGGGAAGATTGATAGCCCCAACCGGAAGCAATGGTGTAAGTACCCCAATCTGGATCACCCTCTTCTGAACACCCGGGAAACACCGCAGACTCACTCAAAAGCAGTCTCGAACACCCGGAACTCTCAAAAACCCTTAAAGGCCCAAAAAACCATCAACCAAACCAGGGGGGCCTTTCTGGGACAAGAAAACACGCAAGGACTTTTTGGGAATTATGCAAAAATGGGAAAAGAATAGAAGGTCCGTACGGACCTCTTTGCATGCTAAAAGGTCCGTACGGACCTCTTTGCATGCTAAAAGGTCCGTACGGACCTCTTTGCTACCAGACATCATAATTATGAAATCCTCTTAAAGTCCACATTATTCCCTCAAATCTGGGAAAACTAAAATTTTAGTTTTGCATAAAGGTCCGTACGGACCTTCTTGTAATTTTTCCCACACTATAAATAGAGGGCTCCCCCTCCCTTATTTTACACATCTCCCTCTTCTCCTCTCCTCCTAAGCCCTCTGGCTGCCCCTCTAAGTCCTTCCGAGGCAATCTCGGTCCCTTTCGGTTCCTTCCGGGGCCTTCCGAGCTCCCTCGTGGTGCTCTGAAGCCCTTTCGAGCGCTCCTGAGACGCTCCCACGTTACCCCTAGGCACTCTCTAGGTATTCTGAGGTCCCTCGTGGTACTTCGAAGCCTTGTCTGTTCTTTCCCGAGGCGTCCCGGCTCTTTCCGAGTCAAACCGACGATTCCGACGCACGCCGAACCTCTGCCCGAACGCAACCGACGATCCCGACGCACGCCGAACCTCTGCCCGAATTCAGCCAACGATCCCAACTCACGCCAAAACTCTGCCCGAGTGCACACCTGACAATCCCGAGGCACGCCGAAGCTCTGTCCGAAGACAACCGGCACATCCCGAAGCAATCCCGGTCCGTCCCGGAACACTATTCCATCCTCAAACACTATTCCCCAGCGGAAGACAGACACGAACCAATATTGGTAAGGCTTCCTTCCATTACTATTTCAATACATTTCAATATGCAGTGTACAATGTAGACATCCGATACCGCATGCATTTTTAAAAGCACATACACACACACACACAACATTTAAAGAAAGAAGGGGTACCAAAAGACTCGTTTTTACAAGGCGACTCGGGTGAGCTCTAATATTCTAATATTCTCTTCCCGAGGAGTAACCTGACCTCCGAACTCAAAATCTCATCACACAAAAAACAATTTATTTTTTTAAACTGATGCCTTTTCTCAATGTTTTGGGCTTAATCAAAACGGCGTGGCGACTCTACAAGCAAAAACACAGTGAGACACCTCCACCCGATTAAACGCAAAAAACGGAATGCCAGATGCCGGGGCGCAATCGCTGCGCCTCTCGAATCCGGGCAACTTCCGAGCGATGCGAGATGCCGGGGCTCCGCGTGCGAGCCGGATCCGAGTAATTTCAGTTGGCGACTCTACTAGGGACATTTTGTTTTAAAAACTTTTAAACAAAACAAAAGAATTTTAAAATGATGATGAGGGTCAAACTTTCATTTTACCCCTTTCTTTAATTGTTGTGTGTGTGTGCATGTGCTTTACTTTTTTATTTTTCAAAAAAAAATAAAAATACAAAAAAATGCATCAATATACATCTGTGTACATACATTTAAAATTCTTCAAAAACTTTTGTTTTACTCAGAAAAAGAATTTTAGAGACCGCACACTACTCGCACTGCTGCCTCGGTACACCGCACGCTACGCGCACTGCTGCCTCGGATACACTGCACACTACAACCCTTAACCCGGGGTGGTCTCAGTTGCAGTTCGTTTGGCCTTCCTACGCCTCTCGAACGCGCACGGGATCATTCCAAACATCCCATCCTAGCCAGTGTCAACCATGCACGCTTGCGTCACACTCTGTCCAGACTCGGTTGGTTTTTACCCAGTCCGTGTCATACAGCCTGGATACATATCCCATGCCAGCCATTTTCTGAGTCAGAGCTTGGAACTCAAGATCCCTTGCGCAAGCAAAGCGATGAAAGGTCATGCTAAAATCTTGACCTGATCTTGATTTCCGAAGCTACACCCAGACGATGTTCCGTCCCGAATATACATCCATGCCTACATGACACCACGCCATCAAGCCTTTAATACGTCAGCCATGACGATATGACCCAGCCAACGCCTAACGTCACGAATCCCTTGCGCAAGCAAGGTAAAGAGAGGTCATGTCGAACTCTCGACCAGATCTTGACTCAGGTGCCAGCTCGGCTCACTATTCACATGGCTCACGCATTAAAACGAACATGACAGGCTCGATCCTTAGGTTCGATTTTTCTTTTAGGCCGGTGGAAAACACTGTTTTAAGAAAATTAAAACAACAAAAAAATAATAATAAATAAATAAAAGCGGAAACCGCATGTCACGTGAGCTTTCCCTTTTCTTTTTTTTTAATCCAAAAGGCCTTCCCATGTCTAAAAATTACCCGTCACCCCCTCCAGCGAACCGAGAGTGGTTGAGAATACCCGGGAGCCGCCTTTTCAGTATCGAGGTCACAAGGTCCGACACCCCTTCCGGTTCAGCGGTCCGAACCGTCCGCTACTCCCCCATGGCCGGATCAACAGATAACAGTGAGGGAAACGGAACCCGCCACTAAGAAACCTCCAGACAATGGAGGAGGCGCTGCGAGCCTTCTAAACTCTCAAGAAGCGCCAAGAGGAGCAGCAAGCCTGGATCGTAGACACCCTGTGCCTTCGAGGAACCGTTGTTGTTCCCCAACCTGATGGGACCTTCGTCCTCATAGAAGACGAAGAAATACGGCTCCCCGGTCCTCAAAGCTATCAAGGTCCCACCTCCGTCAAGCTACGAGATCCCAAAGAACGCAAAGCGGCTCTCGTTCAAAGCTCCACTCGGGCATCGGGCCAAGCGGCTCAACATGCCCACCTCAAGACAAACCAATTTCCCAGCCCCGCGCCCCAAGCTCAGTATCAACAGCACATATACGGGCCTGCTCCACCAGATCCTAATGCATCTCGGTACCCCCCTAGGATGCAATCCTCTGCCTCTAAACGAGCCTCGTAGCCATAACCAAAAATCCCAATGCTTACCTGGGACGGGCATCCCAAGCAGATATCCCGACATCTCAAACCTACCACTCGCTAGTCTGCCACTTGGGGCTAATGAATCATTTCCCCAATTCCCAAACACAACCCTTAGCGGCTCGGGCAATCACGCCCTTAATTTCAACACTCCAGGGTACGGGTTGGTATACACTCAACTACCTCCCCAAGACTCCCGAATGGCGATCCCATCGGCCAATCCACCTCCATCTTCGGTTTCCATCCCCAAAAATGGCAACCCGCCTCAGCCTGCCGATCCCCACATGGCTTGGTTGATTGAGCAAATGAAGGACATGCAAGGAAAAATAGCCAGTTCTTGGAAGGACTCCCTCATGCCCACTGATCCAAACAAGGTGGTCCCGCTTCCTCCAAAATTCAGGATGCTAGAAATGGAAAAGTTTGACGAGACAGAATGCCCAAGTATTTGAGGCATTGGTAAAGCGAAATCTCCTCAAGCCTCTCGAGAATTTCCAACCAAAGAATCTCTAGCCCAACATGGATATGAGCAAGCACTGCGCCTTCCACAACTACCCCGGTCACACCACCGACAATTGCTTCGTGCTAAAGCAAGTGGTCCAGGGGCTAATCGAAGAGGGAAAGTTGGAACGCCCCCGTGGCCCCAACACCATTCGAAATCCATTCCCCCAAACGACAGGGTGAACACAATAACCTTCGACGAAACTCCAAGCGAGAGTAGGCCTCCTGCAATCTCCGAAACCGTCAACATGCTATCTCGCTACGACTGGGAACGCGAAACCAGAGTCAAACGGTCCCGTGGCCGGGAATCCAGAAAAGAACGCCCAAGGGCGAGTGTCTCCCTACGATCTCTTCCACGATCAAGACACACCAATGGATGGATCGAACGCTCCCCGGAGGAGACTGAATCGAATGGCAGCACCGGAAGCGGTCTAGCCTTCACAGACGCAGACTTGTCAATATGTGAAAATAGACACAACGAGGCCCTCCTCATCCTCATCAAAATAGAGATGTTCTACCTCCCAATCGTCTTGATCGATAACGGCTCCGCAGTCAACATCATTGCCTTGAGTACACTGAAGCGACTCGCGTCGACCGCTCCCGGATGAGACCTTCGCCCCGGATAATCCGAGATTACGACTCCACTCCATGACCTGTCGTAGGAGTAATCAATCTGAGGATCCAATTCGACACACAATTGGAGTCGGTAGAGTTCCAAGTCTTGGAAATCAAACCAACCTTCTCCGCCCTGCTGGGATGGCCTTGGCTGCACCAGATGAAAGCGGTATCATCTACACTTCACCAATGCGTGAAATTCATCAACACCAATGGAAACCTCGAGGTGATCTGCGGAAGCAGCACCATGGCAAGTGCTTGGCCAGCAAGCTACGACCCAGAAGAAGGTCCCGACATGACCGAATACTCCTCTGCAAGTGAGTCTCCACCCCTGTCCCGCTATGAAGTGGACCCCTACATCCACGCTCTAAGCCGTGATGAGCTAGAGATTAATGAGCTCATGGGCCAAGATGACAACTCCGAAATATGCGACTGCGAAGAATGCCTGAAAGAGGATCAAGAGATGGATGCCCAAATGGATCTTGGCTGAGGAGTAGACCCATACTTCATCGAAAACCCTCTTGGAAACTGTCTCATCACTGACCCGCTGGTGTAGGATAACCCTCTGGCCGACACGCTCGGATCTCACGGGGACAGCCATCACAGCATAGTCCAATTCAACATCCCAGTGTCTGACCTGGAAGAATAATGGCATAACCTCCTCCATGGCCTGATCAGAGAAGGAGAGATAGCTTGCCCCCTCGATTCAGACATCGTAAATGTCATCCAAGCAAAGATCCCAGATAAGGAGGCAGATTCTATGAAGATAATCAACATCAGCAAGAATCAACTCTTTATCAGCGAATGCTTCTCCCTCCTGGAAGAAGCTCTCAGCGACTTCTACCATCAAGGTCCCCCAAGGTCTGGCAGCAACACTAATGGAGGGACATCATCAAAGGAGCAACCAAAAACCTCCGCGATCTGGTTTGAAGTCGAACTGTATGCAAGCTATCCTTCGGGATCCGGGTCAACTGACGAGTGGCCACCAAAGCCATCGCCACCCTCTCTTGACCTACATCTCGCAAAGAGTAATGAAGCCTGGTCCAATCCCTCGTCACCTAGAGTCTAGCTTCGAGTCATGTTGTCTAGGAATTCACGTCTTTTGAGTCATCTGACGGCTCTACGCCCGAAGATTGTGAGTCCATGATCAAAAATGTATCTTCTCTACGCTTTCAATTAAACGAATGCATTAAACAAACATTTAAGCATGTTGTCAAATGAGAGAAAAACCGGGCCCAAGCTGCCGAGAAGGTTTTAATCATGATAGATTTGGAGAACTACTAAAGATCCAAAGAGACGCAAATCGGGAGCCTCCTCACCAACATTGCATGTCAATCAGATCTTCCAATACCTCAAAAATGGGGAAACCACCTTCATGAACGAGGAAGGTCAACGCAAGGAAGGAGTCAAAGCCAAGAGCATCATGGCCCTAAAACGCCTCGCCTCTCACTTTGTCATCTTTGGAGACATGCTATACAAAAAATGCTACCAAGGACCGCTCCTACGCTGCATCAGCCAGGAAAAAGCAAGTGAGCTCATGAATGAAGTCCACAACGGGTCTTGCGGCCCCCACATGAACACCAGAGCCCTGATGCAAATCATTCTTCGGATGGGCTACTACTGGATCTCCATGGAGGCAGACTGCATCCACTTTGTCCGAAGCTGCGACAAGTATCAACGGTTCTCCAACCTCAATCATCAACCTCCTCACTATCTCTACTGCATGACTACGCCCTAGCCCTTCGCCACATAGGGAATCGACGTCATCGGGAAAATCGCTCTGCCAGGTAGCAACGGCCACGAATTTGTCTTAGTAGCCATCAACTACTTCACAAAGTGGGTCGAAGCCAAGTCCTACAAGGTGCTCACCTCCAAGAAAGTCGCGCATTTCCTCAAGCAAAACGTCATATGTCGATACGGCATCCCGAACGAGGTCATATCAGACAACGGCTCCCATTTCGAAGGAGAATGCGACAGACTGCTGGCCAAATTCAAGATCACATGCCACAAGTCTTCTCCCTATCGGCCACAAACGAACAGCGCCATGGAAGCAGCAAACAAGACCCTCGAACGGATCATCCAAAAAATGACCTGAATGTGCGCTCGCCGAAAAAAGAAAAGGAGTCGCCACGCCGTTTTTAAGAGGAAACATTGAAAACCTTTTGTTTAGAGAAAATGGGTTCGGGGGTCAAGTTACGTGTTGGGAAGAACCGAGAGTTCACCCAACACGCCTCGTCCGTAGACGAGTCTTTCAATCGTTCAACATTCAATCCATTCAAATGTGTGTGCGAAGTGTGTATGACAAGAATATGTATGAAATGCATAATAGTGCTTCATTTTATTTCTCAACAAAGGGGGAAATACAACTTATAAGCCATTTGCCATGGGAGGCCACATCCCATTTACAACTAAGAGGAACAATACTTACAACTGAAATGTGGTCTCTGCAGAGAGCCACTTGTGTCGCGTGACACAGGACTCCAACTGTCCAATTGTGTCGCGTGACACGAGTTGACCGTCTGCAGGTACCTTACAATGTGAACACTGATCTAACAGAAATCAATCCAAATCCCAACACAATAACAATACAACTCAGAAACCAACGAATATACAATGGATTGACCAAGGGGATGTGGATATAGGGAGATCCACACTCCCTTGGCCAATAGGCAACGAATCCAACAAACTCACATTATGAACATCAACAATACCAAGCAAAGCAATTAAACAGAGAGATCGGCAGTTGGGACTTGATAATTGGGGGACAGATAGAGTCTAATTATCAAGTCCGGGGAAATAGATTGCAACGAGACAAATAATAATAAAATGCGAGATAGAAATGAGGGAAGAGACGCGTTACCCTCGTAGTCCACAAATTCGATACCAAGTTAGGTATCGAATCCTTCTAATCAGCTTCACGAAACAAGTGCAGATTCCAGGTTGAGCGGCTTGGGCGTTTCCATTACGCAGGTGTATGTATCGATCGGAATTGGACTCTGGAAGAAGGGTAAACAACTGTGGTTGACGGATTAGGGCTAGAACAGGGCGGCGTTGACGGTTAACGGCTTGGGACTGGAATTGGTGTTGGAATTGCCGGTTGGGGTTGAGAAACAGAGGTTGGTGAGGATATTGGGAGGGCTTGATTGGCGATTGGAATTGGAGAGAGGGAGAGCTCAGTTGTTGGCGATTGAGGGAGAGAACAGAGAACGGCGATAAAGGGAGGTTGAGCTGTGGTTTTGGGTTTGGCGGGAGGTGGAGAACTGGTGCGGAGGTTGAAGGAGAGAAGGTCGAGGAAAGTAGGATGGTGATGGCGATGAGGCTTTTTGTTGAATTTGTTGAGAGGGAGGATGATTGAAGAAGACGATCTATGGAGAAATGTGGAAATTGCGTATAGAGAGAGAGAGGTACGGGTAGAGAGAGAGAGGGAGGAGGAGAAGGTCTGAGTGTGTGTTGTGTGTGAATTATGTGAGAGCCCTTCTTTTACAAATGAGGCAATTGGCATTTTATACGTAGATTTGGAAATGGGATTAATTGGTCGCACGACCTCCTGCTCCCAATTTCCATGCCTCAAGCTGTCGCACGACGGGCCATGTCCATAACCGTTTCTGGCGCCAAAACCTGCTTCTGGAACATTCCGGGTTAATTCTTTAAAAGCCCAAAGCAGTTTATTCCATTTAGGTCCTTTTGTCCGGGAAAAGTACTAAAAAATACTTCCTTCGCGGGAAACTTATAAAAAGTTCCCGGAAGTCTCGGAACGGACCGGAAATTTACCAAAACGCCCCTAAATGCAATTTTATCACATTAAAATGCATCTGGAAAGGTTGCGAATTTGGATTGGCGTACTTACAGAGCCCCTCGGCAACGTCACTTTTGGAAAAAAGTGGGGTTGTCGATAAAATAAGACCCAATCCCAATGAGCGTCCAGGGATAAGGTAACGGGCTAGAGGGGTGAATCGGGGAATCTGATGGCTGGACCTTTCTGAGAAAGGATTCCTACGTATCCCTTAAACAAGGGAATCAAGCCAAATCGTAGTTCGGAAATACCAAAATTAAATTCCTAAGCCAGGAAAGGAGTAGAGACGTATCTTCATACCTTTGCTGTGCTTACCTGTGATTTTCTGTGGGGTCGGATAGTTGCTTCCTTTCTCACCAGGTTGTAGCTGCCGGAGGGTCTCATGCTGCAACTGGTACTTTTGCGAGTAGCTGCCGGGGGGTCTCATGCTATCGTTGTTGACGAGTTGTAGCTGCCGGAGGGTCTCATGCTGCAACAGGTCTTTTTGTGGATGCCAGGGGTCTTATACCACTTCTCTTATGCATGATAGTTGCCGGAGGGTCTCACACTATTGCTGCTTCTCTTCGTGGATGCCGGAGGGTCTCATACCACTTCTCTTTTGCAGGGTAGTTGCCGGAGGATCTCACACTACTGCTGCTTCTCTTCGTGGATGTCGGAGGGTCTCATTCCACTTCTCTTTTGCATGGTAGTTGCCGGAGGGTCTCACACTACTGCTGCTCCTCTTCGTGGTTGCCGGAGGGACTCATACCACTCAACCTGAAAGGGATTATTTGAAGGTCTCTTGACCTAAACGAGATCATTTGAAGGCATCTCAACTTGAAAGGGATTATTTTAAGGTCTCTTGACCTAAACGAGATCATTTGAAGGCATCTCAACCTGAAAGGGATTATTTGAAGGTCTCTTGACCTAAACGAGATCATTTGAAGGCATCTCAACCTGAAAGGGATTATTTGAAGGTCTTTTGACCTAAACGAGATCATTTGAAGGCATCTCAACCTGAAAGGGATTATTTGAAGGTCTTTTGACCTAAACGAGATTATTTGAAGGCATCACAACCTGAAAGGGGATTATTTGAAGGTCTCTTAACCTAAAAGGGGTTATTTTAAGGTCTCTTGACCTAAACGAGATCATTTGAAGGCGTCTCAACCTGAAAGGGATTATTTGAAGGTCTCTTGACCTAAAAGGGGTTATTTGAAGGTCTCTTGACCTAAAAGGAGTTATTTGAAGGTCTCTTGACCTAAACGAGATCATTTGAAGGCGTCTCAACCTGAAAGGGATTAATGCTTCTAGCGAAGTAATTGACTGAGACATGCTTTCATACCTGTGCTATGCTCACCTGTAGCTGCCGGAAGGTCTTAGACTACCGTTGCTGTTGTGAGATAGCTGTCGAGGGATTCACGCTACTGCTTTCCCGCTCTTTGTTGTTCTTTTGTCGATCTTGTTGCTGGACTGTCCTTGCTGATTGTTCGTCTTTTCTTTTGTGCCCTTAGTTTTTGCTTGGGAAACTGGGGACTCTGCACTTGTCTGTGTTGTGTGTTTTCGATCGTGGATCGGGGACCCTTCAATCTAAAACTGTTAGGAGGAAATACTGAAAGTCATCAGGTATTTATAGGAGTTTAAGAGGTAAAGGTGGAGAGGTAAAACACTCCTAGGAAGGTTCCATAACTCAGATTTGATTGGAGAACCGGATGGGATAAGATTTTATCAAGAAAAGAGTTTAAAATGGAGAAGAATTGTGATTCTGCATATTCTATTGAGGGGATATCTCGTGCGAGACACGCTATTCCACGCGAGATAACTAGTCATTTGACTATTTTGTCCTCTTCAATTTATTTCGTTAGTCAGTTAGGTCCAAAACTAATGAGGTTAGTTAGAAACTTAACGAAACATGACAAAACTGATATGCTTTCATCAAAATACAAAAGAGAGACGAAGAGTAGTGTAATCATGATTTATTGGTTCAGAATGGGGTGTCTACAGAGCCCCTCGGCGATAAGACTTATGGAAGAAGTCATGTCGTCGATAGAAAAGACATCATTCTGAATATTGGGATGGTCGTACCGCACGGCTGCCTACGTATCTCTAAGAGAGAATCAGACCAAACGTAGTTCGACTCCAAAACACTAAAAAGGCTATTTTAGGCATTTTGAAAAGCATTTTTGAAAATTGAAGAGGGATTTTTTTTGAAAAGGTAAAATCATACTGAGGAATCAAAGACTTGACCCAATTCTAATGATACCCGTTTGTTGATGAGGTTGTTGAAGTGCGCCGCCCGAGGTTACTGACGTTGCCATTGTTGCCGAGGTCACGGACTTTGTTGTCATTGCCGAGGTCACGGACTTTAAAGTTTGCTGCCGTCACAGACTTTGAAGTTGTTGCCGAGGTCACGGACTTGAAGTTGCTGCCGAGGTCACGGACTTGAAGTTGCTACCGAGGTCACGGACTTGAAGTTTACTGCCATCACAGACTTTGAAGTTGTTGCCGAGGTCACGGACTTTAAGTTGTCGGTTGAGATGGAGGTTCTGTCGGCCCCTGTAATACAAGGATATATTCATGATGGTCTCGGATGGACTCGAATGATTCTTACATTTCTGTACCTGTCAGCACATAAAGATTCCAGGTATATTTTTTCAAATTTTAGTTGTTTAACTGGACTTACGTGGTGATGCTCACGTCTTTTCGTGTAAATGGCCGGTCGAACATTTTGATGGTGAGTTTATGTATGAGTGTATGGTGTATGGAGATGTAGGGATATTTGTATGGGTTTATATTTGAGATGGGTGAACTGTATGAGTGAACTTGTGTTTGACAAGTTGGGACCAAATCAGGTTTTGCAGAATCTGTTGCTAGTCAGCAAGGCTGAATTTCAATGAGTAACTTTGTGTTAACACATCTAGGCATGTTGCGAATCTTCATTCTTGATTCCCCCTTGAGTCGTGTCTCTAGGAGGCAAACGACTACAAATCTGTCGATTGTCGTAATGGCTCTATGTCCAAGGCCCTTTGCTGTCTCAAGCCCCAAGTTGCTTGCAAGTGGTAGATGACCTTGTGAACAGGCTTGTGAGTCTGCTCTCTTGATTTGAAGATGATCGAAGAAGACTCTCCTTGTTGATTTGAAGAGGACCGAAAGAGGTTAGGTGAAAAAGATTGAGGAAAAGTCTCCCTTTGTCCTTTGATTTGTTTTTCTTAGTGACCCACCCTGGTTTTTGCCTAGACCGCCCTTTCGGGATTTCAATCTAGCGGGCATCTCTTTTGCGTCTTTTATTTTTGTGCTCTAACTTTTGCCTAGGCCGCTCTTTACGAGTTTTCAACCTAGCGAGCCATTTTTTTGAAAAGTATGTGTACTCGAAGAGATTCAGATGAGAGAATCTTATTGAGGAGAGAGGGATGAGATCTCAAGTTAGTTGAGGAGAGACAGACTCTATTCTTTGGAAGGTGATCCAAGCATCGATTCTTTGAATAAGTGTATTATCTAATGATGAGAGTGAGAAGCAAAGAGGAATGCTCCTAATGCAGATTTTGATTGTTTTGAAGAGTTCAAGTAGAGATTGACTGGGGGAGGAAAGGTTAGGAAGCCCCAGTTTTGATGTTTGGATTTCAAGAGTGTGTATGAGAGTGGCTAAGAGGAAGCCCCTAGACTCGACAAGAAACGCTAGTTGGCTCAAAGATATAAAAAAGTTGTTCTACCTTTTAATGAACCGTGCATCATCTAGAATTTTCTAAATAAGATTGAGAAGAAAGTCAATCATTAGTATGACTTAAGGGTAAACATTTTTCTTGATATTGAAAGTCTTCTTCACTTGTTGTAAGAGGATACATGTTGAGGAATCCTCTTTTCTTTTGTTGGTATCACTTAACTCTTCTTCTTTGTGGGAGAGTCCTTCCTGCATTTGAATTTTCACCTTTGTTGTGGGGGTGATGAAAGCTTGAGAGTTTTTTTTTTTGTGCTCTCAAAGCTTTGAATTGAGTAGCCCCACTCTTCTTGGGATGAAGGTTGACAGCAGCGCCTTTGACTTTCTTCTTTTGTTGACCTTTGACTTTCAGTAGGGGTAATGTTTAGCCCTTAAGCTTCCTAATGATAAATTTCTTCTTAAAGTCGCTTAGAAGTTTCTATTTTTTTGCGATGATTTAGGGAATGGAAGGTCCATTATTTTGCATGAATTAAATGATACTCATGAGGTAGAACAGCCTTAGGGAAAGTGTTTAGGAAAAGAAGATAACTTTGATTAATCGAAGAAATTTAAGAACAGAATCGATAGTTTAGATGACACAAACTAGAGTAGGTGAGAAGTACTAGAAGGACAGAACGACTCTTCGAGTTCATACTTGTAAATTTAAAACCTAATCTACTTCTATCAAAGGAGAAAGGGAAAGGATGGTTGTAGCCCCAAAGCGGTAAGTGTAGATTTCTTCTTGGAGCTTCATCTTCTTCATGGAGTGCGAGGGAGAGGATTAGTGATGACGTTGGGACATTCTAACTCTCCATTGTCAAAGAGGTCTTGGATGATGTCCTTCAAGTGGTGGCAAGAGTTGGTGTCGTGGCCGGTGAAGTTGTGGTACTTGCAGAATAAGTGATGAGCATGATTCAGACCCATATCCTTCGGAGGACCACCTTCCCTTGGTTTGATCTTTTCATTCTGGACAAGCACATCGAAGAGTTCTTCTTGAGTGATTCCTTCAATTTTGTCGTAGTGCCTCTTTTTCTTTTCAGGAGGAGGAACAGCAGAATACTTGCCGGTGTTGGGGCGGTTGAATGCAATAGCATTGACTGAAGCATCCTTACTTGTCGCGGGTTTGTTGTAGCGGAAGTTACTTTCCCTCTTTTTACTTTTGAGGAAGACGTCAATCCTAATTTCGAACTCGTGGAGTTTGTTGAAACTAGGAAAGTAATTACCGGCGAGCTTCTCTTGAAGTTCATCACTGAGTCATTGAAGGAAGATGTGAATTTGCTCTTTGAGAGTAGGTCTTTCGACAATTTCGGTAAGTTTGAGTCTCCATCTTCTAGCAAATTCAGCAAAAGACTCATTGGCATGTTGTTTGGTTTGTTCAAGATCCCTCCTAGTAGGGCGGTAAGTGGAATTGTCTTCAAACTGCCTTTGGAAGACTAAACATGCTGATGACCAATCAAGCCTTGTAGTCGTAAGAAGAGACATGTACCAATCCCTTGCAGCACCTTCTAAAGTTTGAGGAAAGCATTGGGCCAAGATTGTGTTATCAACGCCCATTGGAAGCATAGCCCAAGTGTAGGTCTCAACATGAGCTCGAGGACAGGTAGTACCATTGAACTTGGCGATATCGGGTGTCTTGTACTTGCGAGGAAACTTAGTGATGGATTGTTGAAGAGCATCGAGATCAAATGGAACGAATGACCCTTTGGAAGTTTCAAGAGTTGCAAGCTTCTTTTCGAGGTAGTTCTTAGTAACATGGTCACAAAGTTTAGTAGTTTCATCACTGCCTTCTTTCTTGGTTTTAGCACCCTTGGAGGTATGTTCCTCATCATCGGAGGAGGATGAGGAAGAGGAGGAATCGGATTCTTCCTTTTTCTTGCTTGACTTCTTGGTTTTTCTATTCATTTTGGTGTAGGATTCCTCTTCATCGGAGGAGGATTCCACTTTCTGCTTTTGTTTTCTTCCTTTCTTGACTTTCAAATCATTGAGTTCTTTCATGAGGGCGGACACTTGGGCGTTTTGCTCATCAATTTTCTTACTTTGTTCATCCAACCTAGTCATGGCTTCGATGAGTTGGACCTTAGCATCGTTGAAATCGGCCTCGGTGGTAGAAGGAGAAGCAGACATCGTGTTGAGATTTGGCGAAGAACCTAGACGTGTAGCAACCGTGTTAAACCGTGATCGAGTCCCAACAAGTCGGCTGAATAGGGTGTATGAAGGCTTTGAAGGTTTGAAGGTTTTGGCCAAAACGCGAAAGGACCGAACACTTATCTCGCACGGGACAAGCATTCTCGCGCGAGACAACACCACGGAAAGTCACAATTTTCTGATTTTAATCCTAATTTTGGTCGGACGGAAAATCCATTTTGGGGGTTTCTAACATTCAGAACCAAACCTAAGGACCTAGGGGTCGGAGTAATCTCAAGTAACATCAAGTTTTGTGCAATAAATTTGGTGAGAAATTTTTCTCTTTTTAGGGGCAAATCCGAAGGGACAATTATAGGGACGTTTCCGAAGGGACGATTCCGAAGCGACAATTTGTTGATTTCTTTTCCATGGATTATTGCACAAAACGATCTTGACAAGGGATTACAAGGACTCCAAGATCAAACCGACCGGTCACGGAGTATCTTAAAAAGTCAATCTACATGATATGTGGCGATGCATGGTTGGATGCTAGGCTCCCCGCTATATGACAATCTAGGTGGATTGAATACGCGGAGTGGGATGATCCAACTTCGGAGAGACCGGCGACTAGGTGGTTACCGTCATCCGTCCTTAGTGTGGGTCCCGGGTTTATAGAGGGTATGTAGTGCAATGTCTGATATAAATGAGTGCGCGTGTGTGAGAGTTCAATCTAGGTGATAGAGTAAAATAGAAAGTTTTATTTTTGAAAACTAAAGAAAAACATATAGTGGCCGCATCAAGTGGTTGCCTACGTTTCTCCCAAATTAGGAAGACTCAGGTCGTCGTAGTTTCACTTAAAGAGATAGAGAAAGAGGATTAAATTAATTAATTACAACTCCCGAGTCCTCCATAGACCGGTAAAAAATTAAACTAATTCAATCGCACGTAGTTATATAGTTTAAGTAATTACCTGCAAAATAAAGTTAGTACAAGCAAAATAGGAATAATAATTTATTTTTGATTTTTCTGGAAATTTTCTGAAACTGTTTTTTTATTTTTATTTTTTTGAATTGGTCAAAAGAAGAAGTCAATGCAGCCAAGTTTTCCATTTTTTTTAATATGGTCAACCCTTTCCAGCAAAGTCAACTGAATCCTTTTATTATTATTTTTTTCTATTCGTGGTCAGAGTCAAGTTAACTGACCAAACTCCCTTTTTTGTTGTTTTTTTTTCATATAATGCCTCCGCCGCCACAGAGAAGAATCAGAAAGTTTTTTTTTAAAACCGTGTACTAATATCGCGCGAGATATGTTATCCCGCGCTGGATAAGCTGTCGCACAGTAATTTTTTTTTTGAAAACAGTGCCGAAAAATTCCAAAAAATCCAGAAAAATCAATTTTTTACATGAAAATAAAAAGCTTGATAATACTCAATTGTGCGCAAGTCTAACCCTCTTAATTAATTGTCCCCAGCGGAGTCACCACTGTAGCGATGCGTGAATTTTTTACATCTCGAAGTCGCCACTTATTATTTATTAAGGAAAACAATAAGAAAAACCTTATTAATTTAAAAGAGATTTGAGGGTTCGGGGGTTAAGTCATGGAATGGGTAGGTTGAGGAGCATCCATTCCACCCGATCCGAAGATCGGTCTTGCCAATTGAGTATTATCAATCTTTTTAATAAATAAGAAAATAAAAGAACAAGAAAGCCCTAATCAATTTCTTGATTAGGAATGTCGGATTATATGCTTCGAGATCGCCTCCATCGATTTGAAGGGACTCTAGGCTATTCCTTTTGATGGGATTACACTACTCTAAAAGCCAATAGAGAGGGATTGAGAAGAAGAGACTAATAGTATAGGAATTTACCTAGCGTTTAGGGAGTATTTGATTTAGAACGTGGTTCTAAGATGTCTTCTCGGTCGAGAAGTGATTTGGGTAGAGTTTCGACTCAATATGAGAGTCAAATCTTGATGCGGACAGAGCTTCGCCTCAATCCTTGATTCGGGCTTTGATGTTTGTTGATCAACAAGGTTGATAAACAAACTTTAGGTGATTTTATGGTGATTTTAGGGTGATTTTGTAGGAATCTTTCAGGGAGAAAAACCAACAAATTGTGTGTGTTGTGTGTTTTCGATCGTGGATCGGGGACCCTTCAATCTAAAACTGTTAGGAGGAAATACTGAAAGTCATCAGGTATTTATAGGGGTTTAAGAGGTAAAGGTGGAGAGGTAAAACACTCCTAGGAAGGTTCCAGAACTCAGATTTGATTGGAGAATCGGATGGGATAAGATTTTATCAAGAAAAGAGTTTAAAACGGAGAAGAATTGTGATTCTACATATTCCGTTGAGGGGATATCTCGCGCAAGACACGCTATTCCGCGCGAGATAACTAGTCATTTGACTATTTTGTCCTCTTCAGTTTATTCCGTTAGTCAGTTAGGTCCAAAACTAACGAGGTTAGTTAGAAACTTAACGAACATGACGAAACTGATATGCTTTCATCAAAACACAAAATAGAGACGAAGAGTAGTGTAATCATGATTTATTGGTTCAGAATGGGGTGTCTACACCTGCGCCGGCAAAAACTGGTGAAAAATCGGTGGCCTCCGGACCCCCGAAGACGTCCCTGCATCCGTACTATGCCGTCCCCGAACTGGTCCCTCCTGCTGCGGCCCTGGCTCAGCCCTCGACGGAGGAACATCTACAGAATGCCTCGAAGGCATCGGCTCGTACGCCGGCACACGCTGCGAAGACCTGCAAGACAGCTTCCCCGTCATCTTCTTCGCAAAGGACCGCAGCTGAAATTTCCCGGATCCAGGCTCGCGCGCGGGTTCCTGGCCATCTCGCGTTTTCGTGCGCTCGCATTTCGGGAAGTCGCCCGGATTCGATAGGTAGCGCGTTCGCGCCCCGACATCTGGCTCGTTCCATTTTTGCGGTTGGAGGTGTCTCGCTGTGTTTTGCTTGTAGAGTCGCCACACCGTTTTTATTAAGCCCAAAACATTGAAAAAGGGCATCAGTTTAAAAATAAACTGTTTTTGTGTGATGAGATTTTTGAGTTCGGAGGTCAGATGACTCCTCGGGAAGAGAAAATTAGAATATTAGAGCTCACCCGAGTCGCCTCGTAAAAACGAGTCTTTCGGTACCCCTTATATTCTTTAAATGTTGTGTGTGTGTGTGTGTGCTTTTAAAAATGCATGCTGTGTCGGATGTCTACATTGTACACTTCTTTATTGAAATGTATTGAAATAGTGTAGGAAGGAAGCCTTACCAATGTTGGTTCGTGTCTGTCTTCCGCTGGGGAATAGTGTTTGAGGATGGAATAGTGTTCCGGGACGGACCGGGATTGCTTCGGGAGGAGCCGGTTGTCTGCGGATAGAGTTTCAGCGTGTGTTGAGATTGTAGGTTGCGTTCGGGCAGAGGTTCGGCGTGCATTGGGATCGCAGGGATTACTCGGGCAGAGGTTCGGCGTGTGTTGGGATGGCAAGAGTCACTCGGGCAGAGGTTCGGCGTGCGTTTGAGTTGCCGGTTTGACTCGGAAAGAGCCGGGATGCCTCGGGAAAGACCAGGAAAGGCCTCGAAGTACCACGAGGGGCCTCAGAGTACCTCGAGAGTGCCTCGGGGCAGCGCGGGAGCATCGCAGGAGCGCTCGGAGAGGCTTCGGAGCACCACAAGGGAGCTCGGAAGGCCTCGGAATGATCCGAAAGGGGCCGGGAGTGCCTCGAGAAGACTTAGAGGGGTGCTAGAAGGCTGGGGGAAGAGGAGAGAAGAGGGAGATGTGTGAAATGAGGGAGGGGGATCCCTCTATTTATAGTACTCAGAAATGTGCAATAAGGTCCGTACGGACCTTGCAGGTAATCGAAGTTTTTTGTTTTCCTCGATTTGAGGGAATATCTTGACTTTAAGAAGATTCAGCAATGATGGTGTCTGGTTGCAATAAGGTTCGTACGGACCAACCTTGCATGCATAAAGGTCCGTACGGACCAACCATGTAGCTGAGTAATGATGTTTCTCGGGATTTGAGGGAATAAGTTGGACTTTAAGGGGATTCAGTAATCATTAAAACAAAGATATCCGTAAGGACCACATTTGCTTTTCTAATTTCTGAAAAATTCCTAAAAAGTCCTTTTATGCTTCTTTGTCCCAGAAAGGTCCCTCCCTTGGTTTGGTTGGGGGTTTTTAAGGGTTTTGAGTGTCACGGGTCTTCGAGACTGCGTTTGTGAGTCTGCGATGTTTCTCGTGTGCTCGGAAGAGGGTGATCCAGATTGGGGTACTTACAGAAGCCCCTCGATGATGTCACTTACGGAGGAAGTGGGGTCGTCGATAAGATAAGGGTCCTGATCTGGATCGCGTGCTGGGAGAGGAAGTGACCGTGTAGGTCGGTGTGTAAGGACATATCGGTATCCTGTTGTGTGACCGTTTAGGTCAGTTGGCTGGACCCTGTGATAGGATTCCTACGTATCCCTAGCGGGAATCAAGCCTGATCGTAGTTCATGCGTGGGGTGAGTGTAGTTGTGCACGAGGACGAGAGCTGTCCTCTGACTGAAACTCTGTGTGTGGATGTGATGGTATCCTGTAAGTGACCGCGTGGGTGGATTGTGAGGACGTAGAGGCGTCCTGGGTGACCGCATAGGTCGGTGGTAAGGACATGGAGGCGTTCTGGGTGACCGCATAGGTCGATGGTAAGGACGTGGAGGCATCCTGGGTGACCGTATAGGTCAATGCTAAGGACGTGGAGGCGTCCTGGGTGACCGCATAGGTCGATGGTAAGGACGTGGAGGCATCCTGGGTGACCGCATAGGTCGATGGTAGGCGGAGGCGTCTCCCGGTGATCGTGATAGGTCAATGGTAAGGACGTGGAGGCGTCCTGGGTGACCGCATAAGTCAATGGTAAGGACGTGGAGGCGTCCTGGGTGACCGTATAGGTCGATGGTAAGGACGTGGAGGCATCCTGGGTGACCGCATAGGTCGATGGTAAGGACGTGGAGGCGTCCTTGGGTGACCGTATAGGTCGATGGTAAGGACGTGGAGGCGTCCTGGGTGACCGTATAGGTCGATGGTAAGGACGTGGAGGCATCCTGGGTGATCGTATAGGTCGATGGTAAGGACGTGGAGACGTCCTGGGTGACCGTATAGGTCGGTGGTAAGGACGTGGAGGCATCCTTGGTGACCAGGTGGTCGGTCTGGTAAGGACAATGGGCGTCTGGGTGACCGTATAGGTCGATGGTAAGGACGTAGAGGCGTCTGGGTGACCGTATAGGTCGGTGGTAGTGACGTGGAGCGTCTGGGTAACCGTATAGGTTCGAATGTAAGGGCGTGTGGCCCCGTGTATACCGACCAAATGGTAAGGATGTGGAGGCGTCTTGGGTAACCGTAGAGGTCGATGGTTAGGACGTGGAGGCATCCTGGGTGACTGTATAGGTCGATGGTATGGACGTGGAGGCGTCCTGGGTGACCGCATAGGTCGATGGTAAGGACGTGGAGGCGTCCTGGGTGACCGTATAGGTCGATGGTATGGACGTGGAGGCGTCCTGGATGTTCAATCTTACTAGAAGATGGGTAATCTTACGAGAAGATCGGTTAATCTTACGAGAAGATGGGTAATCTTACGAGAAGATTGGTTTGTGGTGTAGGAGGACGTGTCCCGTCCTAAGATGATGCGAGGGCATGGTGGTGCCCTAAGGATGTGGTGACCGCCGAGGTCGATTGCGAGGACATGGTGGTGTCCTGAGATGATGTCTTTGGGAGGTTTATAAGGTCTTCCGGACCGAGTGGTTTAAAGCCTTCCGGGCTGGAGATAGTAGTTTGGCTGATTTATGCAGTCTCCCGGACTGAGTGATTTAAAGCCTTCCGGGCTGGAGGTATGTTATGTATGAGGACTTGATTCGTCTTCTGACTGCGGTTTGCGGAGGCGTGGCTGCCTTGAGCTTTGACTGTGAGAGGTGTGAATGTCTCGCGTTTTGTCCGCTGGGGAAAAGGTTGGACTTACGATGACTGCCGGTGTTCATCTGCTGGGGATATTGTGGCCTTGTGGGGGCTTTTTCTGCTGAGAAGGTGACTTCGGGCTTACTATGATGGCCCATGGTTGAGTTGTCGTTTAGTGGGCGAAATCCGGGTTTACGATGACGGCCGGTGCTTGAGATATGCGATCTTGTACGGGTTTGCAAGAATTCCCGTTTGACTTGCTGGGGATGGAGTTTGGGCTTACTTTGATGGCCGGTGCTTGAGTTGCCGTTTAGTGGGCGAGATTCGGACTTACGATGACGGCTGGTGGTTGATTTGCCGTTTAGTGGGCGAAATCAGGGCTTACAATGACGGCCGGTGCTTGAGTTGCCGTTTAGTGGGCGAGATCCGGACTTACGATGACGGCCGGTGCTTGAGTTTCCATTTAGTGGGCGAAATCCGGACTTACGATGACGGCTGGTGCTTGAGTTGCTGTTTAGTGGGCGAGATCCGGACTTACGATGACGGCCGGTGTTTGTGTTGTATGGAGAGGAGTATGGGGCCTTTGTTAGGAGGAAGCTAAGGACGCCACAGGTGTTGGCGAGGGAAAGGCGGGATGGTCCACCACGTCCCCCAGATGTTCCGGTGCCTGGGCCGGACTTCACGTATGTTCGTGGGGATTCGTCGAGGCGGAGGGTGTCGGTACCCGTCCCTGAGCAGGCTCCTGCTGCCTATCGGGTTGACCCTGATATGATGGTGAGTGTGCTTACTCTTTTTATGTCTTGGCATCTTTTCTGTATTTTTCTCTTTTTGTATGCCTGTATCTCTTTAGTTGATTGTTTCTTTGGCTGTTTGCTTGTGCAGGTCCCGGGGAGAGCCTTCGACACGCTGACCCGCCGTTATGTGGCGATGCGGTCTTTTGCAAAGAAGTTGGCGGGGAAGCTGTCTTGCCGATCTTCGCGGCATGTGCCGGCATATGAGCCGATGCCTTCGAGGCATTCTGTGGATGTTCCTCCGCCGAGGGTTGAGCCGGGGCAGCAGTTGGAGGGACCCTCTCGAGGGCGGCATAGCATGGATGCCGGTACGTCTTTGGGAGTCCAGAGACAGCCGGTCTTTCACCAGTTCTGGCCTTCGCAGGAGGCACCGAGAGAGAGAGTTCGTCAGAGCCTGCCTTCTTCGATCCTTTTGCTGGGTTTGACCCTTCCGAGTACTTTGAGTACCCACCCCAGGAGGGGGTTCAGTATTCTGACGACGAGGGTGTGGCTGGCGAGTTTGCCTGGGTGCCTGACTTCTCGCTTGAGGATGTTGATGATGATGATGAAGACTCGGACTTGGGCTCATTTGCTTTCCCTCTTTCCATATCTTCTCTCAATGTTTTTTTTTTGTTTAGCAACAGACATTTATGGGTACCTGTAATAAAAGACTTGTATTTGCATAGCAAAAGTATTTTATTTTAAGATGTAATGCCGTATTTTGTGATTCCCGGGAATTGTCCTAGGAATTGTTGCTATTTTATTTATTTGTGCATGCCACGTGAGCTGGGAGTGTTTGTGGGAAGCGTATGCTTGTCGGGAATGGCTTTGGCCAGAATTTGGGCAGTTTGGGGCAAGGTCCTGCTGGGAACAGTGGTTGTTGTACTGTTTTCTGGGAAAGTGGGACCAGGTTGCAAAGAGGTCCGTACGGACAGACCTAGCATGCAAAGAGGTCCGTACGGACAATCATTGCTTTTGGGGAGGAAATAATTGTCTTCAGGATGTCTGAACTTCTCTCACTTCCCATTTTGCAGTCCTTTCGAGCTTTCTTCCCCATTTTCTCTAAGAACCTCCATTTTTGCCATGGATTCTTCGTATGTTCCAAGAATTTTGCAAAGGCTTTCGCAGGAGCGGCAAGCATACTTCCATGAGCGGTTGAAAATGTGGATGCGACACCGTATGAGGCATCAGAGGCGGGCTTTCGAGGTAAGGTTTTGACATCCGGGCTGAGTGATTTAAAGCCTCTGTGTGTGGGGTGAGTGTAGTTGTGCATGAGGACGGGAGATGTCCTCTGACTGAAACTCTGTGTGTGGATGTGATAGTATCCTGTGGGTGACCGCGTGGGTGTATTGTGAGGACGTGAAGGCATCCTGGGTGACCGCGTAGGTCGGTGGTAAGGACGTGGAGGCGTCCTGGGTGACCGCATAGGTCGATGGTAAGGATGTGGAGGCATCCTGGGTGACAGCATAGGTCGATGGTAAGGACGTGGAGGCATCCTGGGTGACCGCATAGGTCGATGGTAAGGACGTGGAGGCGTCCTGGGTGACCGCATAGGTCGATGGTAAGGACGTGGAGGCGTCCTGGGTGACCGCATAGGTCGATGGTAAGGACGTGGAGGCATCCTGGGTGACCGCATAGGTCGATGGTAAGGACGTGGAGGCGTCCTGGGTGACCGCATAGGTCGATGGTAAGGACGTGGAGGCGTCCTGGGGTGACCGTATAGGTCGATGGTAAGGACGTGGAGGCATCTTGGGTGACCGTATAGGTCGATGGTAAGGACGTGGAGGCGTCCTGGGTGACCCTATAGGTCGATGGTAAGGATGTGGAGGTGTAAGTACGCCAATCCAATTCGCAATCCTTTTTAGGTGCATTTTAAATGATAAAATCGCACTAAAGGGCGTTTTGGTAAATTCCCGGTCCGTTCCGAGACTTCCGGGAACTTTTTATAAGTTTCCCGCGAAGGAAATATATTTTAGTATTTTTCCCGGACAAAAGGACCTAAAAGGAATTAATCAGTTTGGACCTTTTGGGTATTAACCCGGAATGTTCCAGAATCTGGTTTTGACGCCAGAATCGGTTATTGGCAATCCCAGTCGTGCGACAGCTTGAGGCATGGAAATTGGATTCGTGAGGTCGTGCGACCAAATTAATCCAATTTCCATTATACCTATAAATGCCAATTTCCAATTCATTTGTTAAAGGAGCTCTCACATAATTCACACACAACACACACTCATTCTCTCCTTCTCTCTCAATACGTAACAACTCTCTCTCTCTCTTTAACCTCTCTCTATACGCAAACCAGTCCCCTTCTCTCTACTCGCAAACTCACCCTCTCCGGCCAAACCTTCTCCCAACCCCCTTCCTAAACACCTTCCCTCTCAACCTTCACCACCGCCAAGCTTCTCCTCACCTGAATTCTCTCCCTACCCCAATCGCAATCGCCAACACAGACAACCTCCATTACCGGTGACCTCGACCCTAACCAATTCCTCTCCCTAAATCGCCTGAAACCTCATCGAAAAACCTCCAGTTCTCCCTCTACTCTCTCCCACGATCTCTCTCTCTGGATCGAACCTCTTCCTCACCGATAAACTCAACCGAAGCTCTCCCTCAACTCCAATCAACCACTTCCTCGCTCAACTCTCTCCCTTCTAAACCGGTGACTTCATCCCAATCAACAGGCGACCTCAACACCGTTGAAACCTTCCTCTCTGGCCGAACCCAAAACCACAACCAATCTCCTTCTCCCTTCCCCTGCTGCCAAGTCTGTTCCAAGCCAATTCAACGCACATACTGGAGATTACCCAAGCGACTCAATCCGATCTGTGCTCGTTCCGATCCCGAAACTGAGTTGAAGAATTCGTTACCTAACTTGGTATCGAATTTGTGGACTACGAGGGTAACGATTTCCTCACTTTCATCTCTTATTTACCTATTATTTGTCTCGTTGCAATTTATTCCCCGGACTTGATAATCATACTCTATCCGTCCCCGATTATCAAGTCCCAACTGCCGATCTCTCTGTTTAACTGTTTAACTTGGTATTGTTGATATTCATAATGTGATTTGTGGTATTTGTTGTCTATTGGCCAAGGGAGTGTGGATCTCCCTATATCCACATTCCTTTGGTCAATTCATTGTTGATTCGTTGGTTTCTGAGTTGCATTGGTTTTGTGTTGGGATTTGATTTGAGCTCTGTTGTTCCTGATTATGAATTGTAAGGTCTCTGCAGATTGACTTCGATGTGTCACGCGACACAACTGACCGTCCAGGTCCTGTATCACGCGACACATTTAACCAGTCTGCAGCTGATCATTTTCAGTTGTAAGTATTGTTCCTCTTAGTTGTAAATGGGATGTGGCCTCCCATGGCAAACGGCTTACAAATTGTATTCCCCCTTGTTGAGTAATAAAACGAAGCGACATAACTGACCCTCCAAGGTCCTGTGTCACGCGACACATGTAACCTGTCTGCAGCTGATCAATTTCAGTTGTAATGTGTATTCGTTCCTCGATGTAAAGTGGGATGTGGCCTCCCAGAGTCAATGGCCTACAAAGTTGTATTCCCCTTTGTTAAGTAATAAAACAAAGCACTATTATGCATTTCATACATATTCTTGTCATACACACGTTGCACACACTTTTGAATGAATGAGATGTTGAACATTGAAAGACTCGTCTACGGACGAGGCGTGTTGGGTGAACTCTCGGTTCTTCCCAACACGTAACTTGACCCCCGAACCCATTTTCTCTAAACAAAAAGGTTTTCAATGTTTCCTCTTAAAACGGCGTGGCGACTCCTTTATTTTTATAAATTTCGGCGAGTGCACATTCAGTGGCGACTCTGCTGGGGACAACTTGAAACTTGTTTTTCAAAAGTGGGTCAGACTTTCGTTCTTGTTCAACATTCACTTCATTCACTTGTGTGTGCTTTGTGTGTGACATTATATGTGTTGATTGCATCTTATATGCTTTGTTTTATTCTGTTCCCTTCTTGTATCCCATCTTTGATTGATTGTGTTGCTGTTGCTGGGGCTTGTTGATATTGCTTGCGCTTGGAGGCTGGGGCTGATTTGGTTCTTGTTCAGAATTCGAAAAGGGGATCCTTCTGTCACGCGACAAATCGTACCTTTGATGTCCTGTGTAGCGCGACAGAAGGTGCCACTCAGCAGGATTATATTTCTTTGATGCAGATTGTGATTGTGGGGCAATCCCCCATGATCGATTATTGATCATCTGATTATTGTGTCTCTGTGGGAGTGTGTGTGGTGTTGTTTTTCTTTATCACCCTCTTTTCATATAAAAAAAAAAATCATTTTCATAAATAAAGGAACATAGCCATCCCGCATACTACACCACGTAGATCTAGAACCCTCGGGTGCGATTGACGGCATCGCGAACGACCATAAAATTCGCCTACGCTTGAGCACCTAATGTCAAACCCATACCCCTAGTGCATTATAGGTGGCGCCACACTTTTAAACTTCACCCAAAACGGTTGGTTTTTGACACGACATTTTTCAAATACACTAAATTGAATTTTTTCAAAATTTCTAATGGACTTTCATACCTTCCCCAAACCCTAGCACGTGTGGGCATGTTGTCAACGCAACATGGTTTCACGAAAGGACATGTCGTTCCCACGGCATGTTCTAACGAGAGATCATGTCGCTTTGTCAACGTGCATCGACGAGAGGTCATGCCGGATTTTTCCTTGAAATTCTTCAGGAATACCCGTTATGCTGCCCAAATTTTTCCAGAAATTGGGGCTACTCGTCCGTCCCATAAATGCTTCGGTTTTGTTTAGGTACTGTCGCCTATTACTAATTTTGAAACAATACATTTGGTGTATTTTTAGATGATGTGTCCTAGGGTTCCCCCGAGATCTAGATTGCGTGAAATAAAGGGTTAGCCTTTCCCAACCGTTCATAGGACTTAAAAGACACCGATTTCTACTTGAAGATTAATAAAGTGTTGCACGAGTCCGTCTCCTTTCCCGTTCTTCCCTCTCCCGTATCATCTCAAGATTCTATATCCTCCGCCTTATACTCTCACCTCTTTAACTTTGCAAAGGTTACGGCAAGTTGGGTGTGCGCTCTCGTTCCCGGCGCTCATTGGTCCATATTCCCGAGGCGAAAGCAGCTCAAGTGCCCGAGTGATCGTCCATCTGATGCGGAATCCAAAATGCTCGGTGCAGAGAAGACTATGGCCCACGAATCTAAAAGTTCATATCCCATGGGTCAGCAGCAGAGTGTAAAAGGTGTGTCCATCAAAGAGTTGCGAGCTACACTTGAAGATATTTTTCCTCGCAAGCGGGAGGCCCGGTGGTTTGCTCAGTTTGCTAAAGATAAGGAGGACGACCTATAAATGACAAAGAGATCGAGAAGGGTCCTCACCGCACCGATGGCAACGATGCTCAATGTTGAAGAAGTCAATCAGTCCTCGTAGGTCTAGAATGTCCACTGTCGGACATGAGTCTGTCGAGTCCAAGTTGGACCAATTTTGCTTTGCAGTGATAAAAATCTTTGTTTCTCTTCTTGCTAGACTCGAGACATCACTAGTATACCTACGTTACACTCAATTGAAATGGTCTTATTCCAAATGATCACTTGTGCTGCTCACCGACTAATGCTTTGAAATGGCTAATGTTTAAATTGATCGGGCGAGAAAATCGTGATATCCTTCCCAAAGTGGGGCTTACCAATTTCCCACCTCGATTCCCATATGCTCGCATACTTTCCGTCATCCTCGTAATCTCGTTGCTCGATGGATTTGCACGGATCTTTCGCGAAGTAAACTTAAGAGAGCAAATGAAGACTGGATCTCGTTCGGATCATCCGGTAGGGACTGCGGTTGAAACCTTTTACCCTTAGGAAAACCATCACCTCACCCTCACTAAACAATACCCCTTCGGTTCAAGATCGGCACGTTTTGAAACCCGTTTAACCATTTCAAGAAGAAGAGGGACTATCCTTGAGGCTCCCATGATGCAAAAGAAGATCGACCGTCTCCAAGCTCAAGAACTGCGGAAGGCAATGATTCATCCTGGGGACTAGCCGAAATTCTCCTCTCTCAAAAAAAAAAAGAAAGAGACAAAAATACAAAAAAAAAAAAAGAAAAATAAAAAAAAGAAAAGACAAGAAAGAGAGCCTAGTCCCCAGTGATTCTCTCAGAAGCGAAGGTCAAAAGATTCGGTCATTACTCAAAGAGAAGTCTCAGAATGAATAAAGAGACAGCACGGATGTCCCCTCACTATTACCTCTAACCGATCCCAAGCCGTCCTCTCGATTTTAGAGGACATTACCATTACCCTTACCTTTGACCTTGACCAAAAGCCAAAAGATCGACCTCTCATTCTTAAAGGCAGCAAAGAGGCAATCACAGATTTCCCTCGCCATAGAAATCCCAAACACATACTCGAGAGCCAACCTCTCATCTTTAGAGGTACAGCCAGCAAAAAGCCTAGCCGTCCTCTCATTTTAAGAGGTCATGATATCCCAAATTACCCGAAGACCGATCGAATCATCGAGATCTAAAGCAGAAAATTGCTTAAAGCGGAGCCAAGTCCATCCCGGCTCAAAAGATTATCATGCAAAGACTGTGCAAATTCCGTCCGTTCATTCGACGTTGTATGTGAGCATATTTCATTTCTACTCCGCAAACACTCGCCGTGGACGTCCCACTGGGGCTTCGCATCTGTGTCTCCCATCGACACTCTAAGAGGACATATTTTTCAATTCTTAAAATCTTCGAAGGTCCTCACATCCCCGAACTTCATCGTTCATTCTTTTCATTCGGGATAAGCCCGAACTACAGCGACCTGAGCTCCTCGTAAGGAGGGGAACGTAGGAAACCTTAATTGGTCCGGTCGAAATCACAAACAAATCTCAGAAAATCTGGTCTCCTCAAGGACCATGCCCATATACCTTCCATCCTTCCGAATTTGATCTCGATAACAGTGGGATTTCTCCTCAGGATTGATATAAAATATTTGCTCATATCAGCTTTGGCGGTTGACTAACCCGAACATCAATAAAGGGTTTTAAGCAGCTTTGTGATCATCATGAATAAGACAAGTTTTCAAGTGTCTCGAAAAGTCTTCTATTTCTACATCATAGGAAGATAGAGCTAAACACCGTTTCGGTCAGCAGGGGCTTCCATACACTTTCCACACCTTGTGATGCTTATACTCTCTCAAAAGAGTCAAACCCAAAGCGAGAGTGTCATACACAGAACTCGGGATTCATGTCCCACCATTCGAAGGATGTGCCCCTGCACGTAAACACTTCCGAGTCTTGTCCAGCGACTGATTGACTGCGGTTTGAAATGACGAGTTGCCTCTGTGGTCATAAGATGACTCTTCCTGCGATGAAGCTGCATGGAATGTCCTCAAGCTGGGGCTTTGGTTAAGGTATCCCTCCGGCTCTCCTTATCGATTCCCTCCAAGATTGCTTTGCCTTGTCAACCGGGGCTTCGCCAAACCGGGATTGCTCTTTGCCCCCTCTCGTCGCTTCTTTGTCTCGATGCGCGATACACTCTGTCCTCACTAGCAATGGACCTGCTGCAATCTATACTCTCGGGAGCGTCCCCGATTTGCCTAGCCGCACCATATCATTTTCCACCTCGCGGGAGAGGGTCCACCTCATTATAAACACCTTTCGTTCCATACACAATCCCTCACAGCATAATGGCTACCTACTTATCTGCTCATCAATCTGTGCCAAAAAACCCTCACTTCCCTATTCTCCCCAGCTGAGATGGACTTGTGCAACCAAAGATTAATAATGCATAAGCAAAAAGTCAAATAAAATGCTAGGTGCCTAGAGTGTTGTGTTTCCCCCCGCAGGTACAATAATCGTGTGATCGTAATGTGATCGTGAGGACCGCCCTCGAATCACAATCTTGGACAGAGATTCCAAACCCCGCAGTGGCGTACTCCGCCTCTATTATCTTCATAAGGCCCGTAACTACGACCGGCTTGATTCCCTTTTTTAAGGGATACGTAGGAAACCTTTCTCCAAAGGTCCACCATCGATCTCACCAAAGATCATATGAAAGAGCCCTAGCGCCCTAGTCTTCAAACAATGATTGTCAAGAAAAAGAGCCCCGCTTGCCTCGGTCCCAAGCGGTGCACATCAAAGAAAGAAAAAAAGAAAGAAGAGCCCCAGCTGCCCTAGAAACCAGACAACAAGGCTCACCAGTCCCGACGACTCCAAAGCCTATTTTGCATGATAAACCGAGACAAAGAGTCCGCATCTGTCAATCTCCCTAGCAAACGTCAACAAGTGGTAGCCTCAGCCCTCAAACAAATGCATGTCAAAGAAAAGAGCCCCACCACACGTAACCAAAGAAATAATGCTCACCCCCGACGACTTCAAAGCCTGTGTTGCAAAGACCTTCCCGTGAATGGCCACCCAGCAAGCATCGACAAGTGACAGAGGCCACAACCTATACCACAGCAGAACCAATGGTAGCCTGAGACCTTAGACAGTTACCTACCAACAAGCAGTTACGGCCTAAAACCCTCGCAGGTACAATAATCAATTGAGTCCCAAAGACTGGCCCTCCGACCAAACTAGAGAAGAAAGAAAAAAGCAAAAAAGGCATGTGTATCCGTGACAGCCCCCAAGAAGAACTCAACAATACCAACAGCCCCACAATCTCAAGAAAAGAAGCCAATTCCCCAGAGAGCAGAATCCCCGGCTTGACAAACAAATGGCCAGAGACCAGTAGCCTCGAGGCACTTGAAAGAATCAAAGTCCCCAGTTTCCCAAGCAAAACCCAGGACACAAAAGAAAAGCGGCAATCAGGCAAAGGCCATCCAACAGCATACCCAATAACAGAGAAGAAAGGATTAGCATAAGACCCCCTGGCAGCTACATTCATCAACAAAGCAAAAGAGGTGGTATGAGTCCCTTTGGCATCCACAAAGAGCAGCAAAGAGAAGAAAATAAGTAGCATGAGTCCCCTGGCAGCTACATTTTATCCCCAGCAAAAGCAGAAGTAGTGTGAGTCCCTTGGCAACTACCCTGCACCGACATAATGGTATGAGTCCCTTTGGCCAAGAAGACGGAAGAAAGCGAGATAGCGTGAATCCCCTGGCAGCTACATTTATCCCCAACAGAGCAGAAAAGAGATAGCGTGAGACCCCCGACAGCTATACTCATCCCCAACAAAGAAGAAGAAAAGTGGTATGAGTCCCTCCGGCATCCACGAAGAGAAGCAGCAGTAGTGTGAGACCCTCCGACAACTACCCTGCAAGAAAGAGAAGTGGTATGAGTCCCTCCGGCATCCACGAAGAGAAGCAGCAGTAGTGTGAGACCCTCCGGCAACTACCCTGCAAGAAAGAGAAGTGGTATGAGTCCCTCCGGCATCCACGAAGAGAAGCAGCAGTAGTGTGAGACCCTCCGGCAACTACCCTGCAAAAGAGAGAAGTGGTATGAGACCCCTGGCATCCACAGAAGACCCGTTGTAGCATGAGACCCTCCGACAGCTACAACTCATCAACAGCGATAGCATGAGACCCTCCGGCAGCTACTCGCAAAAGTACCAGTTGCAGCATGAGACCCTCCGGCAGCTACAACCTGGTGAGAAAGGAAGCAACTACCCGATCCCACAGGAAACAACAGGTAAGCACAGCAAAGGTATGAAGATACGTCTCTACCCCTTTCTGGCTTATGAATTTAATTTTGGTATTTCCGAACTACGATTTGGCTTGATTCCCTTGTTCAAGGGATACGTAGGAATCCTTTCTCAGAAAGGTCCAGCCATCTTTCCCCCTTCTCACCCTTCTAGCCCTTCACCTTAACCCTAGCCGCTCATTGGGATTGGGTCTTATTTTATCAACAACCTCACTTTTTTCAAAAGTGATGTTGCCGAGGGGCTCTGTAAGTACGCCAATCCAATTCGCAATCCTTTTTAGGTGCATTTTAAATGATAAAATCGCACTAAAGGGCTTTTTGGTAAATTCCCGGTCCGTTCCGAGACTTCCGTGAACTTTTTATAAGTTTCCCGCGAAGGAAATATATTTTAGTATTTTTCCCGGACAAAAGGACCTAAAAGGAATTAATCAGTTTGGACCTTTTGGGTATTAACCCGGAATGTTCCAGAATCTGGTTTTGGCGCCAGAATCGGTTATTGGCATTCCCAGTCGTGCGACAGCTTGAGGCATGGACATTGGATTCATGAGGTCGTGCGACCAAATTAATCCAATTTCCATTATACCTATAAATGCCAATTTCCAATTCATTTGTTAAAGGAGCTCTCACATAATTCACACACAACACACACTCATTCTCTCCTTCTCTCTCAATACGTAAAAACTCTCTCTCTCTCTTTAACCTCTCTCTATACGTAAACCAGTCCCCTTCTCTCTCTACTCGCAAACTCACCCTCTCCGGCCAAACCTTCTCCCAACCCCCTTCCTAAACACCTTCCCTCTCAACCTTCACCACCGCCAAGCTTCTCCTCACCTGAATTCTCTCCCTACCCCAATCGCAATCGCCAACACAGACAACCTCCATTACCGGTGACCTCGACCCTAACCAATTCCTCTCCCTAAATCGCCTGAAACCTTATCGGAAAACCTCCAGTTCTCCCTCTACTCTCTCCCACGATCTCTCTCTCTGGATCGAACCTCTTCCTCACCGAAAAACTCAACCGAAGCTCTCCCTCAACTCCAATCAACCACTTCCTCACTCAACTCTCTCCCTTCTAAACCGGTGACTTCATCCCAATCAACAGGCGACCTCAACACCGTTGAAACCTTCCTCTCTGGCCGAACCCAAAACTACAACCAATCTCCTTCTCCCTTTCCCTGCTACCAAGTCTGTTCCAAGCCAATTCAATGCACGTACTGGAGATTGCCCAAGCGACTCAATCCGATATGTGCTCGTTCCGATCCCGAAGCTGAGTTGAAGAATTCGATACCTAACTTGGTATCGAATTTGTGGACTACGAGGGTAACGATTTCCTCACTTTCATCTCTTATTTACCTATTATTTGTCTCGTTGCAATTTATTCCCCGGACTTGATAATCATACTCTATCCGTCCCCGATTATCAAGTCCCAACTGCCGATCTCTCTGTTTAACTGTTTAACTTGGTATTGTTGATATTCATAATGTGATTTGTGGTATTTGTTGTCTATTGGCCAAGGAAGTGTGGATCTCCCTATATCCACATTCCTTTGGTCAATTCATTGTTGATTCATTGGTTTCTGAGTTGCATTGGTTTTGTGTTGGGATTTGATTTGAGCTCTGTTGTTCCTGATTATGAATTGTAAGGTCTCTGCAGATTGACTTCGATGTGTCACGCGACACAACTGACCGTCCAGGTCCTGTGTCACGCGACACATGTAACCAGTCTGCAGCTGATCATTTTCAGTTGTAAGTATTGTTCCTCTTAGTTGTAAATGGGATGTGGCCTCCCATGGCAAACGGCTTACAAATTGTATTCCCCCTTGTTGAGTAATAAAACGAAGCGACACAACTGACCCTCCAAGGTCCTGTGTCACGCGACACATGTAACCTGTCTGCAGCTGATCAATTTCAGTTGTAATGTGTATTCGTTCCTCGATGTAAAGTGGGATGTGGCCTCCCAGAGTCAATGGCCTACAAAGTTGTATTCCCCTTTGTTGAGTAATAAAACAAAGCACTATTATGCATTTCATACATATTCTTGTCATACACACGTTGCACACACTTTTGAATGAATGAGATGTTGAACATTGAAAGACTCGTCTACGGATGAGCCGTGTTTGGTGAACTCTCGATTCTTCCCAACACGTAATTTGACCCCCGAACCCATTTTCTCTAAACAAAAAGGTTTTCAATGTTTCCTCTTAAAACGGCATGGCGACTCCTTTATTTTTATAAATTTCGGCGAGCGCACATTCAGGAGGCGTCCTGGGTGATCGTATAGGTCGATGGTAAGGACGTGGAGGCGTCCTGGGTGACCGTATAGGTCGGTGGTAAGGACGTGGAGGCATCCTGGGTGACCGTATAGGTCGGTGGTAAGGACATGGAGGCGTCCTGGGTGACCATATAGGTCGGTGGTAAGGACGTGGAGGTGTCCTGGGTGACCGTATAGGTCGGTGCTAAGGACGTGGAGGCGTCCTGGGTAACCGTATATGTCGATGGTAAGGACGTGGAGGCGTCTTGGGTGACCGTAGAGGATGGTGGTAAGGACGTGGAGGCGTCCTAGGTGACAGTATAGGTCGATAGTAAGGATGTGGAGGCGTCCTGGGTGACCGCATAGGTCGATGGTAAGGACGTGGAGGCGTCCTGGGTGGTCTAGGTCGATGGTAAGGACGTTGAGGCGTCCTGGGTGTTCAATCTTACTAGAAGATGGATAATCTTACGAGAAGATCGGTTAATCTTACGAGAAGATGGGTAATCTTACGAGAAGATTGGTTTGTGGTCTAGGAGGATGTGTCCCGTCATAAGATGATGCAAAGGCATGGTGGTGCCCTAAGGATGTGGTGACCGCCGAGGTCGATTGCGAGGACATGGTGGTGTCCTGAGATGATGTCTTTGGGAGGTTTATAAGGTCTTCCGGACCGAGTGGTTTAAAGCCTTCCGGGCTGGATATAGTAGTTTGGCTGATTTATGCAGTCTCCCTGACTGAGTGATTTAAAGCCTTCCGGGCTGGAGGTATGTTATGTATGAGGACTTGATTCGTCTTCTGACTGCGGTTTGCGGAGGCGTGACTGCCTTGAGCTTTGACTGTGAGAGGTGTGAATGTCTCGCGTTTTGTCCGCTAGGGAAAAGGTTGGACTTATGATGACTGTCGGTGTTCATCTGCTGGGGATATTGTGGCCTTGTGGGGGATTTTTCCGCTGAGAAGGTGACTTCAGGCTTACTTTGATGGCCCATGGTTGAGTTGCCGTTTAGTGGGCGAAATTCGGGTTTACGATGACGGCCGGTGCTTGAGATATGCGGCCTTGTACTGGTTTGCAAGAATTCCCGTTTGACTTGCTGTGGAAGGAGTTTGGGCTTACTTTGATGGCCGGTGCTTGAGTTGCCGTTTAGTGGGCGAGATCCGGACTTACGATGACGGCCGGTGGTTGATTTGTCGTTTAGTGGGCGAAATCCGGGCTTACGATGACGGCCGGTGCTTGAGTTGCCGTTTAGTGGGCGAGATCCGGACTCACGATGACGGCCGGTGCTTGAGTTGCCGTTTAGTGGGCGAAATCCGGACTTACGATGATGGCCGGTGCTTGAGTTGCCGTTTAGTGGGCGAGATCCGGACTTACGATGACGGCCGGTGTTTGTGTTGTATGGAGAGGAGTATGGGGCCTTTGTTAGGAGGAAGCTGAGGACGCCACAGGTGTTGGCGAGGGAAAGGCGGGATGGTCCACCACGTCCCCCAGATGTTCCGGTGCCTGGGCCGGACTTCACGTATGTTCGTGGAGATTCGTCGAGGCAGAGGGTGTCGGTACCCGTCCCTGAGCAGGCTCCTACTGCCTATCGGGTTGACCCTGATATGATGGTGAGTGTGCTTACTCTTTTTCTGTCTTGGCATCTTTTCTGTATTTTTCTCTTTTTGTATGCCTGTATCTCTTTAGATGAGTGTTTATTTGGCTGTTTGCTTGTGCAAGTCCCAGGGAGAGCCTTCGACATGCTGACCCGCCGTTATGTGGCGATGCGGTCCTTTGCGAAGAAGTTGGCGGGGAAGCTGTCTTGCCGGTCTTCACGGCGTGTGCCGGCATATGAGCCGATGCCTTCGAGGCATTCAATGGACGTTCCTCCGCCGAGGGTTGAGCCGGGGCAGCAGTTGGAGGGACCCTCTCGGGGGCGGCATAGCATGGATGCCGGGACGTCTTCGAGAGTCCAGAGACAGCCGGTCTTTCACCAGTTCTGGCCTTCGCGGGAGGCACTGAGAGAGAGTTCGTCAGATCCTGCCTTCTTCGATCCTTTTGCCGGGTTTGACCCTTCCGAGTACTTTGAGTACCCACCCCAGGAGGGGGTTCAGTATTCTGACGACGAGGGTGTGGCTGGCGAGTTTGCCGGGGTGCCTGACTTCTCGCTTGAGGATGTTGATGATGATGATGAAGAGTCGAACTAGGGCTCATTTGCTTTACTTCTTTCCATATCTTCTCTCAATGTTTTTTTTGTTTAGCAACAGACATTTATGGGTACCTGTAATAAAAGACTTGTATTTGCATAGCAAAAGTATTTTATTTTAAGATGTAATGCCGTATTTTGTGATTCCCGGGAATTGTCCTAGGAATTGTTGCTATTTTATTTATTTGTGCATGCCACGTGAGCTGGGAGTGTGTTTGTGGGTAGTGTATGCTTTCCGGGAATGGCTTTGGCCAGAATTTGGGCAGTTTGGGGCAAGGTCCTGCTGGGAACAGTGGTTGTTGTACTATTTTCTGGGAAAGTGGGACCAGGTTGCAAAGAGGTCCGTACGGACAGACCTAGCATGCAAAGAGGTCCGTACGGACAATCTTTGCTTTTGGGGAGGAAATAATTGTCTTTAGGATGTCTGAACTTCTCTCACTTCCCAATTTGCAGTCTTTTCGAGCTTTCTTCCCCATTTTCTCTAGGAACCTCCATTTTTGCCATGGATTCTTCGTATGTTCCAAGAATTTTGCCAAGGCTTTCGCAGGAGCGGCAAGCATACTTCCTTGAGCGGTTGAAAATGTAGATGCGACACCGTATGAGGCATCAGAGACGGGCTTTCGAGGTAAGTTTTGACTTTGCTCGGTTTGGTCCTTTAAGGAGTTGGTTCCTAATTGGGAGTTGTTGCGGGCTACCGCAAAGTTCTGGGATGTTAGGAGGCATGTGTATTGCTTTTCCTACAATGAGATGTTGCCCACCTTTGAGGATTTTCGGGCTTTGATTGGAGGACCGGAGGTGGAGGCCATCTCACTTCCTTTGGTTGGCGGTGCTGCCGTGAGCGTGAAGCTTGCGTGCTTTCTTCGGAATTCGTTGGGAGAAGTGCAGGGCATGATTCTTGATTCGGGTCATATTGACATTTCTGCGCTGCCGGAGCGGTTTATGGTTGATGATGAGAGTGCTATCTCATGGGATGCATTTGCCTTGTGCGTGATAGCGACGCTTTTCATGGTCAGCTCCCTCGGGGTTTGCGATGGCGCTTTGCTAGATGTGGTTGGACACTGTAGAGCTGGAGAGGATATTGCCCCGTTGGTGCTGGGGGAGACTCTTCATGGTATTGATCGTCTGGCGACTGGGGGTCGGTTCATGAGAGGGGGAAGCCCCGCTTTGCTCACCTTGTGGCTGCGGGAGAGACTTCAGGCTATGCGTGAGGCTCCGGCGTCGTTCAACCCGTGGACATTTGCTCAGCGTCCTCTTGTGTTGGATATGGATCAATCCGCCTGGGAGAGATGGATGGCACATCTTGGTACGCATCAGATCCGTTGGTGGGTTCCGCACTGGGGGATTGAGACTAGGAGGGCCTTGCAGGAAGGGTCCTATGTTGTTAGAGTTCCAGGTTTGTCTTGGTCCTCCTTCTATATTATGTCGCTTGTTTCCCGGTAGTTCGGGATGAAGCAGGAGCCTTTATGGGACTGGGATGACCTTGCCACCGTGGAGGTAGCTCCTCTTTGTATGGCAGATCCAGGTGCTCTTTTGTATTTTCTGAGGGTATGGAAGTATTCAGCTTTCCATCCTGTGGTGCTCCTTAGATGTCGGGAGAGTGTCGTGTTGACCACCCAGTACCTGGCTTGGTATGAGCAGCGTGTTGGGCAGTCCCAAGTGGCTTTGGGGAGCAGGCGTGGAGAGATTCTGGGGCCCGATTGCCGTAGTAGCTATTGCCTTAGGAGTGCCGAAGCCTGGTCTGACCCTCAGGATGTTACGGGAGACACTTTGTTTGACTATGAGACCAGATTTGACCGATTGATGGAGAGAGGTCCTCTTTTGCAGACTCGCAGGGAGGAGATCCGAGCCGAAGCACGGGCGAATGAAGCCCTGCGAGCTGTTGGATTGTTTGACTCTACTGGGAGGACCCCTAATCTCGGACTGAGAGAGACAGACATGGCTCGCGTGGAGCGAAAGAAGACTCGCCGGGGACGAGGGAATAAAGGGAAGAATGGCGAGGGGACAAGCGCAGATGGCGCGGAATGACCTCCTAGGTATCCATTCATTGCATTTGTAAACACATTATTTGTTAAATGTATTAAGCTGTCTTTTAGCATGTTGTGAACTTGAGAGTAGACCGTGCTTGAACTCATCAAGAAATGTTGTAATCATTAGTGATTTGTGATTTACTTTTAAAGCTTTGTCGAGACGCAAGATCTCTTGTTCGCTTTTGTTTCTTTCGTGAGCCTCGACGGCGTCCATCTTTGGACCTTTCTGTTGCATTTGCAGACTGAAGAAGCCTGGGCCTTGACGGCAATCCCTTTTGCTTGGGCTTTGTGTTTGGATGGGAGGTTGGATCATCCCTTGACAAGTCGTTTTGACGGTCTTTTTCGTGACTTCCTTGCCTCTTGTTTGTCGGCGCTGGGTTCTTGACCTTCTTAATTTTTTTGTAGCTTCTGTTTGAGCTCTTTTTTATAAGCTTCTGCTTGAGCTCTTTTTTTTTTTTTTTTTTTTTTTTGAAAGCGCGTGAGGGCGAAGGCAAGCCCCTAGCTTGGAGTTGACATGGGTCAGTCATTTGATGCTGAGTGACCTTTTTATGTCCTTTGATGTTGCCGCAGTTGTTTTACTTGGTCAAGGTGATGGTGGGGGCATGCTCTTGGAAAGTGTGTAGCTTGATGGAGGTCTTGCTTGATATTCAAACTTTTGAATTTTTTTTGTGTTTTTAGACTGGACCAATTAAGGTTGCCTACGTTCCCCCGGACTAGAGGGCTCAGATCTGCGTAGTTCGACACTACATGGAGTGCCAAGAGATGCACCGTTGTTCTTCTTTAGGCGAAGTATCTGCGAAGTTTGCTTCCGTTGACTAGGGATGGCCAAACCGGACCGGAACCGGAAAACCGGACCGGAAAAGCCCGAAACCGGAGCGAACTGGGGAGAAAACCGGAACCGGACGGACCGGAACCGGGGTTAGTGCGGGCCGGTTAAGGGTTACAAAAATGCCAAATCGGACAGGAACCAGAACCGTGAACCGGACGAAATTTCCACGTTTTCCAAAGAACCGGACCGGAACTGGACCGGAAAAGCCCGGAACCGGAGCGAACCGGGGAGAAAACCGGAACTGGATGGACCGGAACCAGGGATAGTGCGGGCCGGTTAAGGGTTACCATTTGGCCGAACCGGAACCGGCGGTTCAAGGCCCGGAACCGGACCGGATTTGGTCATCCCTACCGTTGACTGTATTCATGAAGGGATTGCCATCTAGGTCTGTCAGCTTCATAGCACCTCCGGAGAAGATCTTTGAACCACGAAAGGGCCGATCCATGTTGGTTCCCATTTTCCTAGTGGGTTGGTTCGAGTGGGAGGCTTTTCTTTGAGTACCAGATCGCCTTCCCTGAGGTCTCGGGACTTGACCTTCTTGTCAAAAGCTCTAGCCATTCTGCTATGGTAGGCTCGGACGTGTTCCATGGCCTTTAGTCATCGCTCGTCTAGCAGTTACAATTCGTTGTGTCGGCTTCGGAGCCATTCAACTTCGTTGACATCATTTTCCAGCAGCACTCGGAGTGAGGGAATTTCCAATTCAAAGGGGAGGACTGCTTCCACCCCGTATGTCAGGGCAAATGTGGTTTCTCTCGTGGCTGTTCTAACTGATATTCGGTAGCCCCAAAGTGCAAGATGCAGCTTCTCGGGCCAATCGCGTCCTCGGGTTGTCATTTTTCGAATGATCCGTTCGAGGGTCTTCTTTGCTGCTTCCACGGCGCCGTTCGTTTGTGGCCGGTAGGGGGAAGACTTGTGGCGTGTGATTTTGAATTCGGCCAGCAGTCTGTCGTATTCACCTTCGAAGTGGGAGCCGTTGTCTGATATGACCTCGTTCGGGATGCCGTATCGGCATATGATGTTTTCCTTGAGGAAGTGTGCGACTTTCTTGGATGTGAGCACTTTGTAGGACTTGGCTTTGACCCATTTGGTGAAGTAGTCGAGGGATACCAAGACGAACTCGTGGCCGTTGCTGCCTGGTGGAGAAATTTTCCCGATGACGTCAATTCCCCAAGTGTCAAAGGGCCAGGGCATTGTCATGCAGTAGAGATCGTGAGGAGGTAGATGATTGAGGTTGGAGAACCGTTGGCACTTGTCGCAGCTTCGAACAAAGTGAATGCAGTCTGCCTCCATGGAGATCCAGTAGTAGCCCATCCGGAGAATGATTTGCATTAGGGCCCTGGCGTTCATGTGGGGACCGCAAGCCCCATTGTGGACTTCGTTCATGAGCTCATTTGCTTACGCCTGGCTGATGCAGCGTAGGAGTGGTCCTTGGTAGCGTTTCTTGTATACCATGTCGCCAAGGATGATAAAGTGAGAGGCGATGCATTTTAGGGCCATGATGCTCTTGGCTTTGGTTCCTTCTCTGCGTTGACCTTCCTCGTCCAAGAAGGCGATTTCCCCGTTTTTGAGGTATTGGAAGATCTGATTGTACCATGGCTCATTGGTGGGCTTAGGCTCTGGTTCAATCTCGCAGCAGTAGGCAGGAACTTCCTTTCATCTGACTTTGAAGGGCTTGATTGCTTTTCCCTCGGGGATTTCCACAAGTGAAGCCAAAGTGGCTAAGGCGTCTACAAACCGATTTCGGTCTCTTGGCAAGTAGTGGAAGGTGACCTCTTCGAATTGTGTGATGAGGTCCTCCATGCAGGCGTGGTACCTTTGCAGGCCTGGGTCTATTGTTTTCCACTTGTTGGAAACTTGATTGATGATCAGGGCTGAGTCCCCATAGACCTCGAGTTTTTGGATGTTCCTTTCGAGTGCGGCCTCTAGTCCAGCGGCGCAGGCTTCGTATTCGGCGGCGTTGTTGGTTACCTCAAAATTTAGCTTTATGGCGATTGGGGTGTGCTCGTCCTTGGGGTCGACCAAGAGCGTACCGATGCCATTTCCTTTTTTGTTGGCTGCTCCATCGAAGAACAGTTGTCATCGATTTTCGCCTTCGAGTGCGAAGATTACTTCGTCTGGAAATTGCGGTTCAGGGCCTCGAGCCTCGTCGGTTGGGAAGTCAGCCAGCTGTTCGGCCATTTCCCGTCCCTTGATTGAGTTTTGGTTCACGTACTTGATGTCAAATTCCGCTAGGAAGAAAGACCATTTGGCAAGCCTCATTGACAGAGATGGTTTGTCGAAGAGGTATTTGACTGGGTCCATTTTGGAAACCAAGTGCACCGTGTCCGACTGCATGTAGTGTCGTAATTTTCCGACGACCCATACTAGAGCTGCGCAGGTTTTCTCGAGGGCTGAGTAGTTGAGTTCGCTGCCTTGAAACTTTCGACTCACGAAGTTGATGGCGTTCTCGACTCGTGACTCTCTCTTTTCTTGACAGAGCATGGCTCCGACTGCGGTGTCGGTCACAGTTAGGTATAGCAACAGTGGCTTTTCCTCATGGGGAAGACAGAGAATCGGAGGACTCACAAGGTACGCCTTTATTTCTTCAAAGGCATCTTGGCATTCTGAGTTCCATTCGACGTCGGCGTTCTTCTTCATCAGTTTGAAAATTGGCTCGTACATGGAGGTCAACTGATTGACCAAGCGGCTGATATACTGCAGGTGGCCCCTGAAGCTTTTCACCTCTGTTTGAGTTTGCGGTGGTCTCATTTCGACGATGGCCTTGATCTTTTGAGGATCAACCTCGATGTCTCGCTCGGTGACCATGTATCCCAAGACTTTGCCTCGGCTGACCCCAAATGTGCATTTGGCAGGGTTTAACCTCATCGAATGTTTCCGGAGGCGGTCGAAGAACTTTCTCAGGTCCGTGAAGTGTTGTCCATCTGATCCCTTTGAGTGGATGATCATGTCATCGACGTATACTTCGATCTCTTTGTGGATCATATCATGGAAGAGGGCGGTTGCTGCCCGTTGGTAGGTAGCCCCAGCGTTCTTTAGTCCGAACGGCATTACTGTGTAGCAGTAGGTTCTCCAAGGGGTTGTGAAGGCTGTTTTTTCCTGATCCTCTTCGGCCATCTTGATTTGATTGTAGCCGGCAAACCCGTCCACGAAGGACTTGACCTCGAAATTGGCTGTAGTGTCTACCAACATGTCGATGTTTGGTAGTGGAAAATCGTCCTTGGGACTTGCTTTGTTGAGATCTCGGAAGTCCACGCAGCAGCGCACTTTTCTATTGGCCTTGGTGACCGTGACTATGTTGGAGAGCCATGTAGGGTATTCGATCACCCTGATAAAGCCGACGCAGAGCATCTTCTCGATCTCTTCTTTGACTTGTAAAGACCATTCTGGCTTGATTCGGCGTAGCTTTTGCTTGATGGGCTTAGCCTCGGGATTCAAGGGGATCCGATGTTCTACAATGTTTGGATCTAATCTGGGCATGTCTCGGTAAGACCAAGCGAACACGTCCACGAACTCTTTGAGCAAGGCGCCAATGCGTCTTGCTCTGTGCCGGTGCAGAAACTTCCGATTTGCGTCTCTTTTGGCTCTTCAGCAGTTCCCAAATTCACTTTGGTTAAAACCTCCTCGGCAGCTTGGGCCCGGTTTTTGTCTCGTTTGACAACATGCTTAAAGATGTGCTTAATGTATTGTTCGTTTAATGTGTATGCTTCTTTATCAAGTGAATCGTTATTAACTGTTTGTGTGTTAGTTAATTTATCAGTTGTTAAAGATGCAATGAGAGGATACTCGGAAAGATCGAAGCATTCATTAAGAGCATACGGGAATACATTATTGGCAATGAGTTCGTAATCTTCTGGCGTGAGGCCATCAGATGACTCGAGGGACTCGAATTCAAAGATAATGGACTCAGGATGGGTTTTGACACTGGACTCTAGGACTCGAGGGGTCAGACCAAGTTGTTCGATCATGTCCTTTTTGCTGGCGGTGGGTCCGGAGAAGGTGGCCCAGTTATTGAGTGGCAATGAGCTTGATAGGAGGCGGGGTTTGAAAGGCTTTGTGTCACCGTTCCTGATCATGGCTACCATAGAGTTATCAGAAACAAAATCGATTAGGTCTGGCATCTCGATTTCTTTATTGAAGAGCAGGTGGAGCAGTGGCTCGTTCCAAGCAACGTCTGCGGAGTCTTTCGCTTTTGTCTTGGGCATCGCTAGCTCGAATGCAGACTCATCCCACTTGTTGAAGGCAGGGGTAGTGACAGAGAGTTTTTCGAGTTCTTCTGCCAAAGAGGGGGTTTTCCCGAACCAAAATTCATTGTGAATAGTGGTGGTTGTGGGTCCCGGAAGAGGTGGTGCATCGAGAAATGCTCTTCTGACGGGATTTGCCTTGTGGCCTCTGAATCTTGCAATGTTTTGTTGGAGCTTGTCCATGGTTGTTGGCCAGATTTGTTTGGCATTGATCAACTCTGTTCCCTTTCCTGTGTCTTCCTTCAAGCTGTCATCTTTCTTTGTGAAGTACTTGGTCATGTCAAAGTTGTAAGGGCGAAGATCGGAGATTGCGTGTAAGCCTCTTTTGCCATTGGTGGAGCGTTTCTGTGCAGCTCGTTTGTCTTCTGCAGCGTCTTCGGGAATAGGAATGTATCCCAGGCCATGGAGGGTATTCTGCTCCTTGATATTGATGATTTGTTGGGACCCTGATGGCGTTTTCCCAAACCAAGCCCTGGGATGTAGTTCATGTGCTTCATCATTCTCATCGGGGGAGGGATCTGGTCCCAAATCAAAGGCAGGTCTATGTGGCATACCTGGGCCTTTGGGCTTTCAATGGTGAACCCTGTCAGCATCATGCCATCATTGTCGTGTTTGATCTCTAGGACCGAGACGCCGTTTGTGTCGGTCCTTTCGGTGACTATGCTATCACCGTAGATGATAGTTAAATCTGTTCCTTGGACGAATTTTACGCACTGATGGAGGGTGGATGCCACCCCATTGATCTGGTGTAGCCATGGGCATCCCAAAATGGCAGTGAACGTGATCGGGATGTCGATGACCTGGAAGTCGGTCGGGACCATCTGCTTTCCGAACCACAGGTTCAAGGTAGCTATTCCCAAGACTGGCCGAGACGTTGAGTCGTATGCCTTGATTACCTAAGTTGAGGGTTTCAGGTCAGTTGTTTTGATTCCTAGCAAATCTATCATTTTGGACGGAAGGACGTTCATGGATGATCCCCCATCTACCAAGACCCGAGGGAGACGGCGCTCGTCAAGTTGAACTGTTATGTAGAGAGGCTCATTGTGGTCAGCCCCAAATTTTGGAAGGTCGAGCTCCGTGAAAGTGATGATATTGCTGTAATGAACATTGCAGATCATCTGAACCACTTCATCAGGTGTCACAGTGATGGGAACCATGGTCTGGGCCAGGCTTTCTTCCAACTTGAGTTTGTGCGGGTAAGATGAAGTGAGTAGAGACCAGAGTGAGATGTTAGCCTGAGTACGCTTGAGCTGAGTTAAGACAGGATCTTCAGCCTTCGGGTCAAGGGTTTCGGCTTCTTTGGCGTAGGGTCCCCTTTCAGTTCGTGGCTTAGGCATGGCTGGCCTTTTGTCTGCCTGTGGAGGATTCGTCGGGATTTGACCGGAACGTGTCAGAACGTTCACCTCTGGCTTTGCTGCTTTGCTCGTCTCTCCTATTTCTGTAATGAGAGGGCCTTGGTTGGCGAAGGGCCATACTGCGCACTTCAGTTCATTTACCGTCATTGCTTTTGTTGAAGCGTCAACAGTGGCTTTGAGATCTTCCCAAGATAGGGGTTGAGGTATTTGGATCTTTGGGCCGTCGGTGGCGGTGCGGAGCTCGTCCCAGCTGATCATGGAGCAGACATTGTCATGGCCTCGTGCAGAATTAGGCTGAGGAGATTTGCTGGAGTAGATGACGTAATAGTCAAACTTTCCTGATGGTTCTCCAAGGGTTCCAACTGTGGGGTCGCCGGATTCGTATCTCTTCTTTAGTTTTTGTTGAGAAGAGGGTTTCTTCTTTCTTCGAGGGCGGCCCTCGTTCATTTCATCTTGGAATTCCATTTCCAGACAAGCAGTGCAATCGCAGACGTCCCACCAGATGTGTTCGTTGTTCGGCGGTGGTATCGGGACCTCAAGATGTTGACCAGACATGTCCTCCCCCAGGGGGTCTTGTGGCTTTATGTCGTAGCTGCATGGCTCGTATGAGGGCAACAGGTTGACTTCTGGGAGACCATGAGAGATGTTGGAGACTGTAGGAGCAGGCGTGCCTTTGGAAGTCCCAGGTGGTTGGGGGTGGCTAATTTTCCGAAGTGGTGCATGGAACCTTCGATCCAGGCTTGTTGTTCACCTTGGCATTTCTCAATAGCCATGAGGACCTGCCAAACTTCTTCCAATGTTGGGAAATTTCTCGGGGGTAAGGTCCCGTTTTCTTCGCTGTTATCCACTGACTTGGCCATGAGGATTTGATGGACTGACCCAGTGACTGTGCTAAGAAGGGTGTTGGACCTTGCGGCTTTGACACTGGGAGAGTAGTTCCCGGGTATTCTTGATCACTCTTGGTTAGCTGGAGGGGGTGACGGGCAAGGTTTAGACACGGGAAGGCCTTTCGGGATAAGGGGGAAAGCTCACGTGACATGCGGTTTCCGCTTCTTTTATTTTTTTTGTTGTTTTAATTTACATAAAACGTGTTTTCTCAGAGTCCTAGGTAGGTTGGAAAAGATCGTTCTTCTTTTTCGCAACTATGCTAGATCCTGGGTCAGTGGAGACCGTCTGTGCGGCTATAAGCCCCTCGTTTTGCACCTGTATTTCGACATCCCAGGGTGGACAGCCCCGGGCGAGGGTCCTATAGGGCAAGCGGTTTCCACCGGCCTAAAAGAAAAATCGAACCTAAGGACCGAGCCTGTCATGTTCGTTTTAATGCGTTAGCCATGTGAATAGTGAATCGAACCGGCCATTGAGTCAAGATCGGGTCAAGAGTTCGACATGACCTCTCTTTACCTTGCTTGCGCAAGGGATCTGTGACGTTAGGCGTTGGCTGGGTCATATCGTCATGGATGACGTATTAAAGGCTTGATGACATGGTGTCATGTGAGCATGGATGTATATCCGGGACGGAACAACGTCTGGGTGTAGCTTCGGAAAATCAAGATCAGGTCAAGATTTTAGCATGACCTTTCATCGCTTTGCTTGCGCAAGGGATCTTGAGTTCCGAGCTTCGACTCAGAAAATGGCCGGCATGGGATATGTATCCTGGCTTGTATGACACGGACTGGGTAAAAACCAACCGAGTCTGGACAGAGTGTGACTCAAGACTCGAACGTGCAGGGTTGACGCTTGGCTAGGATGGGATGTTTGGAATGATCCCGTGCGCATCCAAGAGGCCTAGGAAGACCAAACAGACTGCAACTGAGACCACTCCGGGTTAAGGGTTGTAGTGTGCGGTGTATCCGAGGCAGCAGTGCGCGTAGCGTGCGGTGTAACCGAGGCAAAGAAGGCGAGTAGTGTGCGGTGTAACCGAGGCAAAGAAGCTGCGAGTAGTGTACGGTCTCTAAAATTCTTTTTCTGAGTAAAACAGAAGTTTTTGAAGAATTTTAAATGTATGTACACAGATGTATATTGAGGCTTTTTTTTTTGTAAAATAAAAAGTAAAGCACATGCACACACACACAACAGTTAAAGAAAGGGGTAAAATGAAAGTTTGACCCTCATCATTGTTTTAAAAATCTTTTGTTTTTATTTAAAAGTTTCTAAAACAAATTGATCCCCAACGGAGTCGCCAACTGAAATTACCCGGATCCCGGCTCGCGCGCGGGTTCCTGGCCATCTCGCGTTTTCGTGCGCTCGCGTTTCGGGAAGTCGCCTGGATCCGATAGGCAGCGCGTTCGCGCCCCGGCATCTGGCTCGTTCCGTTTTTGCAGTTGGAGGTGTCTCGCTGTGTTTTGCTTGTAGAGTCGCCACACCATTTTTATTAAGCCCGAAACATTGAAAAAGGGCATCAGTTTAAAAATAAACTGTTTTTGTATGATGAGATTTTTGAGTTCGGAGGTCAGATGACTCCTTGGGAAGAGAATATTAGAATATTAGAGCTCACCCGAGTCGCCTCGTAAAAACGAGTCTTCCGGTACCCCTTATATTCTTTAAATGTTGTGTGTGTGTGTGTGATTTTGAAAATGCATGCTGTGTCGGATGTCTACATTGTACACTGCTTTATTGAAATGTATTGAAATGGTGTAGGAAGGAAGCCTTACCAATGTTGGTTTGTGTCTGTCTTCCGCTGGGGAATAGTGTTTGAGGATGGAATAGTGTTCTGGGACAGATCGGGCTTGCTTCGGGAGGAGTCGGTTGTCTGCGGACAGAGTTTCGGCGTGTGTTGAGATTATAGGTTGCGTTCGGGCAGAGGTTCGGCGTGCGTTGGGATCGCAGGGATTACTCGGGCAGAGGTTCGGCGTGTGTTGGGATGGCAAGAGTCACTCAGGCAGAGGTTCGGCGTGCGTTCGAGTTGCCGGTTTGACTCGAAAAGAGTCGGGACGCCTCGGAAAAGACCAGGCAAGGCCTCGGAGTACCACGAGGGGCCTCAGAGTACCTCGAGAGTGCCTCGGGGCAGCGCGGGAGCATTGTGGGAGCGCTCGGAGAGGCTTCGGAGCACCACAAGGGAGCTCGGAAGGCCTCGGAATGATCCGAAAGGGGCCGGGTGTGCCTCGAGAGGACTTAGAGGGGTGCCAGAAGGCTGGGGGGAGAGGAGAGAAGATGGAGATGTGTGAAATGAGGGAGGGGGAGCCCTCTGTTTATAGTACTCAGAAATGTGCAATAAGGTCCGTACGGACCTTGCAGGTAATCCAAGTTTTTGATTTTCCTCGATTTGAGGAAATATCTTGACTTTAAGAAGATTCAGCAATGATGGTGTCTGGTTGCAATAAGGTCCGTACGGACCAACCTTGCATGCATAAAGGTCCGTACGGACCAACCATGTAGCTGAGTAATGATGTTTCTCGGGATTTGAGGGAATAAGTTGGACTTTAAGGGGATTCAGTAATAATTAAAACAAAGAGGTCCGTACGAACCACATTTGCTTTTCTAATTTCTGAAAAATTCCTAAAAAGTCCTTTTGTGCTTCTTTGTCCCAGAAAGGTCCCTCCCTTGGTTTGGTTGGGGGTTTTTGAGGGTTTTGAGTGTCACGGGTCTTCGAGACTGCGTTTGTGAGTCTTCGGTGTTTCCCGTGTGCTTGGAAGAGTGTGATCCAGATTGGGATACTTACAGCAGCGCCACATAGCGGCGGGTCAACGTGTCAAAGGATCTCCTCGAGACCTGCACAAGCAAACGACCAAAGTAGTGCTCAGCAAAAGAGATACAGTCATGCTCAACAAAAAGGAGAAAAATACAAAAAAGATGCCAAGATGGAAAAGAGTAAGCACACTCACCGGCGCATCTGGGTCAACCCGATAGGCAGCAGGAGCCTGCTCAGGGACGGGTACTGACACCCTCCGCCTCGACGAATCCCCGCGCACATATGTTAAGTCCGGCCCTGGCACCAGAACATCTGGGGGACGTGGTGGGCCATCCCGTCTCTCTCTCGCCAACACCTGTGGCGTTCTCAGCTTCCTCCTGATGAAGGCCCCGTACACCTCGCCAAACAAAATAAACTCCTCGGCACTCACGCCGCCCAAGTACCTGTCGTACTCTATCACATCCATGTCGCGGGGATGCATCATCCCAAAGGGCGGATCCCTCGGAGCTATAGGGGGCACACCCGGGCCATGCTGCCAGAAGACCCTCTCCCCCAAGTACATAACATCACAAGTAAGGCCCCGCAGCATCTTCCTCTGCTGTATCACCATGGGACCACCCTCAAGCCCGTCGCCGCCATATCGAGCCCAGGGATACAGCTCAAACTCCGCCGAGCTATCCTTCTTCAGGAACTCCTGTATATCCCGATAGGCGATGGTGAGCTTCCCCCTGATCGTCCTCCTCCTCCTTAACTGACGGGCCCAGCCCAGCATAGCAAGATAGGCCTCCATGGCCTCAGCATCCCGGTCCCACGAAAACCACCGGAAGATCTCATAAAACCACACCTGCAACGAAAGCAAATAAAGCTCAGGGCAAAAGAAAATGGAGAAATGACGAACTGCTAAATCACAAACAGCAATAAACTCATACCTCCAAAGCAAAATCGAAGCATCCCAGAGAACTGGCCACGCCTCGGCTATACCGGTCCAAGGAAAAATAGAGCTCGGCCAAGCCTGTATCGCCCCAAGCAATCTCACCGACCCTCTCCAAATCCACCAAGCTCTCCAGTAGAGGAAAAGGAGCCGAGGTAGCTTGATTCGAGAACAAAGTCTCGAAAAGAGCGAACCACAAGAAAGAGCGCGCCAGCTGCTCAGCCGTCACCAAGCCGGTGCCCAGGCGATAGGCCCCGATGTTGGCCGTAATCTGTGCCTCCACATCGCCATATAACATGCCCAGGACCCTAGGAGGAGAAGGCGCGAAGCCCAGCAGCTCAGCCAATGTCCCATCGGACATCCTGTCCCACCATCTCACTGGCCCTCCTTTGAAGGAAAGCCCGGTAATCGCCACGAAGTCGGTGGGAGTCACCTTCACCTCTCCCCAGCTCAGATGGAAGGTATGCGTGGTGTCCCACCAATACTCAGACAAGGCCAGGAAGATGCTCTTGTTCTTCCTCGTCTCTGCAATCCCGGCCAGGTTCTCCACGAACGCGCCCAAACCAGAAGCAAAGACCAGCCTCTTAGGACTCGGCCTACCCTCCCTGGAAATATCTGGCAAATGCTGCCACAGCTCAACTACCACCTCGAGCGACCCCCGAGACTTCATCTTCTTGGCCTTTCCAGATAAAGGCCCCTCATCCTGCAGGTAAACACAACAAAGGTACGTCAGTCACAGTACTTAATGTCAAATACCAAAAGGAAACGAAAGCTTAAAAAAGTCCGTCCCAACACGGCAAAACAAAAAACCCCGTCACAAAACACGGCACACATTTCACATAATTTTCCACATGTAACCCGTCACAAAACACGGCGCACATTGCACATAAACTTCCCACAAAGTCCGTCACAAAAACACGGTACACACTACATGATACATTTTCCAAAAAATCCGTCCCTACACGGCACACACTTTCAGACAAAACCCGTCACAAAACAAGGCACATGTCACACTCCTTTTTTTTACAAAGTCCGTCCCTACACGACGACTTTTTCACAATGTACATACAATAGAAATAGCATAGGGTACAAAACACCAAAGCATGCATTTCAAAGAGAGGCACTTTTTTTTACAAATAAGAGCTAATCTCCGCATTTTTTGCACAAAAGTCACATACCCATAATCCTTACATGCTCAATTTCAACAAGTCTTCGCGAATTCCACAAAAAAGCATGGCAATAACAAAAAGCCCCAAATATGCGAAGGATTAAAACCTAGTTCTAGCATACAATAATTCGAGCAAGAATCAAGACAAAATTGATTTCTTACCTCCCCGGCGATCCTATCTCGCATACTGTGCACCTCCGGATCCGGATACAACATATCCGGATACCTCGACGAAGGCACAAAGGAAGTGCAATTCCTTTGAAGGTCCGCCCTTTGCTCAATGGCCCCTTGACCCCGTTGACGATGACCTCTTCTTGCTCTTTCCGCCATAACAAGCAATTAAAGCAAAATGCGGAGGATTTACTTGGGAAATTTTGATCAAAGCCAAGGTTTTCTCTCCCTCTCTCTCTGGTTTTCACGAACTGGAAGGGAAAAAAATGGGGTTGCCTCGTTGCTGAAGCTGGTCAAATGCCTGGGAAATCAAAATTTCACAGAGATCCGTACGGACCTCTTTGCAAACAAAGAAGATCCGTACGGACCTCTTTGCATTATAGGGCCAAATTACCCCTTTGCCCTAATAATCTTTGCCCCTGGCTGTCCAAAGGCCTATTTCAGCAGATTCAATACAGTTTGGTCCTTAACTCAACAAAACCAACCCCGGCCGTCATCGTAAGTCCGGATTTCACCCACTAAGCGGTAAACCAAACACCGGCCGTCATCGTAAGCCCGAGTCTCGCTCACTAAACGGTAAAACAAACATAAAAGGCGAAAACGCCTCCAAACACAAATCCCAAGGCACAAAATGCCTCCAAATACAAAATGGTGAAACAAACACCGGCCATCAAAGTAAGCCCGAAATCACCTTCTCAGTGGACAAAGCCCATACGAGACTACGCGTCCCCAGCAGATGAACACCGGCAGTCATCGTAAGTCCAACCTTGCCCCAGTAGACAGAACACGAGCCAATCACGCCTCTCACAATCAAAGCACGAGGAAATCATGCCTCTCACAACCACAGTTAGAGGACAAGTCACCTCCTCACGCACGGCACAACCACAGTTAGAGGACAAGTCACGTCCTCATGCACGACACAACCTCAGTCAGAGGACAAGTCATGTCCTCACGCACGACACAACCTCAGTCAGAGGACAAGTCACGTCTTCACGCACGACACAACCTCAGTCAGAGGACAAGTCACGTCCTCACCCACGACACAACCAAAGACAGAGGACAAGTCACGTCCTCACACATGACGCAACCTCAATTAGAGGGCATAACACGTCCTCACCATCATCCGCAGCCTGTAAGGCTTTAAACCACTCGATCCGGGAGACCACATAAATCAGCCCAATCACTATCCACAGCCCGGAAGGCTCTACCACTCGGTCCGAGAGACCGCATAAATCAGCCACATCACTATCTCCAGCCCCGAAGGCTTTAAACCACTCGGTCCGGGAGACCACATAAATCAGCCCAATCACTATCCGCAGCCCGGAAGGCTTAAATCACTCGGTTCGGGAGACCGCATAAATCAGCCACATCACTATCCGCAGCCCGGAAGGCTTTAAACCACTCGGTCCGGGAGACGGCATAAATCAGCCACATTACTATCCGCAACCCGAAAGGCTTTAAACCACTCGGTCTGGGAGACCGCATAAATCAGCCACATCACTATCCGCAGCCCGGAAGGCTTTAAACCACTCGGTTCGGAAGACCGTATAAACCTCCCAAATCACTATCCCCAGCTCGAAAGGCTTTTAACCACCCAGTTCGGAAAACTGTAAAATTTCCACTCCAAGACACCACCACGTCCTCACAGTCGATCTCAGCAGTCACATCACTTCAGGGCACCACCACGCCCACATACACTCACAATTTCACGAAGTCGGAATTACGATCAGGCTTGATTCCCGCTAGGGATACGTAGGAATCCTATCATAGGGTCCAGCCAACCAACCTATACGGTCACACACAGAGGTTGCCGCCATTTCCACCCAACCAACCTATAGGGTCACACAGAGGACGCCACCACATCCGCCCAACCGACCTAAATGGTCACCCACAGGACACTGACACATCCACACACAGAGTCTCAGTTAGAGGACATCACACATCCTCATGCACGACGACACTCACCCCACACACGAACTACGATCAGGTTTGATTCCCATACGAGATACGTAGGAATCCTATCACAGGGTTCAGCCAACTGACCTAAACGGTCACACACCAGGACACCGCCACGTCCTCACGAACCGACCTACACGGTCACCTCCTCTCTCAGCACGCGATCCAGATCAGGACCCTTATCTTATCGATGACCCCACTTCCTCCGTAAGTGACGTCGTCGAGGGGCTTCTGTAAGTACCCCAATCTGAATCACCCTCTTCTGAGCACCCGGGAAACACCGCAGACTCACTCAAATGCAGCCTCGAACACCCGGAACTCTCAAAAAACCCTCAAAAACCCTTAAAGGCCCAAAAACCACCAACCAAACCAAGGGGGGCCTTTCTGGGACAAAAAAACACACAAGGACTTTTTGAGAATTATACAAAAATGGGAAAAGCATAGAAGGTCCGTACAGACCTCTTTTCTACCAGACATCATAATTACGAAATCCTCTTAAAGTCCACATTATTCCCTCAAATCTGGGAAAACTAAAATTTTAGTTTTGCATAAAGGTCCGTACGGACCTTCTTGTAATTTTTCCCACACTATAAATAGAGGGCTCCCCCTCCCTCATTTTACACATCTCCCTCTTCTCCTCTCCTCCTAAGCCCTCTAACTGCCCCTCTAAGTCCTTCCGAGGCAATCCCGGTCCCTTTCGGTTCCTTCTGGGGCCCTCCGAGCTCCCTCGTGGTGCTCTAAAGCCCTTCCGAGCACTCCCGAGACGCTCCCGCGCTGCCCCGAGGCACTCTCGAGGTATTCTGAGGCCCCTCGTGGTACTCCGAAGCCTTACCTGGTCTTTCCCGAGGCATCCCGGCTCTTTCCGAGTCAAACCGACGATTCTGACGCACGCCGAACCTCTGCCCGAACGCAACCGACGATCCCGATGCACGCCAAACCTCTGCCCGAATTCAGCCAACGATCTCAACTCACGCCGAAACTCTGCCCGAGTGCACACTTGACAATCCCGAGGCACGCCGAAGCTCTGTCCGCAGACAACCAGCACATCCCGAAGCAATTCCGGTCCGTCCCGGAACACTATTCCATCCTCAAACACTATTCCCTAGTGGAAGACAGACACGAACCAATATTGGTAAGGCTTCCTTCCATTACTATTTCAATACGCAGTATACAATGTAGACATCCGATACCGCATGCATTTTTAAAAGCACATACACACACACACACAACAATTAAAGAAAGAAGGGGTACCGAAAGACTCGTTTTTACGAGGCGACTCGGGTGAGCTCTAATATTCTACTATTCTCTTCCCGAGGAGTAACCTGACCTCCAAACTCAAAATCTCATCACACAAAAACCAGTTTATTTTTTTAAACTGATGCCTTTTCTCAATATTTTGGGCTTAATCAAAATGGCATGGCAACTCTACAAGCAAACACACAACGAGACACCTCCACCCGACTAAACGTAAAAAACGGAATGCCAGATGCCGGGGTGCAATTGCTGCGCCTCTCGGATTCGGGCAACTTCCGAGCGATGCGAGATGCCGAGGCTCCGCGCGCGAGCTGAATCCGGGTAATTTCAAATGGGCATGAGTTTGTGTTAGTGGCAGTGGACTACTTCACGAAATGGGTGGAAGCGAAGTCTTATAAGGTCCTCACTTTCAAGAAAGTTGCCCAGTTTGTCAAAGAAAATATCATGTGCATATATGGGGTGCCAAATGAGATTATCTCGGATAATGGGACACACTTTGAAGGAGACTGCGATAGATTGCTGTCAGAATTCAAGATTACTCGTCACAAATCATCCCCGTACAGACCTCAGACCAATGGAGCAGTAGAAGCTGCAAATAAGACACTTGAGAGAATCATCCGAAAGATGGCCACTCGCGGTCGTGACTCGCCCGAAAAATTACATTTAGCACACTGAGGCTATATAACTTCTGTTAGAACAGCCACGGGAGAAACCCCTTTCGCCTTGACCTACGGAATGGAAGCAGTTCTGCCCATAGAATTGGAAATTTCATCGTTAAGAGTCCTCTTGGAAAATAGCATCAACGAAGTAGAATGGTTGTGTAGCCGGCATGATGAGCTCTCCCTGCTTGATGAAAGGAGACTAAAGGCCATGGAACATACCCGAGCCTATCAGAGGCGAATGACCAGGGCATTCGAAAAAAAGGTCAAGGCCAGAGACATCAAAGAAGGAGATTTGGTACTGAAAGAGAAGCCCCCTACCAGAGACAATCCTCTAGGAAAGTGGGAACCTGTTTGGATCGGCCCGTATGTGGTACAGAAGCTACTATCGGGAGAAGCAATGAAGCTTGCAGACCTGGACAGCAATCCTTTTGTTCACCTGGTCAACGGTTACAAGCTTCGTCGCTACTATGTCTAAAAAAATAAAAATAAAAGAAAAATAGTGCAAAAAGAGTAATACCCAGCTAGGCTGAAAACCCTGAAAAGGGCGGTCTAGGCAGAAAATAGGGTCGCACCAAAAAAAAAACGAAAAAAAAAGTGCAAAAAGAGTAATACCCAGCTAGGCTTAAAACCCTGAAAATGGCGGTCTAGGCAGAAAACAGGATTGCACCAAAAAAAAATAAAAAAGTTCATTAGAATGAACTACGAAGACCTGAGCCCCTTAGCCTTTCTTGTAAAAGGGGAACGTAGATAGCCAGAAATGGTTCCGTCTAAACAAACAATAAGACATTCAAATTTCCATGAAATGTGTCTTGAAAAATTCTAAGATAATGTCTCTTGTTTTTTACAAATAAAAAACTTCTTGATGAGTTCAAGCACGGTCTACTCTTGATTCTCCTAACCTATTACAAAGACTAAAATATACAATAAAAGACCTAATCCACTAATGTGTTTGCAAAAGGTAATAAGTAGATGCTCAGAATAGGTATGTCAGTTGTCAGCAACAGCATCCTCCTTGTTATTATTTCCCCAACCTCGACCTCGTCGAGTGTTCTTCCTCTTCTTCTCAATAATATCGGTCTCCTTCATCCCTATCTCAGGTACCCTCACTGGAGCCTCGATCAAACTTGTGTCAATAAGTGCCTTCTCTACCCTGGCATGAGTCCTCCTGTTGAGCCTCGGTGAGGGGAGAAACCTCCGATAACCTCTCATATCTGACTTCCATGTCTCTGATAAGATCGCCCGACTGGTTATGGCGACTAGCCCTTGCCTCGGTCTCTCTCAAAGCCCTGCTAGATTCACTATCAGCACCTAATAAAGCCTGGCGTCTCTCTCCCAAGACAATCTGAGACTCCTCCATCTCCCTCTCATGACAATCCAAGTAGGCGTGATCAAAATGGTACTCTTCCTGTTCTTGAGAATGGACCTGGGTGGAAAAGTGGCATATGTCCATGCTCTCGAGAAAAAGGAGAAGCTATCTGGACCTCTCATGTCTAAAGGTGCCACCTCCATGGTGTGAATGTCCTCCCAGTCATCCAATGGCTCCTGCAAGGTCCCGAATTGTCTAGACACTAGGCAGGGAATGTAGAAGGACGACAAGGATAGCCCCGGAACCCTCACTATGTAGGACTCCTGAAATGTCCTACGAGTCTGCAATCTCCAGTGAGGCACCCACCAACGAACATCCGAGGTAGACAGCTAAGCCATCATCAGATCCCAGTGACTCACGATCCCTGGCGTCTCGGTGCACACCTCCGAGAAATTACCCAAGGACACTTTGGGTAGGCAAATCCACAAGTAAAGCCCCGAGTCTCTCCTGCAACCATAGAGTCGCATGCAGTGGGCTCCCTGACCGCATGAAAAGGTCCCCCCCTGGCCATCCTATCAATGTCGTGCAGCGTCTCTCCCAAAATCAGAGGGACGATGTCTCTCCCAGCCCTGCAGTCCCTGACCATGTCCAAAAGATCGCTATGGCACACTCCAAAGGACTTGACAGTGAATAGGAAATAAAATACGCATAGAATGAAAGCTTCCATAGACACCATGATCTCAGCAGTACCCGGAGACATGAACCTGCTCGGAATGTCAGAAATGTCGATCCTATCAGGAGCTATCATCATCCTTTCGGCTTCTTTCGGAGAAATTTGCAGACAAGATGCCTTTTACGGTCACTAGAAAATCACCGGTCAAAGGAATCGAAATAGCCTCAATTTCTAAACCCCCAATCAATGCCCGAAAATCCTCGAAGGTGGGAACGATTTCGTTGTAAGAAAAGGAGTAAACATGTCTTCGGACGTCCCAAAATCTCGCTGCTGCTCTCAAAAGGTCCCAATCGGGTAGGAGATCCTTCAAATGCCATAATGATTTGATTTTGAAGGTGTTATCAAAAAGCCCCTTGTGTGATTGAAAGTTATACCTCATCCAAGACTGAAGGTTGGAAAGAAAATGATCCCTTTTCCCCTTTTGCAATCGGACTGGTTTCTCCATGGCAGTGATTGGTCTCAACGATTTTTGGTTAAAAATATGCTTTGAAATCAGTTAGGACAGGCCAAAGTTGGAAATGAAATGAAAAAGACCTTCCTTGGTTTTATTTGCAGAAAATCAGTTCAGACAAGACACCCAGCCGTGCGGCCTCTTTTTCCCAGGTCCTAGCCGGGCAGCTTCATCCGCTGCTGCAGAAAAAAAAATCAGCCCACTTTCTCTATAAAACCTACATAAAATCATTCCCAAATACCATTCATACATGCATATACCATCATAACACATTTCGGCCCAATTTTCGCCCCATTTCCATTCAAAAAACTGCCCCGAGGCTCAAGTAATTTGCAAAATAGTAAAATACCAATAATAATAAGAAAAGAAAAGAAAAAAGATCATTACATGTCTTTGCCTCATTGGCCCCCAAATAAAAAATAAATACAAATTGTTCATCATGTTGTTCATTTGTTGTCTCTCTTCCTCTCTAAGCGAGGACCAAAAGAACCCTATGCCTTTGACTCATCGTCGCTGCTCAGTTCATAGAGCTCGGTTCCCTCAGCAAGTCCTCATTATCGCTCACAGTGGTCAAGTTGATGGGCACATGCTCATACTCCGCCAGCTGCTATAGGATGTCAGTATTAGGCCCTTGCCCCCGAGGCACGCCGCTGGTAGAGGACGAGTAGTATTCTGAGGCCGATGATGTAGAAGCCGTACTCTCGACATGCCTCCTCTTACGCTCAGGCTCCTGCGCATTCCCTGCAGCCCTTAATGCGCAAGCCAGCTTCCTCAAGAGAGACCTAGCTAGCTGCTTCCAGCCCTTGTTCTGTCGCACCAGGGTGTCATAAGTGCGAACAGGGACCTGCGAGAAAGAGAAAAGCTCAGAAAGTCCCAGGAAAAGATCCAGAATCGTAGAAGTAGCCTGAACAGGAAAAGAAAAGGCCGAAAAGAAAAGGGATCCAGAGTTTACTTACAATGGTGTCAACCGACAAAGTGAACTCGGTGTCTCTCGTGCCTGAAACAGGCACCATCAGCCTCCTTGGCACCCCATTCACCACATAAGATAGGTGCCGGAGGAACAGGTGGATCGGTCGGCTCTGCCTCCCCGTATCCCTGAGCAGCCGCTATCTTCACGAGCCTCTGTAGCGTCCTCAAACGCTCCTCCACAAAGGTGGCGTACGGAGTGGCGTGGTCAAAATATTCCTCAGCCGCCAATCCAACCCTGTACCTATCCCTCTCATCCTCTGATCAGACCTTGGGCTGCAGCATGAAAGGAGGAGGATCGTGGGGAGTAATCGCGTCCAAAGGAGGGATATGACCGTGCTGCCTCGAAAATCAGTCCCCCAAATAAATGATGTCACAGGTCAAGCATGTCAACCACCTCCTCTGCCGAGTCACGGCCACGACATCTCCCGTGAAAGCCCCTGGATATCTCCCCCAAGGATAGAAGCTCACTCCCTCACAGCTGTCCCCATTGATGACAGGCCTCACCATCTTATAATCAAAAGTGATCTGAGTCTTCCTAGTGAACTTGTCCCGAGCCTCACCTCTCTAGCGTACCATAGCAGGGAATGTAGCAAGATCACTCTGCTAGTTCCAGGGAAAGAACCCGATCACCTCGCAAAACCAGACCTGCATGTCAGAACATAAAGGTCATTTCTTTCGCAAAATCTTGAGGGTTCAGAAAAGGAAAGAACAAAAAGAAGCACAAGAATGCCTCCAAAGCAAAAGAAAAACAATCCATAGAAGCAGCCTTGTTCTGGCAGTACAAATCCAGAGAAAAATAAAGCTCCGCCAATCTGGCCTCACCCCAAGAGACCTCCCCAACCGTGGCCAAGTCTACCAAAGAATCCAGTAGACAAGTCATCGCAAACGTCCCAGAATTGGCAAAGATGGTGGCATATAAAGTCAACCACAAGAAAGCCCTCGCGAGTTAGTGAGAAGTCACCTCATTGGCTGTAAATCCCTCCATACACCTGAGAATCTGAATCTCAACCAACTGAGTCTCCATCCCTAGCCCCTTCGAACGGAGGTCAAACCCCACAGTCTCTGAACTCCGCGTCAGAAATATGGTCCCACCAAGTCACAGGCCGATCGGTGAACCTCAAGCATGTAATAGCCGTAAAGTTGGCAGGAGTCACCGTAGCCTCTCCCCAGCCCAGATGGAAGATATGAGTGGTATCCCACCAAAACTCAGAAAGAGCTTGGGTCAGCCCCTTGCTCTTGGTCGTCACGTGAATGCCACTGCTGATAGCCTCGACAAAGGCAAGAAGACCCGTAGCCACAACTAGCTGCTTAGGGTTGTGACCATCCTTCTCGAAGTCAGGCATCCTCGCCCACAATTTCACCGCTATCTCAGCGAGTCCCTGTAATTTTCTCTCCTGCAGGTAAGCACAGCAAAGGTACGTTAGTCCTTCAAATTATCTCAGAAGCATGCATATATTCACAAAATGGTGCACACATTTCCAACGAAAAGCATTCGTAAGAAATTTTCTAGCATCATTTTCCTAGAACACGTGTCTTTCATCATTTGAAACACGTCACCCCAAGCACATGCTCTCTCAAAAAATCTAGTTTTCCCAAAATTCTTTGCATATAAATCTAATTTTTCAAAATGGCATGCATGAATCATTTTCATCGTCCAAAATCATATTTTCACATCCATGATCAGGAGTTGACCTAGTTCTAGCACATGCAAGAACTCCGTCCCATTTTTGGCATTATTTTTCTCACTTTATTTTCAAAAAATGAGTCATTCTCATATTTCTTCAAATAAATTGCACATGCATGATTATCCGTATACTTAGCCCCGTACATCAAATCATCAAATCCATAGAATCATCAACAAAATCACAAAGAAAATCCAAAAATTCCCAAAATTTGAATTTCGCCCTAACTAATCAAAAATCAACCAAAATCGATGAAATCGAGTAAATCGAGAGTTCTTACCCCAATAGATTGAGGTTTCATGAACTTGTGATCCCTTTTATCGGGATAAAACTCAGAGGTGGGCACCGCAAAGTCATACTTTTGGTCAGTTCTCACGAACTCTCTCCACCTCAACCTCGCGGCTTGTGATAAAGTACGGCGCGCTTGGCGGGGCATAATGTTTCCTCCTTGGTCCATTTTAAACAAAAAAAACTAGAGATTTTGAAGGCCTTGGCGTTTCTCTCTCTTTTCTCTCTCCTCTCCTCGACAAAACAACAACAACAATGACCTCGCCCGTTTTTCCTTCTGTTTAAACAAACCGGTGAAATAAGGTTTCAAGCCGGGCGGCCTCTTTTTCTCCATCTCATGACGGGCGGCTTCATTTGCCTCCGGTTGAATTTACATTTTTGCCCCTGGAATTTCCATTTAAGCAATCATCTTCTATTATTTCCAAATGGAATAACATTTTCTTCCAAAAATCTTCCGTTATTTCCAAATGGAATAACGTTGTCTCCCAAAATCTTCCGTTATCTCCAAATGGAATAATTTTTTCTCCCAAAAATCCCCGTTATCTCCAAATGGGATAACGTCTCTTATAAAAATCTCCGTTATCGCCAAATTGGATAATGTCTCTTATAAAAAACTCTGTTATCGTCAAATGGGATAACGTCTCTTATGAAAAATCTCCGTTGTCGCCAAATGGGATAACGTCTCTTATGAAAATCTCCGTTATCGCCAAATTGGATAACGTCTCTTATGAAAATCTCCGTTATCGCCAAATGGGATAACGTCTCTTATGAAAAATCTCTGTTATCGCCAAATGGGATAACGTCTCTTATGAAAAATCTCCGTTATCGCCAAATGGGATAACGTCTCTTATGAAAAAATCTCCGTTATCGCCAAATGGGATAACGTCTCTTATGAAAAATCTCCGTTATCGCCAAATGGGATAACGTCCCTTATAAAAAATCTCCGTTATCGCCAAATGGGATAACGTCTCTTATGAAAAATCTCCGTTTTCGCCAAATGGGATAACGTCTCTTATAAAAATCTCCGTTATCGCCAAATGGGATAACGTCTCTTATGAAAAATCTCTGTTATCGTCAAATGGGATAACGTCTCTTATAAAAATCTCCGTCATCGCCAAATGGGATAACGTCTCTTATGAAAAATCTCCGTTATCGCCAAATGGGATAACGTCTCTTATGAAAAATCTCCGTTATTGCCAAATGGAATAATGTCTCTTATGAAAAATTTCTGTTATCTCCAAATGGAATAACGTAAGGTGACAACCTCCGAATTGTCAAAACAAATAAGGTGACAGCCTCCGAATTGACAAAATTCAAGCTTTAACTACCTCTATCTCCTCAATAGCGACGTAAGCTCTAGTTTCTTAAGGTGACTCCTCCATTAATCGTCAAAATTTCGAGGATCCTAGACCTGTTCCTAACTATCTAGCAGATCCTGAATTACGATCATGGCTTGATTCCCCCGGGATACGTAGCTAGCCTTTCAAAGGTCCAGCCATCCGACCACATTGGTTACCCCCTTTCTTCACCACTCCTCAGTGGTGCGCGAGCCTTTCAAAAGGTCCAGCTAGGGCTGAACAAAAAAACCGACGGACCGGACCGATAGAACCGGATCAGACCAATGAAAACCGAACCAATCCAATAGAATTGGTTTGGTTCTGGTCCCAAATTTATATGGAACCGATTATTTGGGTTGGTCCTGGTTTTTGATAAAAATATATATGATCCTGGACCGAGCTCGGACCGGACCGATTATGTATAATATACTCCCTCCGTCCCACCCAGCTTAAGAAAAAATGAAATGACACGGAAATTAAGGAATATTATTATAGTATTAGGAGAGAGAATGAGTGGAAGAAGTGTTGTGAGTGTGAAAAATTAAATAGGAGAGAGAATGAGTGGAATGAATAGTTAGGAGAGAGAATGTTGTGAGTGTAAAAGTAAAGTAGGAGAGAGAATGAGTGGGATAGAAAGAGTATAAAAATAATAAAAACTTTCCATTTTTGGAATTCTTAAGATCGGCGGGACGCCCAAAATGAAAAGTTTTCTTAAGATCGGTGGGACGGAGGGAGTATATATATATACTCCCTCCGTCCCACCTTAGTGTAGACTTCTTTCCTTTTTCGTCCGTCCCACCTTAGTGTAGACTGCCAAAATTAGAAATTTTTTATTATTTTTTATTTTTCCTACCCCACCCACTCATTCTCTCTCTTCATTTTTCACCATACAATTTATTCAACCAACCTACTATTCACTCCACTCATTCTCTCTCTTCATTTTCTACCACACATTTTCATTATCTTAATAATATTCCTTAGTTATTGTGCTCACCACCTTAGTCTACACTAAGGGGGGACGGAGTATATATATATATATATATATATATATATGTATATATATGTATATATATATATATATATATATATATATATGTACATATATATATATATGTACATATATATGTACATATATATATATATATGTACATATATATATGTATATATGTACATATATATATATATATATATGTACATATATATATGTATATATGTACATATATATATATATATATGTACATATATATATGTATATATGTACATATATATATATATATATGTACATATATATATGTATATATATATATGTATATATGTATATATATATATGTATATATATATATATATATATATATATATATATATATATATATATATATATGTATATATATATATATATATATATATGTATATATATATATATATATATATATATATGTATATATATATATATATATATATATATATATATATATATATATATATATATATATATATATATATGTGTGTGTGTGTGTGTGTAATTGGTACCATCCAAGACTAGAGGTTTGTTTTGATGATTTTGACATTCCATTACGACTACACTTTCTGGATCAACACTCAGTAATATGTCGAAAGTTGTCTCTAATACCAATTGAAAGTTTTAGTGTAGCTAGGAAATCAGTTTCAACCAAACAGATTACGGATGTGAGTACAGATGTGAGTCACAATTGTTCATACATTCACCAATAAGTAGCGGAATAAATAAAGAATACAAAGAATTAAACGTTTACGGGCTCTGTCCCATCAAACAAGGCTTTAAGCCCAAAAATGTTTTCACTATTAAAGATTTGTTTTACAGAAGAAAACAAGAATAAGTGTAATAAAATGATTAAAATACTAATGCAAGTTCTAACCACCTTCTAAACCAAGAACAATCTTCATTTCTCAAGGAGAGCCTATTCTAATTAGAAGTAGAACAATGAACTTGAATGAAATCTAGATGTGAGCAGATGTAAGTCACAACTGCACTCACAAACTAAAAGTATATCTTGAATCCGTGAAGAACAAAAGTTCTTCTCTTCCAAAGAATTCTCAATCCATGACTTCTCAATGTGCCGAGATCTTTTATTTATATGCACCTTTGAGAAGTTCTTCAATCACTCAAACTTGTTAGTCAAATATATGCTTAGATTTAGAATTTCTTAATTCCAATCATTAGGAGCATTATTAAGGACCCCTAATTTTAATTAGACCAAATAGAATTTTTCTATGTATGATAGGTTCCCTTAATGCTAGTGCTCAGTGACTTTTTAAATGTAATTCCCTCAAGATTTGAAGACTTGAAGACCTGAAGTGTTACCTTTAGATATGTGTGTACTTGGCAAAGAAGGTAACCGGTTGACTGCTTCACCGGTAAGGGAGTCTGACCGACCAATGCCTTACCAACGGATTCCTGACCGATCGTGGCTCACCTCACCGATGAGATTCCTAACCGGTCAACGGCCCTCAGCCTTTTCAGTTGCTGATAACCAGCCAGGCTTATTCAACAAGCTTCTCCCTCAGTCGCATTTATTGCTCCCAACTACTCAGCCCCCAATTTAGCTGAAGTTGGTAAGACATTCCTGAGGAGATATTCCTACTGCATTATGTTAGAATCTCAAAGTGGAATGTCAAAGTGACCAGTACTCACATCCCCTCAACTATTCAATGCTTCACCAAATCTCAGGCATTAAATGAAAAGATATCCTTAATAAATGCCTGCCAGTCCAAGTCATCTCTCCAACATCTTCAGAGACAACGGCTCCTTTTTGAAGATCACTATAAATAGCTTCCCCGGAGCATTGAAGATGGTTGGTGCATTTAAGATCCTTGAGAGTGAGCTACCAAAGAACTACCAACCTTCCAGTCAACAAGTTTAAGGCATTCAATTCAAGTCCCCATTTTTACTAGACTATCTCTGTAGGACATACACTGAGCACCTTCAATCAATTCTGTTGTATTCCTCAACAAGACTACAAATGGAACACATTGATTGAATCACATACACACCCTAGAGAAATCAGCTCAACTTGTGAGCACATCTCTAGAAAACACCTGGTCTTTATTGTAGCACGATCCATTAGTGGTCACTTTACTTTTAGCAGCCTTCAATCATTGGGCTTGCAATTTGTAATAGTTAAGAATCATTAATAGCAGTGCACTTTCACAAATCCAAGTTCTGACCAAACTTGGTAGAGGACGTAGCAGTTATTTACAACTGTGAACCTCTTCAAACAATGTGTTATTTCTTTGTGTGTTTGTTTATTTCTTGTGTAGTTGTAACTGGTTGATAATCTCTCAACTAGTCACAACCTATTGACTCTTACTACTGCTTACTTGTTTGTCTTACTGGAATGAGAAGTTACCCTTGTTGCATGAAATTTTAACTTACCTTTTGAAACTCTTTACCTTACCGTTTTGAGCATTTCTCTAATCGACATTTTCATTCCGCTATGCAAACTTTATCTCATCGGTTAGCTAGAGTGTGACTCAACATTTTCAAAGATTTTATGAGTTTAGAAAAATTTTTAATCAGGCTATTCACCCCCCCTCTAGCATGATTCCTACCAGTTGGGCCTAACATTTGGTATCAGAGCTTAGCAATTTTTGAAAACTATTTTTTCAAGCTTAACTGCTTCAATTGCCAATTCCAAGATGGCAGGAAAACTCATGCAAACATGGAACATGGCGACTATTCCCATGTTGAATGAAAATGAATTTCCAGTATGGAAAAACCGAATCATGCGGTATACGGATTCAATAGATGATAGGTTAATGACTGTAGTCAGAGATGGTCCCATGACACCAATCAAAATCAACACCACACCCAGAGCACCTAAAACTCCTCTCATGGATCACGTTCACAGATCATCTGAACAAGAATTTGAGGTTTATGAAACTTATGTTCCAAAACCCCGCGAAGAATGGACTGAGGAAGACAAGATTTGTGCTTCCATGGACAGAAAAGCTATGCACATTCTAACCTCAGGTCTTGATGATAGACTGTACAAACAAGTACAATGATATGAGACTGCTCAACAAGTGTGGCAAAGTCTGCTCAGATATTTTGAAGAAGATCAAGTGGCCAAGGAAAACAAACTCTACATAAGTGTAGCTGAGTTCGAGTCCTTCAAGAAGAACCAAAATGAGATGTTAAAGGAAACGTACGACCATTTCTGCGAGGTGAGCAATTCTTGTGCTTCTTTAGGTAGAATTTACACTATGAAAGACCTGAACATGAGATTCCTCAATTCTCTTGGAGATTTGTGGCATGTCAAGGTTGCTATTTTGAAAGAATGCCGAAATTTAAACACTACTCATATTCAGAATATTGTGTCAACTTTATTTTTATATGAGGAAGAGCTCAACCGGATGAGTGGAGTTCAAAAACAATTTAAAAATTTATCTCTGCCAGCTCAGACCGAGATCTTCCCTGGTTCTTCTATGCTTAACAACCAACCTACCAATGACTCTCCCTCAATCTCTCAGCCTCAACCAGTTTAAACCAATACCACATCTAGTGTGCCTTTTGAGGAAGAAGATGAATTTGCTGCCTTCGCTCGAAACTATAGAAAGTTTAAGGAATTCAAGAGATCCCAACAATCCCACAGCAAACCCTTCCAACCCAAATCCTCATCATTCCAAAGATCTAGGAACTTTTAAAGAAAAGGCCAAACCTCAACCGCAACTGACGGTAAAAATGCCCAAGGAGAGCTTGTGTGTTACAACTGTAGAAAACCCGGCCATTTTGCTTCCAAATGTCCTCAACCGAAATATGAATTTCTGAGGAAGAAACCATTCAAGAAAAACCCTAGATCTAAGAGCTTAGTTGCCGAGGAAGGAACCGAAAAGGCTATGCCAGTCTGGTTTGAGACCGATTCAAAAAATGAGAATGCTGACTCAGATGAAGATGCTGATGTCAATTTTGTTGCTATTGATGGAACCAATGATGAACCCATCTCCTTGTAGTCACCTATCTTTAGACACCATAATTCCAATAAACAATCATCTTACAATGACCAGACCCTACCTATGAGATCTCCTTTGACTTACTTTGATGATCCTATTCCCAAGGCAGATACCCTTACAATTTCAAAATTCAGAACATAGGTGGAGCTCTCTACGGTCAGTGTAAAACCATGCCCACTCTCAGACCTCTAATGCAACCAATTCAACAGACCTACCCTGCTCAGGCTTTACCGATCCCTTCTCATCAACCGATACTTGAGCCCCGACCGATTCAATTTTTAAAGACCCTAACCAAGCCAAGTCCTCAACCGATATCATCCTTACCCAATTTTGATCCCAACTTTGAACCATCATCCTCAACCTCTCAGCCTACCATTGACCCTATGCCCAATATGTCAAAGTCTGAAATGGCAAAGGTGATGAATGAGGTCTTCACTGATTTTGAAAAATTAAATGAAGCTCACAAAGTTATGGTTGTTAATCTTAAAAAGGTAACAACTGAGAATGACTCACTAAAAGCTGAAATAAAAATTTTGAAAGAAAGTAAGCTAGAGTCTGATCATTTGAGGAAAGAAAATCAAGGACTCACTGAGAGACTAAATATCTGTGTTTGTCAAATTGCTGATTTAGTATCAAGAAACAACACTCTTTTGAAAACTATTGACACTTTTTCAAAACCCTGAGCTGCTGTGGAGACCATCATACAAGACCAGATGTCTCCTAATAGAGATCTTTCAGGTATAGGCTTTAGCTCCAGCAGTAATGACAGCAAAGACAAATCAGTTACTGAGTCTGTTACTGAGAACTTGATGGACAAATTTGATGATGCTCAATCTAACCAGCCTAAGAAAGGCTCACCTAAACCTTATGGTGCTGTCCCACTCACCTATCCCAAGGTGAAGGAATAGATCAAGGTTAAGATTGATAAGAACAAATCCCAATGGGTCAAGGTAGCTGATCCTGAGCTAGGATCATATGTCCCTCTCAGTGATGGTGACAGCAAAGTTGGAATTAAACGTGATGGTCAAGTTGCAGGTCAGGAAACCTCAACCGGTTAGGCAGCCATAACCGGTCAGAGAGTGACCGGTCAGACAATTGTCACCAGTCATCCAACCGGTAAGGGCCCCTCAACCGGTAAAGGAATTTCCAAACTTATGCAAGCGGTCAACAAAGGTAAAGCCAAAACCTTCATCCCCAAAGTTTTTGTTCCGGTCCAATCATCTGATCCTTCTGAAGTACCGGCGAAATTGAACATCAATTCAACCAAGTCCTCACAACCATCTTTTAATAAATGTACAAACTGTGGTTTTATCGGTCACAAGGCTTATGAATGCCTCTTGAAGCACCTATCTGGACCCACTGAGCCTCAAAGCTCAGGTGGTGGCCAGGTATGGCTGCCAAAGAGGAACTAACTCTTTGGACCCAAGAGAATAAGGGGGACCATAAGCTAATTATTTCATTTCAGGAATGCTTTATGGCTTCAATTGATGCCGGTAAGGATGTTTGGATTATGGACAGTGGATGCTCTAGGCATATGACTGGCCATGCTGAACTCCTAACCGATCTTGAAGAAGCATCTAGTTCTCCAGTTGTCTTTGGTGACAACGCAAAGGGTAAAATTGTCGATCTAGGATCCATTAAAAGAGGTACAGTTACTGTACAGAAGGTATCTTTGGTGGATGGTCTAAAACACAACCTTCTCTCCATATCACAATTTTGTGATAAAGGTATGCATTGTATTTTCAATTCTTCCAACTGTTATGTGAAAGACATTGCTACAGGAGAAACTCTACTCACTGGACAACGAAAAGGTAACGTTTATGCTATAGATTTAAATACTGTTTCGAGTGTTACTAATGTTTGTTTTGTAGCTAATAACATCAGTGAGAATTCCTGGCTATGGCACAAGAGACTCAGTCACTTGAATTTCAAGTACCTATCCAAGCTGGCAAATAAAAATCTAGTTGCCGGCCTACCTCAAGTGTCTGCTGATCATGGAAGGAAATGCAGAGCATGTTAGTTAGGAAAGCAACATAAAGAATCATTCCAAAGCAAGCCCTGCATGTCCACTTCTAAGTGCCTCCAGTTGCTAAATATGGATCTGTTTGGCCCCACAACAACTGCCAGTTTAAGGGGTAGCAGATATGCCTTAGTTGTTGTAGACGATTTTTCAAGATATACCTGGGTGGAACCCTTTGCCTCAAAAGATGATACCTATGAAGTTGCCACCAAATTATTCCATCTACTTCAATCCCAAAAAGAGTGTGACATCATCAGTATGAGATGAGACAATGGAACGGAGTTCAAGAATAATGGAATCGCTCAGTACTATGATGATCATGGAATAGATCATAATTTCTCAGCTGTTGGAACACCTCAACAAAATGGTGTAGTTAAGAGAAAGAACAGAACCTTGATCGAAGCTGGAAAACAATGATATCCGAAGCTAGGCTACCCAAGTATTTTTGGGCTGAAGCTATCCATACAGCATGCTTCACTCAGAATCGATCTTTGGTCAACAAATTTCACAACAAGACCCCTTATGAGCTTTGGCATGGCAGAATTCTCAACAATGGTTTCTTCAAGATTTTCGGCTACAAGTGTTATGTTCTTTACAATGGTAAAGAGCGCCGAGGTAAATTCGATGAGAAAGCCGTTGAAGGCATCTTTGTTGGTTATGCCAAGCACAGTAAGGCATTTAGAGTTTTTAATAAACGACTGTTGAAAATTGTTGAATCTGTTCATGTTACCTTTGATGAATTTGATTTGCTAGAGTCTGATAAGGCTCCAAATAGTACTGATAATTCTGGTATTTTTGAGACAGGTGAATCCAGTAATCAAAACTCCAATCAAACCACCAGTATCAATGCAAATCAATCTCCAGCTCAGAATTCAGCTTCAAGTGGTGTATCTAGTAGAGCTCTAGTTGACGACTCCTTCTTCCCTCAATTGGTTAGGCAACCTAATGTTCAAATTCCTTTAACCGATCCTATACCAGCTAGCCCTTCTACAACTGTTCCTAATGCATCACCTAAAAATGAACCAATTTCAAACATTAACTTACCATTTCCTTCTCCACTAACCGATCACCATCAGTCAGCCTCACCTCTTCCTAACCGATCTCCTCAACCGATCACACCTCCCACAACCGATTCTACTCCTCCATTAGAAACCTTAAGACAAGAATCGGTCAGGCAAGACCTCCCTAGAGAAGTGAGAACAGTTAGAGATCATCCATTGGAAAATGTAATTGGTGATGTCTTTGGTCCAAGAATGACTAGAGGCCAGTTAAGAAGCATGGAGGATCAACATGGATTATTTTCCTCTGCTATGGTCTCAAATATAGAACCAAAGAAGACTGAAGAAGCACTTAATGACCCCAGTTGGGTAGAATCTATGCAAGAAGAGCTTAACCAATTTCATAGATGCAAAGTATAGGAGTTAGTGCCTAGACCTAGTGATCAAACAGTGATTGGAACGAAGTGGGTTTATAGAAATAAATTGGATGAGTCTGGAAATATTACAAGGAACAAGGCTAGATTAGTGGAAAAAGGTTATAGACAGGAAGAAGGCATAGACTATGATGAGACCTTCACCCCCATAGCTAGACTAGAAGCCATTAGGTTATTTCTTGCTTATGCAGCCTTTAAAGAATTTAACTTGTACCAAATAGACGTGAAAAGTGCATTTCTTAATGGAGAACTTCAAGAGCTTATTTATGTAGAGCAACCTCCAGGATTTGAAGATTCCAAGAAGCATGATCATGTCTACAAGTTAAACAAAGCGCTGTATGGCCTCAAGCAAGCACCTAGAGCATGGTATGAAACTCTCTCCAAATTCCTACTTAGTGAGAAGTTTGAACGAGGTAAAATTGATACCACCTTATTTATTGCAAAGCATAATGGACATTCATTGTTAGTTCAAATATATATTGATGACATTATTTTTGAATCTACTAACGAAAAATTATGCAAGAGATTTGAGAAACTTATGTAGAGCAAGTTTGAGATGAGCATGATGGGTGAGCTAACATTTTTCCTTGGACTTCAAGTCAAGCAAACCCAAGAAGGTATATTCATCAATCAAGCCAAATACACCAAAGATCTCATCAAGAAATTTGGTCTTGATTCTGCTCATCCTCAAAGCACTTCAATGGCTACAAATGTACACCTTAACAAAGATGAGTCCGGTAAGAAAGTAGATATGACACTCTACCGAGGTAGGATAGGATCTCTACTTTACTTAACCACTTGATGAAGAGGGGATATCATCATGTTTGTCGTATGTGTATGTGCTAGATTTCAAGCTGAACCTAGAGAATCTCATTTACAAGCTATTAAAAGAATTATTAGATATCTTGTGGGAACTACTAAATTAGGTTTGTGGTGTCCAAAAGATTCATCATTTACACTGATTGGCTATTCAGATGCTGATTTTGCAGCTTGTAGGGTCACCAGGAAAAGTACTAGTGGAACCTGTCAATTCCTAGGTAACCGATTGGTTTCCTGGTCGTGTAAGAAGTAAGCTTTAATTTCCACTTCTACAGGCGAAATTTGATACATAGGCTGGCTGGGAGTTTCTGTTCCCAAATTATATGGATGAAGCAGCAACTAGTGGACTATGAAATTCCCCAAGAAGTGTGTCCCATTTACTGTGACAACACCTCAGCCATTTCAGTCTCCAACAATGCATTCAAAGACAAAGCACATAGATATAAAATATTGCTTCCTCAAGGATCATGTTGAAAAGGGTAATATCGTTCTTTTAAAAGTATATATTGATTATCAATTAGCTGATATTTTGACAAAACCCTTAGATATTAAAAGAATTTAATTCCTTAGAGGAGAACTTGGCATGATTGATATTCGTTAATATATTGTGCTAACTTTGCTATCTGTGTAAGTTATCAACTGAGATCAAGGTGGTCCCTCATATACCATCGCTAACCGGTGCCCCTAACCGGTTCATCTAACCGGTGTGCAAGAATACCTAACCGATACCTCTAACCGGCGTACCCAAGTTGTATCCATAACCGGTAAGAGATGTCCCTAACCGATGGCCCCTAACCGGTGCAAAGTTCTCTCTAACCGGTCATTGTACCTGACCGGTTAGCCATCTAACCGTCTATTTGCCTAACTGACGAACTGCGGCCGGATCGTAATTCCAAATCCGTTTTAACCGGCTCGTTGTCATCATTCCCTGCTGTCACATCAAGTCTCCTCAGCCGCTTCAGTCTGACATATCTTTGACCTGTCCCCCATCTTTCCTTTTCGAGGTAGATCAATTTCAATTTTGATCAAAAAGGTAATCTCTGTATCATTCTTATTTATTGAAAAGGTTATCTTTTTGTTCATTATTACATTTTAGTATAACTGCTGCACACACGTTCCCTATTTTCATGACTCATATTTAAAATCGTGAATTAAAATTATTAATATATGTGCATGACAGTTAAAATGTTTGAACTGCCATTGATTTTCCCAACACACCTTTTAATCTTCTCTCTCATACCCTATAAAAGGTTTTCAAAACAAAATTTCAAACTTTCCTAGATTTTCTCTCTCTCTCTCTCTCTCTGCAAACAAGAGCAACCGGCAAACGACTTCTGGTTTTCGTTTTCATCTGTGTTCAAATCAATCTCTCAATTCTCAAGATCTCTGGTAACTATTCGTAAATTCAAAGTCTTTTCAAAACTTGAAGATGCCCAGATATCTCAAACTCTAAGTTATTAACATCACCTATAACGTATAATGTTCAGTTTCTTCGATTCTAACTTAAAATGTTGGTTTGATGTTTATTTGTTTCACAGATGGCTCCTAAACCTTCATCTATCAAGAAAGACATTTATGGAGGTTACATTCTTCCCAATTTCTTTGACTCCAAAGAAGGAAAGATACTTCAAGCTTTATTCGTTGCTGCCGGAGTTATCCCGTTCTTGATGTCGGAAGGGAATGAAGATATTTATTATGAGTTGGTCAATGAGTTGTTCGATAATGGTGTTCTAGACGATGATGTGAGGGATGGAGAGCAGTCCAATATAACCTCAATCGTTGCCGACGTTCAGATAACCTTCAGCCCTGCAACTATTGCATCCGCCTTCCCTGATCTTTCTTCTACCGGTTCATCCTCCGTTCTAATGAAAGACATCATGCTTGCTTGGTCTAGAGTGAGAGGATCTTACCCCTTTGTAACTGGTGAGGCAAACAAGAAAGCTGATTTTGATGTCGTTCACTACGCCCTAGCCGAAGTAGTTGACCGATGCTTCATCTGTCGGTCAGGCTCCCATCATTGTATCACCATGATTCAATGGGAAGCTATTGCAGCTATCATCCTTCAGAGTAATTTCAATTGGTGTTCTTTCCTCTATCGGATTATTTTGATTGCATTCAAGAAGTACCAAAAGGAGAAGCCTTCTTCAAAATCCAACAAAGCCAAACCATGCCATTACCTGCTGATTAGCCGTGCCTTGAGGAAGATCCCGGCTGTTCTTAATGCCTCAGCCAACCAACCAAAATACCCTCAATCCTTCTGCAAATCTTTTGATAAATTTGATTAAGCTAGAATCCTCAAGGAAGCCAAACCTTCAACCGGTGTTGTAACCTGTAAGCCAACCGGTAAGCCAGCTACCCAACCGAAGAAGAAAGCTAGCCGACCAAAGGTTAGAGAAACTGATGCTGTCCAACAGACCTCTACCCTATCGGTCAAGCGAAAGCAAACCGGTGATGCCCCAGCTGATCCCATACCGGTAAGTGCACCTCAACCTACATCTTCTGATGATGATCAACAAATTGCAACTGTTCTCTCCCCTAGCCGACAAAAGAAGACAGCTAGAAAGTCAGCTCCTCCACCTTCCAAAAAGTCCAAGCCTACCCCAAAATCTTCCTATCAATTAGCCAAAGAGAAGGCTGAGAGAAAAAGGAGAATTGAAATTGACCTGGGCACCTTTATTCCTTTCATCCCTAAACGCCTTTTTGATCACAACTTTCTAACCGATAATGCTCCCTTTACTGGTCAGTCATCATCCCGTCCGGTAAGTTGTTACCAACCGGTAAGAAACCCAACTTTTCACATCTATCACTACAATCCTTGGTCGGTTAACCCCAAGTCTGTTCCCTCTCCAAAATGGGTTTATCCCATTGATCATTTGCCCCCTTTTATCAGAAGACTCTTGCAATTCCACGAGATCAACAATGACTTAGTCCCCGTTGGTGACATGACAGATTATGTGGATTTTGACAATTTTCACAACGAAAAGGGGATCTACTACAACAAGCCTTGTCTGTTGAGTGACTATGACATTTTTTTATCTAGAGATAGCCTCATCAAGCTTTACAATAGATACTTTGATCTTTTGCCCCCCATGTGGAATGCTATCTACCTGGCTCAAGACAGGCTACGACAGGACATAATGGTCCATGCTGTATGGGCTGATTTTGCTCTTCTTTATAATGCCCAAGAAACCCTTCAAGAGTCTGATCCATACCAGCTAGGGAGATATGAGTTACCTGAGGATGATCTTCCCTCCTTTGATCTGAAGTTGTCAACTGCGGGTCCTCATCGAATGCGGTTTATTAAGAATGTGATGGACCTAGTTCAAATCTGGTGGACATGAATAGAGATTTTCAAGGCATGGGTGATATTTCTTTATCTGACTTCTTCTCTTCAGCTCAATCCAACAAGAATAAATGGGCTTCAGTAACTGATGAGGAAATTGAAGATATGTTCAAAGATAGTGGCTCAGATGATCAAGCTAAAGGTGATAAGGATGATTGGTCAGCCTCTAGCTCCAGTTATTCTAGTGATTCTGGTGATTCTGATGATGATAATGACCAATCGAGGTCATCATTGGCGATCGGGAGCAGTTGATTTTTCCACTCCCAAACCGATGGATACGATTAGACATGTGGGAGGAGGCTTAACCGATACTTCACCAGTTACAGCCTTAGGAGGAGGTGGAAATATAAGTTTGGATCTTTACCGGTTAGTCAACCGATGCCTCTTACCGGTGAACCCATTAAACTGGTTAGAGATGAGTTACCGGTGATTGAGCCCCCATCAATCGACAAGCCCCTGGCCGACGTGTCTGTTCTACCGGTTAGTTATGTGTTACCGATTAGCCAGCCAGCTACCGATGTGCCCCTTACCGATGTATCTACTGAACCAGTTAAGGAGAGCAAACCTGTTGATGCTGATGATCTTGAACTGCAAAAAACCTTGGCTGCCAGCCTGTTTGAAGCTGATTTGAACAAGCAAAGATTATCGGTTGAAGAGTTGGCCACTCAGCAAGCTATTCAAGCTTCTTTATTATCGGTTAGCCAAGCTGCTCCCTCTTCTATTTCCAAAGTTACGTCACCGGCTAAGGAGGAGGTTGAACCAGTTTTTGAAGAGGATTCCACATTAGCTTTTCTTGAGGAGGAAGAAGCTTCAGATGATGATTTATTTGATTATGATTGACTTGATCCTGCTGTTCGCTATTTTATCTTGATTGTTGTCTCTATCAGAAGGATTTACTCTCTCCTCTGAACTACTACACCTCAAAGGCTTCTATCCCACGGTCAGATCATGGGATTCCACTTTTTGACGTTCATGAGAAGATTTCTAGCGGAGCAAGAATTGAAGCTATTCCTTTGCCTCCACCTATTGCCGACGAGCTCCAGAAGAAAAGAAGAGAGGATAGAATGGAAACTTTTGTTGATGTTGTTGAAATTGTTGGTCTTGGTTCTCCTCCAGTTGATACTCCTCCTAACCTCACCAAAACCAACGACCCAGGAGAAACCAGTTACCGATGCCAAAAAATCAAAGTTCTTAAACTTCAAAAAAGGCCTGCTCCTCCCAAAGATCACCAGATCAAACCTAGCAAAGCCGACCAATAACTTGTTACCGAATTCCCTCTCAAACAGAAACCAAAATACTCTTCCCTTCTTTCTCAACGGCTACCCAACATTCGAATCCAAGGAGAGATTGTTCATAGAGCCCCCAGACCGGTTGAAAGCAATTTGTCAACCGGTAACCTATTTATCTATTATCTCTCGATCAACAATAGAATTACCCAAGTGTTGGAAATGAGGATTTTCAGGTGGTCTTCTGATGTCACTCGCATAGTTGGATTGCTGCCATCAGTGCCTAGGCTGTCTATTATGAGAAATGGTCATGCTCAGCCGTGGAGCAACATTAGACATGCCTCCTTACTCTTGCTTGGTTTAAGGGTGATTCCTTTGATTCGGTTACGGCAAGCTGCCTTACCCATGGCTCCAGCTGCTGCGGAACTCTTGGAGCTTTCCTTTGCTGAAATGATGAGTTTAGAGCCAAATAAATTTCTTGAACCGATTGATCAATCTGATTCCTCTTCTGAGTCCGTAGATGAAGATATTGTGATCTCTCCAACCGGTCATGTGCTAGTATCGGTCAGCCGCCAATCATCTCTCTTGCCGACTCTTCAAGCGATCCCCTACCCGGTTCTCCAAATTTGCCTCCCTTACCGGTCATTCAACTGATGCTCCCACTACTCCTCCTACCAAGAAGCCTCCAACCGTTCGCTCTCTGGCTATTCAGCTATTCACTCCTACTTCTTCCATTCGCCCTTCAACCGATGATGTCTTACCGGCTCCTCAATCGGCTGCTCAACCTACTCCTCAACCGGCCCCTCCAACCGTTGAAGATCTCAATAGGCCAGTTGTTGCTCTTGACCTTGCTGATTTTTATGAAGCCCTGCTCAAAGGCATTGCCGATGTCAACAATGAGATGGCTAGTTATTTTGTTAAGTCCAATCAGGAGGAGGAAGAGCAAAGAGAGCATAGACTTGACCGTATGCTTACCGTATGGAAACTGGCTTTGCAAAGGCTATTGCGAATTTCGTGGGGGTGCTGAACAACAGGGATGCTACCATCAACGATCTACTTCAACAACTTGATGCCTCTACCAAAACCAATCAAGAGCTATGCAATGAAGCTATCTCCGGCCAAGCCCTTTTGAAAAGAGCAACCGATGAACTTAATCAACCGAGCAGAGAAATACAGAATTGCAAACCGAGCTGACCAAAGTTAAAGCCAAAAATGAAGTTCTTTTGAAGATGCATGAAGAGAGGAAGAAGAGAAAAAGAGAAGAAAAGGAGAAGAATAAAGAAAATAGGAAAGCAAAAAGAACCAAACCATCAGACCCTATGACTTCGGCTACTCCTTCAGATGCTGCTACTTCACCGGTCAAGGACTCAGCCGATCCTCCAGCCGATGCAGCATAGAATGTAACCAATGAAATAACTTGTCTTTCTTGTCACCGGTCTGCCAATTATAATGAGAATCTCTGAACCCTAAACTTGTGTTTTGCTTTCTTGAATTCCTTTTTAATTTTTTGAATGATTCAACTGCTACTAACCGTTTCATTTTGCAGGTTATCTCATTCAAAATTCCACTTTATTTTTCTTTTTTTTTCCCAAGCTTTATTTTCTTGTAAGCTTTTCTTAGGTTACATCAACTTGTCACTTAACTTAGGGAATGACAAATTTAATAGATAAATTCTTAGTCATTCTTTTACTGCGTTGAGATAGATGTTAACCTAGGGTGATTGGACTTAAGCAATTAGGAGGAGACTATTAGTCAAATATATGTTTAAATTTAGAATTACTTAATCCCAATCATTATGAGCATTATTGAGGACCCCTAATTTTAATTAGACCAAATAGAATTTTTCTATGTATGATAGGTTCCCTTAATGCTAGTGCTCAGTGACTTTTTAAATGTAATTCCCTCAAGATTTGAAGACTTGAAGACCTGAAGTGTTACCTTTAGATATGTGTGTACTTGGCAAAGAAGCTAACCGGTTGACTGCATCACCGGTAAGGGCGTCTGACCGACCAATGCCTTACCAACGGATTCCTGACCGATCGTGCCTCACCTCACCGATGAGATTCCTAACCGGTCAACGGCCCTCAGCCTTTTCAATTGCTGATAACCATCCATGCTTATTCAACAAGCTTCTCCCTCAACCGCATTTATTGCTCCCAACTACTCAGCCCCCAATTTAGCTGAAGTTGGTAAGACATTCCTGAAGAGACATTCCTTTTGTATTATGTCAGAATCTCAAAGTGGAATGTAAAAGTGACCAGTACTCACATCCCCTCAACTATTCAACGCTTCACCAAATCTCAGGCATTAAATGAAAAGATATCCTCAATAAATGCCTGCCAGTCCAAGTTATCTCTCCAACATCTTCAGAGACAACAGCTCCTTTTTGAAGATCACTATAAATAGCTTCCCCGGAGCATTGAAGATGGTTGGTGCATTTAAGATCCTTGAGAGTGAGCTGCCAAAGAACTACCAACCTTCCAGTCAACAAGTTCAAGGCATTCAATTCAAGTCCCCATTTTCACTAGACTATCTCTGTAGGAGATACACCGAGCACCTTCAATCAATTTTGTTGTGTTCCTCAACAAGACTAAAAATGGAACACATTGATTGAATCACATACACACCCTAGAGAAATCAGCTCAACTTGTGAGCACATCTCTAGAAAACACCTAGTCTTTATTGTAGCACGATCCATTAGTGGTCACTTTACTTTTAGCAGCCTTCAATCATTGGGCTTGCAATTTGTAATAGTTAGGAATCATTAATAGCAGTGCACTTTCATAAATCCAAGTTCTGACCAAACTTGGTAGAGGACGTAGCAGTTATTTACAACTGTGAACCTCTTCAAACAATGTGTCATTTCTTTGTGTGTTTGCTTATTTCTTGTGTAGTTGTAACTGGTTGATAATCTCTCAACTAGTAACAACCTATTGACTCTTACTACTGCTTACTTGTTTGTCTTACTGGAATGAAAAGTTACCCTTGTTGCATGAAATTTTAACTTACCTTTTGAAACTCTTTACCTTACCGTTTTGAGCATTTCTCTAACCGACATTTTCATTCCGCTGTGTAAACTTTATCTCATCGGTTAGCTAGAGTGTGACTCAAAATTTTCAAAGATTTTAGGAGTTTTCGAAAAAAATTTAATCAGGCTATTCACCCCCCCCCCCCTCTAGCCTGATTCCTACCAGTTGGGCCTAACAAAACTCTTCCTTATTTGATGCAATCCAACTCCTACAAGAAAACATAAGATTGACACTAATAAGAAAAGAAATTTGTTAGTAATATTAGTCATATTCTAAATATAACACAATATATTTACATGACTGTAAGTACCCAAATCTGGCTCATGCCTTCCGGTTAATTTTTCCGGCAATTCCGATAATTTTTTCGGCAATCCCCCGGATTTTACTAGAGTTCCGGAACAATTCCGGAACTGTTCCAAACCACCTAAGGGGAGAAGGGACTTCTTGGAGCCAAAGAAACACGTTTTTATTTTATGAGGAATTCCCTTCTAGAAGACTGCCACCTTGCATGATTCTAGAAGAATCTGGAAGTGGCTACTTATGTCGTGCGACATAATAGGCCATGAAGACTTCTAGAAGCTTGCCACCTTGCATGTTTCTAGAAGAATCTAGAAGTGGCTACTTATGTCGTGCGACATACTAGGCCATGAAGACTTCTAGAAGCTTGCCACCTTGCATGTTTCTAGAAGGAAAACGGTTATGGCTTGTTATGTCGTGCGACATAATAAGCCCATGCAGGCAGCCTATAAATAGAGGCCTTCACCTCTCATTTTGGGGACCTCTCCTTCACCCCTCAGTACCCCTCTATAGGGAATACGCCCAGAAGCATTGCCTCTCCTCACATACCCCCTAAAACATACACTAATCCTCCAAATCACCCACCATTCAACCAATACACACACACACTTCCCACACACATCAAGAAACAAAGGTTCTCATTGAACCAAGGCTCGATCTCAGTCCCTAGAGGTTGCTGTTTGAAGGCTCCTATATCTAACTTGATATAAGGAGTCGTGGTCTTCAAGGGTAACGATTTTCTACCCTTTTCCTTCCCCTATCTTCATTATATGTGAAATCTCTATGCTAAATGCGTTAATAATGTTGTATTCTGATTAAAGGTGCATGCTTTAGTGTTATGTTGCTTAGATCCATATCCATTTCCATATCATTTCATGTAAAGGCTCCGGCTTGACTTGGTTTTGCATGAACACTCGAGATGAGTGTGGATCCCGCATATCCACACCCTCTTGAAGTGTTCACCATTGACAAACTTGCTCTCTGAGATCTGTTTATGAAGTAACTTTGCCATATTGGTGCCTTGATACCTCTGAAAATCCCATCTGGAAGGTCTCTGCAAAGTGGCTAGTTATGTCACGCGACATAGGCAGCCTATGTCACGCGACAAACATGGCCAGTTTGCAGAAACTTCATATTTTCAAGCTGTAATCTGATTTTAACCCTCATCATGCTATAATCTGATGTCTATCTGCAATTTAGATAGTCTCTTCATACATAAAATGACATCTTTTCATTAAAATACCATTTTCATACATAAAGGTGCATCCTTTGCACCTAAAGCCCATTTTCATGCATTAAAATCATTCTTTTTGCATAAAAATTGCATCCTTTGCATTCAAAATCTCTTTTCACATTAAAGATGCATCCTTTGCACCCAAAAACTCATTTTCATACATAAAAATGCATCTTTTGCTTTCAAAATAACATCTTTATGCATCATTTGTACCTCAAATGCTATTTTTCCCATAAAATTGCATCCTTTGCATAAAAATCATGTCTTTATGCATCCTTTGCAACCCAAAAATGTCATCTTTTCACTAAAAATGTCATTTTTACATACATTCCCCCATGTCCCCATTAGCAACCTTGGAACGGACCGGTGTAAAAGATCCTATCTTTACATCGTTCCTTCCATAAAAGGTTTCATAATTTCTTTAGAAAATGACAACCTTGAACCCTATATCTCCGATTATCACTTAAGATGAGTATGAAGCATCTATATGAGCTCGACCATCTTAAAGTGTAGGATTGATGGGCTAAGGACCCTCCTTTTCTAAAGAACCTCATCTTTGACTATAAAGAGAGTCATTCTCTCGATCATGCAAAGTCCCGAGGTTAAAAATGCAATGATCACAAGTCCAAGATGAGGACGGGATCATAATCCCGAATACATAAAATTCCAAGGAATCCCGAGCGACAACCAATAAATGGTTTGTACGTCCGGAAGACAACTTGGGACATTCCCCCCCCCCCTATTTTCAAACACATGCACACAAAAAAGCACGCAAGCAAGCATGATTAATGAAATCTTGGGAAACTTGCTCCGGCAAGGCACCTTGGGTGAACGACGATCCGTTCTTTCCAAGGGGTAACTTAACCTCCGAACCCATAAAACCTTTTTTTCAAAGTTTTGAGGTAATCAAAATGGCGTGGCGACTCCGTTTTTCAAATTAAACCGGATGTCTTCAAACTCGTGTGAATTTCCAATACACGAAATTTGGGACACATTCACAGTTTGGCGACTCTGCTGAGGACATCCCAAAGGAGAAAAGCTTTTATTTTCAAAACAAAAATCGATACTCGGTATATAGGTGGAAACCACTTAACCTTCCTGTATCACTCCCTGATTTGGGAGTTGGGATAACCGGTGGTTTAACAATCCCACGTACCAGTATCCCTTTTCGAAAAAAAAAAATTTTGAAAAAAAAAAATAAAAGAAAGCTTTTCCCTTTGAGCGGGTTAGACTCCCGTCGCTGATTTCATCAATCTTGCTTGCTTTCTTTACCTTGCATTGCATCATTTGCATCTTGGAATTTGTGCATACTTTGAACGGGAAACAACCCGGAAAATAGCAAAGGAGTGGAACCTGGAAAATTGATCCATGCAGTCGTACGGCTCAATCCTCCTTGGATTCGGCCGGGCGACCTCGGTGGCAATTCCACCGGGAAAAATCATGGTTAATGCGATCCTAGCGGCTTGGGGCTACTCGGCTCCATGGTAGCCCAGGGCTCCCGAGAAAATTTACGTGCTTACGTCTTTGCATTTTCCCCGTCCCGAAAATCATTCCTTTAAAACACATTTATGAAAATCTCTGTTTTAACTCAAAAAGGAACATTTTTAGGAGACCGCAAACTACGCGCACTTTGATATATCCTGTACACTTTGCACGCACGTCCTTCAAACCGGAGTGGTTCCAGCGATGCGCACACGGACACTTACGATGCTCCCGGCGCGCACGAAATCATTCCAACCTCCCCATGGCGGCCGGTGTCGACGATGCACTCCGTGTCACACGTTTCAAAAAACTGTGACTTTTGGTTGGTTTTTGGTCTAGTCCGTGTCATATAGCCCAGTTGCATACCCTCGTAAAGGTCAAGCCTTAGTTCATAACGGAAGCTAAGATTTTCGCTCAAGCGAAACTCTGCCAAAATTCCGACAAGGAAAAATTGGTAGGATCTTGACTCCGACATTGACTTTGACCTTGACCCGCACAGAATGCGTAAGAGTCGAGACCGAGTCTTTGCCAAAAAATCCAAAGATCTTTCGCTCAAGCGAAGCTATGCCAAAATTCCAACAAGGAAAAATTGGCAAGATCTCGACCCGGCATTGACTTCGATTCTGACTCACGCTCGGCGTATGCAACGAAGTTCAATGTGACATCGTGTCATCCGGATTTTGCCGCCCGACCCATGCCTATTATCTTCTCGGACATTACCGAAAGTCAAAACGTCATTCGCTCAAGCGAAACTCTGCCAAAAATTTCGTTAAGGCAGAAAGACGAGACTTTCCGTGTGCCTTAACCATAATTCGCATCGCTCGTGCGTTAAAAGTTCCTATGACCCGCTAGACCCGTTAGGAGCGTTCTTTACTCTCGGTCGGTGGGATCCGCGTGCCCTATAGGACCCTCGCCCGGGGCTGTCCACCCTGGGAGGTCGAAATACAGGTGGAATACGAGGGGCTTATAGGCGTAGTGACGGAACCCACTGATCCAGGATCTAGAGTAGTTGCGAAAAAGAAGGGCAAACCCCCCCCCCTTTTCCAACCAAATAGGAATAAATAAAAGACATTGTTTTAAGTAAACTTGAACAATTAATGTAATCATAATTGCATGGTCCTATCTCTGATATCCCTAATCGAGACCTCCTCGGTCCGATTTTCGATTTTCCTATCTCAAATCCCTAATCGAGACCTCCTCGGTCCGATTTCCGTTTTTCTCTCTCGACCTTGCATGGTCAAATACCTAATTAAGACCTCCTCGGTCTGATCTCCTATCTTCCCATCTCGAACTTTCGCGGTCAAATCCCTAGTCGAGACCTCCTTGGTCCGATCTCCAATTTCTGATCTCGACCTTTCAAGGTCTCATCTTTTCCGATCAATTAGGATTAGGAGAAAATGTGTTTTAAGCAAAACTCAAGCGATAAGTGCATGTTACTTGAGCCTTCAGCCCAAACACTTACCTTCAAGTCTAAACCTTACCTACCTCCGAGTCTAAACCTTGTCTATCCCTTTCCCGCAGCGAGAAAGAAGTGGGTGAGAATACCGGGTCAGCGGCTTTTCAGTACGGAAGCCTTAGGTTCAGACAGTTCGGCATAACCGTCAGCTCAGAGAGTCAGAATGGCAGATTTGACAGAAAACGGTGAGGGTGCAGGAAATCAGATGGTTAGGAAGGAAGAGTTAGTCCTGGCTTTGGAAAATGCCCATAAGGTTCATGAGGAACAGCAAGCCATGCTTATCGACGCACTCCGTCGTCATGGAATTCAGGTAACAGTTGAGTCGAACGGTTCTCTAGTAGTGGTCGAAGATGAGACTTCAGAAACAGTGATCTCAGTCCCTTCATCCTATAACCAAGACCTTCCATCCTACAGCCAATACCTTCCCCCATCCACATACGATCCCTTGCCAAGGACCACTCCTCCTCCTCAGTCCTTTCCAACATCCCAGCTCATCAGGGCTCCATCGCCCTCAGCTCCTCAGAACGGATTGAATTTCATCACACCTGTTCCCCAGTTTCAGCAATACCTGCCAGTCTATACTCCAGCTTCACATAATCAGTTCGAGCTATGTGGCTATGTTCTGAAACCACTATACCCACCTGAATGCAATCATGAGTTGCCAAAGGATGATTCAAGTTTTCAGCTGTCACCTACCGGACTTAATGAATCCAGCCGTCAGTTTCACCAGTTTGCTACTGTGGTTCCCTCTACTGATAAGAGTCCTGTTGCGAGTTCCAGAGTCCCCGTTGACCCCCATATGGCAATATTGATGGAACAAGTGAAACGAATGCAAGAGAAGTTTGACTTCATGATGAGTATCAATACTCCCTTGACCCCAGACGTTGAACCAGGCAAGGAAATGACTCCACCAAGCATAACCCAATGCCACCAGCACCAAACAGCAACCGTACCCATATTAGCACCAGTTCCTCACAATGGAAAGAGTGTCGTAGCCTCCTTCAGCCAAATCCAACAATGGAACCAACTGGACAATGGAAATCCGAGTCTTGAGAACAACAATGTCTCCCGAAAACTCTGCAATACGGATATGCCTTTAAGCAAGATGCTGGAAGAGCTAATAAAGCCACTGGAGAATTGGAAGCCCAAGAACCCCAACGTTCAGTTAGATGAGTCTAAGCATTATCTTTTCCATCAATACCCTGGGCACGACACTGATGATTGCAGCTATTTGAGGCATGAGATCCAGAAGTTGATAGAAGACGGGAAGCTCGAGAACCTCCGTGGGCCAAAAACAGAAAGTTATGGTAAGAGGTCAATTCAGGGGGTGCAAGGTCAGAAATGTCAGCATGATTTTGGGATGCCCATGAGCAAAATTTTTGGCGATTTGGTGAAACGAGGCCTTCTCACACCTCTCGAGAATTATAAGCCGAGAAACCCAGGAAGAGTTGACAGAACCAAGTTCTGTAAGTACCACAAGCATTATGGTCACGTGACAGACAAGTGTTTGGATCTGAAGAAAGAAATTCAGTGGCTGATCTACGAAGGAAAGCTCAAGTTCCCTGGCAGTCCAACCAGCGAAGAGTAGCTAGACTAGGGTTTACTTATCCTTAAGTGAGATAAAAAAAAAATATATATATATATAGTCTCTCAGTCAACCTTCGTAGGTTCTAGTACTTTTCTTTTTCAATCAAGTCCTCCACAGACATTGTAATTAATCTTTAATTTTCTATAAAAGAGTCTTCTTCTTTTCTTGCTAGACTTAAGACATTATTTGCACACCTACATTACATTTAATGAAATGGTTTTATTTTATATGATCACTTGCATTACTCAACAATTAATCTCTCGAAATAATTCACATTCCAATTAATCGGTGTGAGAAAGTCAATCAATGCTCTCCCCATACACTTTCCTTACCCCACAAAAGGCCTCCATCAAGCCATACACTTTCCCAAACCATGTCCTCACCATCACCTTGACCAAGTCAACGACGGCGGCATTGTCAAGGGACAACAAAAGGCCACTCAGCTTCGAAAGATTGACCTCGTGTTGACGACGACCTAGGAGCCTGCCTTCGACCTCAAGGATGTCAAAGAAAATTCAAGCAGGGGCTCGCCTTGGCCCTCAAGTGCTTCAGAAAATAAAAAAAATGCAGTGCAAAAAGAGTAATATCCAGCTAGGCTGAAAATCCCAAAAAAGGGCAGTCTAGGCAAAAAACAGGGTTGCACATAAAAAAAAAGAAGAAAAAGATCTTAGTGCAAAAAGAGTAATACCCAGCTAGGCTGAAAATCCCAAAAAAAAAAAAAAAAAAAAAAAAAAAAAAAAAGAGCAGTCTAGGCAAAAAAAAACAGGGTTGCACATAAAAAAAAGAGGAGAAAAGATAGGGCCAAGGACCTAGCGTCACCAATCAAAAGCTTGATGGACAGGCAAAATTAAAGCTCGAAGAATAGATGTTGTCGATAGCAATGGAGCGGTCGAAGCAAAGGCAGAAGCATTTCATAAGCCTTTAGGCACGTGCAAATCCTTTATCCCCCAGTAAAAGACGAAAATTGGGAAGCAATTGAAACAGCCGTCCAAGAATGACTTGGTCAAGGAATCATCCCGAGGCCCATGCCTCATCATCCAACCTTCTCATCTAAGCCTTTCCACTAAAGGAACCACAAATCCCATTTCCCAAAGCCTGAAACAGTCCGGCCGAAGCCGAACTACGGCGACCTGAGCTCCTCACAATGAGAGGAACGTAGGCAACCAGAAATGGTCCGGTCATAAACACATTCAAATTCCCAAAAATTCGGTCTCATCAGTGGCCTCTTCCATAAGCATATCCAAGTTCCAGAAAACCCGGTCTCATCAAATGAAAACCCGGTCTCATCAAATGACCTCTCCCATAGACACAGTCAGATTCCAGAAAACCCGGTCTCATTAATGACCTCCCTATACACAAACCTTTCTTTCACACCAGCCAACCTTGATCTGCGACACTGGTTGACTTTCTCCTCATGATTAATAAGAATGTTTCTTCATATCGAGATTAATGGTTGAATAACCCGAACATCAATAAAGGGTTTTAAGCAATCTTGTGATCATTGTAAAATAAAACAAGTTTTCAGATGTCTTGACAAGTCTTCCTTTTCTACATCCTAGGAAAGATAGTGCTAAACACTGATTTTCTGTCAGCAGGGACTTCCATACACTTTTACAAACCTTTCTACGCTTATACTCTCCCAAAAGAGTCAAACCCAAAGCGAGTTTTGTGCCTACATCGAATAAGGCCATCGGAATAACACAAAATCGGGACCTATTCCCACCTTTCGAAAAATATGCCCCTGCATGTATAAATTCTTCTCTTCGTCCACATCTCCTTAAGGTTGACTGAGCGACTAAAGGAAATAAGAAAGTAAGTACGAAAGGATAGGTCTTCCCTCTTCTGCTACAATTCGCATTAAGGCTGCCTTGAAACTCTTCAAGTCTGGGGCTTTGCCAAGCCATTTCTTTAGACTGGGGCTTCTTTAGTCATTTTTGGGGTTTGCATCGGGTTCTTCACTAGGTCCCTAGATGGATTCAGTTTTGTTCAGATCAACCTCAGGATCACTTCCGCAATACCAATCATATTGGGATTTTCGCTAGGTCATCAGATTGGGGCTTCATTAAATCACTTCTTCAAAACCTAAGACTTTGCCTGCTCAGTTCATCCAACTGGGGCTTTGCCAGTAAAAGGATCTTTCATGGGGCTTTGCAGAAAGTTCTTCCTCAGACCGGGGCTCCAATAAGTTGCATCCATCCCTAGAAGAGAGGTTTGGTCACTTCGACATCTGCTTTAGTCTTTGGTTGCAAAAGCCTGTCAACATCAGCTTCAAATGCCAGAGTGTGAGAAAGGAACATTCGTCGAGACTCAAGGTTTAAGCCCAAGAGGGAATTCTGGTCCACGTTTGCCACATCTCAACAATAACAGCAGTTCAGTCCGCACCCAAGGGATACGACCCCACCTACTTAAAACCTGTCTTAAACAATTTCCAAGCACATTCCATATGTACATCCAGACCCAGTCCATACCATGTTTTCAAGAAAAAAAAATCACCCCTAGGCTCAAGTAACGTGTCAATTGCTAATGATAACGTTTTCTCCCAAAAGCGCCTCCGTTACTTCCGTTATAACGAGATAACGCCAGGCGACAGTTTCCTAATTGTCAAAAATCCAACTTTGGCTACCTCTATCACAGATTGAGAAGTATGCTCAAGTTTTCCAGTTATAGCTGCCTCTATCTACTCGATAGTGACGTAAGCTTTAGCTTCCTCAGGTGACAACCTCCATTAATTGTCAAAACCTCAAGGATCCTAGACATCGTTCCTAACTGTCTAGATGAAGCTTGAACTACGATCAAGGCTTGATTCCTCCGGGATACGTAGGTAGCCTTTCATAAAAGGTTCAGCCATCCGACCACTTTGGTCACCTTCTCTTTCCCCATTCCTCGATGGTGCGTAAGCTTTTGGCACATTCCTAGTAGGATTGGTTGTTTGATCTCCTAGGTCACCCCGTTTCCATCCTTATAGGAAGGGACCAAATATCTCTTTGCCATTGTCCCAAGGAGGCCAGGTAGGTGACCTCTTTTGGTCACCCAATTCCAACCTGTGTCTGCAATTCCATTCCAGTTCCAAAGGCAATAAAAAGCACAGTTCAGGCTTACTAAGTCGCGCGACATAACAAGCCAAGTCGCGCGACATGACAAGCCACATCAGACATCAGACATCAGCAGCATGCTGCATCCCCCAGGGCAATCCCCGACATGTCAATAGCTGCAAATGCCATCCATCCACTTCTCAAATGCATAAGGGAGGGTTCATTTACCCCATGTACACCCATTGCATTCATATTCAAGCCAAAAATCCATTCAAGTCATTCAATTCAATCCAAATACCATACCATTGTCATTTCATAAGTGCGTGCAACAAAAGGCTAACAATGTACATACAAAATAAAATAGGCCAAGTCCAAAAGATGTGCATAGCAAAAATAACAAGATGTGTTTTCCCTAAAAGGGTACAATAACCAAAAAAGTCATAAATATCTAGGGGGAACGGGGCTACTCTGAGTCTTCTTCATCATCCTCTCCGTCATCTTCATCCTCGCCATCATCCTCAACCTCCTCGGGCTCATCGTCGAGATCGTCAGAAGGTGCCTCATAGGCTATGGTCTCCGTGCGATAATAATCATCAAGCTCAGTGATAACAGTAGAGTCAAGCTCATAGTCTGTGGCCGTCTCAGCTCCACCATCCTCATCATCATCATCATCATCAATCTCAATGGGTGCAGTGAAGAGGCACATTTGGCCTCTTCGTCGAGGCGTCGGTCCACTAATGCCCCATTGGTGCTGCGTCATCGGTGCGGCTCTTCTTCTTTCTCGGTTGGCCAGGTGGAGAGATATCGATCGAACCACCGCGACCAGGCACCGATTCTTCCAAAAGCTCATACCTTTCGGAGCTTGCCAATCATGCCCACAGCGTCGGTATAAGCCACTGGTCAAGTGCCTGTAAGCTGAGCCGACACATTACAAGCGGACATAATAAGTGTCGAATGCGGTTCTTGATAACGAAAGAGATGCAATCAATCCAAAAGACGTAAGGAACGGTACTTACGGATCTAGAACCTCGCGGGAGCACCGGATGAGGTGAGTGCAGCGACATATCAATATGAGCTTGCCTCATGCGACCGCCACCCTGGTAATCAATACAAGTCGGGGGCAAAGGAGGTCTAGCCACATAGCCAGTCGAAGGTCCCGCACTCTGAGCACCATAACCAACCACAGTGCAGTAGGGACTGAAGATGCCTAGCCACGTACAAAGTGTAATCCCCATCCCGTGTGAAGAGATGTGCCGCCATGCCTACGATCAAAGCATCTACATTCGCCAACTGGCGAGGCAGCCACATCCTAGCTGGAGGATCATCAGGGATCTGAGCATGTCTATTGGGCCCATGTCGTCTATACACTCTCTCTCCTAAATATAAGGCGTCTCCAGACAAACCCACCAGCAGCTTGCGACACTCTGTCAAGTGCGCAGCACGATCCAAATCCAGATCGTCATAACGGCCAGTCCATGGGAACATACTCAGCCTCTGTGGAATCCCTCTCAAGCACAACAGCGTATCATGATACGAGGCCGTAATCCTGCACCTCGAACCCTCCGGTGTCCTAGTCTGTCTCCTGGCACTCTTCGTCCACCGTCTGAGAGCAGGAAAAGTGGTGGCAGGAAACTCATCCTGTATCTGCCACTCGTAACAGCCAAAATACTCGAAGGCCCAAGCCTGAAAAGAAGAGGAAGAAGTCAAAACAAGGAAAAAGGATAGAATGAAATGCGCAAAAGAAAAGAGGTCAAGATGAGAGAATACCTCAAAAGCCAGATGACAGCAAGTAAAATACTTCGCCCTCCCTCTACTGACGTCATCTAGAGCCAAATACATCTCGGCTAAACCAGCCTCACCCCAGGATAAATTCCCCACAGCATCCCAGGCTCTCAAAAGCTCCAGCAGTGAAATCAAGGCAGTAGATGCGCTGTTGATGAACAGCATGTCAGAAAAGCCTACCCATACAAAAGCCCTCGCTAATCTCTCGGCTCTCAGCCGGCTCTCAACAGGATCATCAACTACAATGTAGTCCCTACTCTGTTCCCCAACCAAGCCATGTAGCTCGCCCAACTCATATCCATTCCCCTTCTTGATCCGGGGAACAAAGCCAAGTAAACTCATAAAATCGACATCAGTGATAGGCTGGGGCTCAGCTCCCTGTGCAGGCTCCTCTATGTAGAGTGGCTCATCTATAAAAGGCAATCCTGTGATGACCGCAAAATCCAATGGCGTGACTGTCGTCTCACCCCAAGAGAAGTGGAACGAATGAGTGGTCTCCCACCAAAACTCTCTAAAGGCCCTCACCAAATCTACACTCCTCTGAGTGTCTCCAATGGCCTTCGCCATCTCAAAGAATTGCCCTAGCCCAGCAGCGTAAATCATGCCCTTAGGCGAGTCCATCTGCTCCTGGCTACCCGGCAAGCTCTGCCATAGCCTGCCAATCACCTCCGGGGAACCACGGGTGCGTAATCTCTGCAAGAAAACATGGCACAGGTATAAATATCTCATGCTATTTCTTGAAATCATCTCAAGCAAAAAATAGGTCAAAATATATCAATGTATAGCATGCATTTAGCATCACAGTTCCTAGGTCAATCCATGTTCACAGGCCAATTCATATAAAATGCATTGCAGTCTGGAAAATTCAAATCAAATCGATTTCACCCAAATCAAAAATTTTCAAAAAACCCTAGGTTGCTTACCACATCTTTCTTCCTGACATCCGAGGTATGCTCATCGAGCTGTGGGTAGAAATCTCCTCTTCGTGCTTCCGGAAGAAAGGGCCTTTGATTCCTCTGCACCCCCTTCCTTCGAGTAGCTAATTCGGCGTGTTGAGGAGCCCTTTTGGTTGGATAGAGCCTAGGAGGCATTTTCCAAATTGAATCGAACTAAAGATTGTTTGATTTCTCTCGAGCCCTCTCAAATCTCCCTCTGATGTTGCTTTCTCTCTCTTCTCGGTGTCGCCTCCCTCTCAATTTCAAGCCTAATTGAATTTTAAATGACGATTGTGCGAACATTAAATGAATCTGTCAAACTGGCCTATTATGTCGTGCGACATACTAAGCCCCTGTGGCTTGTTTTTACAATTTTGCCCCTGAAAGCTCCATTTTACAATTTTGTCCCCCGTAGGCCTCTTTTATCTTTTATGCCCCTGGCATTTCTAATCATTTTCAACCAAATTTTCCCTCCAGTGTCCCCGAGGCCTATTTTACAAATTTACCTCTGTGACTCATTTTATTTGCCCTTGGCATTTTCAATTCTATTTTCAAAAATCGGATACGTCCCGTTGCTTTATAAAAAAATTATCGGGTCCTTCCCACTTTTTTATGAAAAAATTATCGGGTACGTCCCATTTCTTTACAAAAATTATTCGGGTACGTCCCACTTTTCTTTACAAAATTTATCCGGGTACGTCCCACTTTTCTTTACAAAATTTATCTGGGTACGTCCCACCTTTCTTTACAAAATTTATCCGGGTACGTCCCACCTTTCTTTACAAAATTTATCCGGGTACGTCCCACATTTCTTTACAAAAATTATCCGGGTACGTCCCACTTTTCTTTACAAAAATTATTAAGTCCTTCCCGCTTCTCTACAAAATCCATCCTTTCTCGCGATCTCCGTTATTCCAGATTGAAGGAATAACATTTCGACCTTCTTCGCGATCTCCGTTATTCCAAGGTGAAGGAATAACATTTCGCTCTCTTTCGATCTCCGTTATTCCAAGGTGAAGGAATAACATTTCGACCTTTTTTCGCGATCTCCGTTATTCCAAGGTGAAGGAATAACATTTCGCTCTCTTTCGATCTCCGTTATTCCAAGGTGAAGGAATAACATTTCGCTCTCTTTCGATCTCCGTTATTCCAAGATGAAGGAATAACATTTCAACCTCTCTCGCGATCTCCGTTATTCCAAGATGAAGGAATAACATTTCGCTCTCTCTTTCGATCTCCGTTATTCCAAGATGAAGGAATAACATTTCGACCTCTCTCGCGATCTCCGTTATTCCAAGATGAAGGAATAACATTTCGCTCTTTCTTTCGATCTCCGTTATTCCAAGTTGAAGGAATAACATTTCGACATCTCTTTCGATCTCCGTTATTCCAAGGCGAAGGAATAACATTTCGACCTTCTTCGCAATCTCCGTTATTCCAAGTTGAAGGAATAACATTTCGACCTCTCTTTCGATCTCCGTTATTCCAAGGTGAAGGAATAACATTTCGACCTTTTTCGCGATCTCCGTTATTCCAAGGTGAAGGAATAACATTTTGCTCTCTTTCGATCTCCGTTATTCCAAGTTGAAGGAATAACATTTCGATATCTCTTTCGATCTCCGTTATTCCAAGGAGAAGGAATAACGTTTTGACCTCTATCGCGATCTCCGTTATTCCAGATTGAAGGAATAACATTTCGCTCTCTTTCGATCTCCGTTATTCCAAGTTGAAGGAATAACATTTCGATATCTCTTTCGATCTCCGTTATTCCAAGATGAAGGAATAACATTTCGCTCTCTCTTTCGATCTCCGTTATTCCATGATGAAGGAATAACATTTCGACTCAGTAAAAGCTCGAACTACGACCTGGCTTGATTCCTCCGGGATACGTAGGTAGCCTCCTGTAGGTTCAGCCAATTTGTCACATATGACGCCCCCTTTCCCCGGTGGATTCCGAACTACGATTTTGGCTTGATTCCCATCCGGGATACGTAGGTAGCCTTTCATAAAAGGTCCAGCCACTCGACCAATTTGGTCACCCAATCCGTCTCGGCATTCGCCAGATCGGATTCTTTTCTATCGACAACCCCACTCGCCCTGCAAGTGACGTTGCCGAGGGGCTTCTGTAAGTACCCAAATCTGGCTCACGCCTTCCGGTTAATTATTCCGGCAATTCCGGTAATTTTTCCGGCAATCCCGGATTTTTCTAGAGTTCCGAAACTGTTCCAAACCACCTAAGGGGAGAAGGGACTGCTTGGAGCCAAAGAAACACGTTTTTATTTTATGAGGAATTCCCTTCTAGAAGACTGCCACCTTGCATGATTCTAGAAGAATCTGGAAGTGGCTACTTATGTCGTGCGACATAATAGGCCATGAAGACTTCTAGAAGCTTGCCACCTTGCATGTTTCTAGAAGGAAAACGGTTATGGCTTGTTATGTCGTGCGACATAATAAGCCCATGCAGACAGCCTATAAATAGAGGCCTTCACCTCTCATTTTTGGGACCTCTCCTTCACCCCTCAGTACCCCTCTATAGGGAATACGCCCAGAAGCATTGCCTCTCCTCACATACCCCCTAAAACACACACTAATCCTCCAAATCACCCACCATTCAACCAATACACACACACACTTCCCACACACATCAAGAAACAAAGGTTCTCATTGAACCAAGGCTCGATCTCAGTCCCCAGAGGTTGCTGTTTGAAGGCTCCTATATCTAACTTGATATAGGGAGTCGTGGTCTTCAAGGGTAACGATTTTCTACCCTTTTCCTTCCCCTATCTTCATTATATGTGAAATCTCTATGCTAAATGCGTTAATAATGTTGTATTCTGATTAAAGGTGCATGCTTTAGTGTTATATTGCTTAGATCCATATCATTTCATGTAAAGGCTCCGGCTTGACTTGGTTTTGCATGAACACTCGAGATGAGTGTGGATCCCGCATATCCACACCCTCTTGAGGTGTTCACCATTGACAAACTTGCTCTCTGAGATCTGTTTATGAAGTAACTTGGTCATATTGGTGCCTTGATACCTCTGCAAATCCCAGCTGAAAGGTCTCTGCAAAGTGGCTAGTTATGTCACGCGACATAGACAGCCTATGTCACGCGACAAACATGGCCAGTTTGCAGAAACTTCATATTTTCAAGCTGTAATCTGATTTTAACCCTCATCATGCTATAATCGGATGTCTATCTGCAATTTAGATAGTCTCTTCATACATAAAATGACATCTTTTCATTAAAATATCATTTTCATACATAAAGGTGCATCCTTTGCACCTAAAGCCCATTTTCATGCATTAAAATCATTCTTTTTGCATAAAAATTGCATCCTTTGCATTCAAAATCTCTTTTCACAATAAAGATGCATCCTTTGCACCCAAAAACTCATTTTCATACATAAAAATGCATCTTTTGCTTTCAAAATAACATCTTTATGCATCATTTGTACCTCAAATGCTATTTTTCCCATAAAATTGCATCCTTTGCATAAAAATCATGTCTTTATGCATCCTTTGCAACCCAAAAATGTCATTTTTTACTAAAAATGTCATTTTTACATACATTCCCTCATGTCCCCATTAGCAACCTTGGAACGGACCGGTGTAAAAGATCCTATCTTTACATCGTTCCTTCCATAAAAGGTTTCATAATTTCTTTAGAAAGGGACAACCTTGAACCCTATATCTCCGATTATCACTTAAGATGAGTATGAAGCATCTATATGAGCTTGACCATCTTAAAGTGTAGGATTGATGGGCTAAGGACCCTCCTTTTCTAAAGAACCTCATCTTTGACTATAAAGAGAGTCATTCTCTCGATCATGCAAAGTCCCGAGGTTAAAAATGCAATGATCACAAGTCCAAGATGAGGACGGGATCATAATCCCGAATACATAAAATTCCATGGAATCTCGAGCGACAACCAATAAATGGTTTGTACGTCCGGAAGACAACTTGGGACATTCCCCCCTATTTTCAAGCACATGCACACAAAAAAGCACGCAAGCAAGCACGATTAATGAAATCTTGGGAGACTTGCTCCGGCAAGGCACCTTGGGTGAACGACGATCCGTTCTTTCCAAGGGGTAACTTAACCTCCGAACCCATAAAACCTTTTTTTCAAAGTTTTGAGGTAATCAAAATGGCGTGGCGACTCCGTTTTTCAAATTAAACCGGATGTCTTCAAACTCGCGTGAATTTCCAATACACGAAATTTGGGACACATTCACAATGACTAAAAGATATTTACATATTTAACAATGTCCTTTATCAAATACGAATCAAAATCTTTGATAAAAAAAGTCATAAAATCTACTTACCAAACTTATCAATTGGATTCAAATTAGGGAAGTCAATATTCTCTAAAATCATACTCTTTCATATTTGTTTAAATGATTGTTATGTATGTTTTATTGAAGCCTGTATTTTGTACTTTTATAATTGAAAGTATCAACTTTTTGATATGTTATAGTTGTTAAGGGGTACTTTCTCATTTTTTTTATTATAATTGTAAAATAGTTTTGTACCAAATTTTGAAGAAAATAAAGTATCAATGAATCTCGAAAATTATGAACATTAAAATATGGCAAAATATGGCGTAAATGCAAAATAATTTGAATTGAAGCTTTCTTTTCTAAGTTGTGATAATTTGGTTCATTTTTTATTAAATTTATCAAATTATTATAAAGATACAACATATTAATGAGGGTGTTCCAATTGATAGAGCAATTTAATAAAGTTATTTAATGAAAGATTGAAAATGTATCTAGTACTCCCTCCGTTTCGTATTACCTTATCAAGTTGCTACAGTAGCAAGTCAACAGAGATGAATTTTGATCAAATATTAATATCAATCTATTCATTCTAATGAAATTTTAATAATTGTTATTGATAAATAATTTGGTTATTTTATGGATAACATTTTTTAGATTTTTATTATGATAAGTAAATTAATATTAAAGTTTGGTCAAAGTTGAACTCGATTGACTGAGTTCAAAATAACCGGGGAAGGTAATATAGGACGGAGGGAGTATCTATTATGTATAGGTGCAAGTTTGGAAGAGAAATGAGTGAACTCAAGTGCTCTAATATAGATAGACTAGTAAAAGCCCGTGTTCGAGGATACGCTTTTTTTTTTCAATTTAAAAAAAAAAATTTTAAGGGCAAAATGGGAAAGGGACAACTTAGTGAGGGCAAAATGGGAAATTTGGCCATTGAAACTGTTCATTGTACTGTAGATAGTGGAGGTGTAATTTATACTATAGATAGATGTTCTCGGGTTAATTAGTGATATGATAGAAATTAAATAACAGCGATGGAAAATGCCTTACAAATCCACTGTTCATGTAGTGTAGTGGGATAACCACGTGCTATGTTGAGTGCTGAGAGAGAAAAAGATTAAGGGCTGTTTGGTTCGATGAAAAAAAAGTGAATGGATGGAATGGTCAATGAAATTGAATTTCTGAAGGAATTGAAATGGAAAAAAACTGGTCAAGCTCTTCCGTTTGGTTGGCACGGAATGGAATGAAATTGTCATTCAATTCCTTGACAAATCATGTTTGGTTTGAAAATACAAATTATAGGAATGGAATGAAAGCATATAAAATGTCCAATTTACACTTCTTTAAGAAAATGGGGGCAGGGGGGAGGTGGGGGGTGGGGGAGGGGGGTAGGCAGGGGTCTTTTAAAAAAAAAAAATTCGTGGGGGTGGTAGGGCGGGGTGGTTGGGACGGGGAGGGGTAGGCAGGGGTCTTTTAAAAAAATAAAAAATTCGTGTGGGTAGGGGGGTAGGTGGGGGTGGTATGGCAGGGGCTGGATGGGAGGGGGGGGGAGTAGGCAGGGGTCTTTTAAAAAAAAATCGTGGGGGTGAGGGGGTAGGTGGGAGTGGGGGTTGGGTGGGGGTGGTAGGGCAGGGGCTGGATGAGAGGGGGGGGGGTTAGGCAGTGGTCTTTTAAAAAAAAAATTGTGGGGTGGGGTAAGGCAGGGGCTGGGTGGGGGTGGGTAGGCAGGGGTAGGGATGGTTTGGGTTTTGGGGTATTTTGGTCAAAATAAAAATTTTACAATTTCATTGTCAAAGGAATTGTGCATTCCTTCCATATATGGAGGGAATGACCAATTCCTTCCTTCGATGGAATTAGCCATTCCGAAAGAATAAAAAATTTAAACCAAACACGGGAATGGAATGGGTCAAACGAAATTGATCATTCCATTCCATCGGCGGAATGATCAATTTCGTGAACCAAACGGACCTAAGAAAACATGAAGAGAACTGCACCATATTATGAACGCATTTTGTTTCTCTTCACACTCACTTTATGATACAGCGAACTAAGGTTATATGATAAACTTAGGAATGACTGAACGGAATTGAGAATACAAGACGGGAATTGAACCCTCTAATAAATAATTGCTCACAACAATATTATTTTCATAAATCAAAATCAAAGTCTGAATCAAATAACACCCTAACACTCCTATTTATATTACTACTGAAGAGTCCTAATAAAAGAAATAATCATAACTGAATCTTTTAAAACTAAATAAAATATTCTTGACATCTTGTGAAATCTTGCCTCCTTTCATATTCTGAGATCTTGCCCATTCTGACCGACCCCCTTTCCATAATTGCTCCTCCTGTCTATACCTGTACCATTCTCCCCTTCTTAGAAAAATTCGATCACGAATTTTGAGTGTCGTAACGGGAAAGACTGTTCGAAATTTATCTTTTAATCGACGACGAATTGTATACTTCCTTCCTTTTATCCCGACATCCATCCAATCACATCATTGGAACGATACAAAGAACTCACTAAGTAATTTCTGAATGATGTATCGAGCAAAAGAATGGGGCACATACGTGTCAAACGGATCTTCATACGGAGACAAAATCATGGTTTCAAAATTCCACACCAAATCAACATGTTGGCCTTCAGAGGCAATATATGCCACGTCAAGTATGTGTGATCCCAGGCCGCAGCTCGGTATGTCCAGGTCGCAGCTCTGAATTCCCAGGTCGCCTCTCGATCCTCCCAGCTTCAGCCCACTGCTCGCCAGGCGCCCGCCTGGCTGCACATGGGGCGGTCGCCTCACTCCCAGAAGACTGCCCCTGTTTCGTTGTTGCCGCCGGCCGCCGTCATCCCCTGTGCCGCAGCCGCCTTGGGTGTTCCGCCTTGTCAATTACGTGAGTTGTCACAACATGACAAATCTCGCAATCACAGGTATCAAACACCGGTGGTATAGACCAATCAACAAACTTTTCAGGCTGTGTCTTACCCTCTAAATCCGGAATCTCGGTCTTCATGTCGCCGATAACCCAAGAAGGATATGTCCACTTCCTGTCACCAAGTTCATGATCCCTAGCGGAGGGATTGGTCACCGCTACACCCTCTTCATCAGACGATATGTCTGAATCCAAGTCCTCCAACCGCGCTAGTTGTCGTTGGATTCGTCGACCCTCCACCCGATCAAAGTATCGTTGGAGTTCTCGAATCTCGGAATGCAACAAACGAAGTTTGAGATCCTGAATCTTTCTTCGCAGTTCGTCCTTCTCGATTTCATATAGTTCATGTTCGTGATGGGGATCGTATTCCTGGGGATCCGCTTCACGAACCCTACTACGAACACCATGAACACCACAACCACGCCTTCGTTCAGCCATCAATTCGACCAGGAAACTGATACCAAATGATACAGCGAACTAAGGTTATATGATAAACTTAGGAATGACTGAACGGAATTGAAAATACAAGACGGGAATTGAACCCTCTAATAAATAATTGCTCACAACAATATTATTTTCATAAATCAAAATCAAAGTCTGAATCAAATAACACCCTAACACTCCTATTTATATTACTACTGAAGAGTCCTGATAAAAGAAATAATCATAACTGAATCTTTTAAAACTAAATAAAATATTCTTGACATCTTGTGAAATCTTGCCTTCTTTCATATTCTGAGATCTTGCCCATTCTGACCGACCCCCTTTCCATAATTGCACCTCCTATCCATACCTGTACCACTTTATTAAGTTTGTTTTTTATTCATTAAATACCGAGAGATAATTCTCATTAACTGTCTTGGGAGTTATAAAAAAATAACTCTCAATCCGTTATTTTCAAAAAGAAGGGAATTAAACATTTCTATATGTATGTCAACTTTCTTTGTTGATCCGAAGGAACAATCTGAGAGAGAGAGGTTTGATTTGATCATGGAAGCCCCAGAATCTGCTCTAAAAGTATTAATGTTGCCATGGCTTGCCCATGGACACATATCACCATATTTAGAGCTAGCCAAAAGACTTACAAAAAGAAACATTTTCATCTACCTTTGCTCCACCCCAATCAACCTCCAATCCATTGCAGGAAAACTTGAAAGTTACTCTGCCTCCATCCAACCTGTGGAGCTCCACCTCCCATCATCACCGGAGCTCCCACCACACCTCCACACCACCAACGGCCTCCCACCGCACCTCACGAAAACTCTTTGTGATGCCTTCCAAAGGTCACTGCCTAACTTGTCTGATATTCTCAAGAAAATCAATCCGGATATTGTAATACATGAACTTATGCATCCTTGGGTGGGAGAATTGGCTTCCTCCCTTAACATTCCATCAGTTGACTTTCTAACTTCTGGCGCAACCACTGTTTCCTTTTTTATGCATATGATGAGAAATCCAGGTAGTTTTTATTTATTTTTAAAAATTAGGTATTTATTAAATGAATTAATTAATCTATTATTATAAGAGAGACATTGAAAAGGCATTTAGTGGGAATGACCCTTGAAATTTCATTATGAAAAGAAATATCGTATCTTTAATCTAAAGCTCTTTACTTAAAAACCATTTTCTAAAATTATTTTTGGAGTCATATGTTGTAGGCAAAAAAGAATAATAAAATAACGGGCCATTATCATGGATGACTAGATTTATTGATTAAATTGTCTATCATTCAAAGGTATGGGACCTCAATAATGGTGAGAATGGTTTGTCAATTTCTTTTATTTACCACTATATTTTTATCACTAGAAAAAAAAAAAAAAAAGAATTATACCTACAATGGATGTCGTTTTGAAAGGTATATTTTAGTTCAAAATACTTGTCGTTTTTTTGGTCTTAAACTTTTAAATCTCAATTTTACCCCTATGTTAAAATTTGTTTCATAGATTCAATTGTATTTTATGAGTGTAGTAATGAATGAGAGAGAAATAATTAACGGGGATTCTTGATAGTTAAATTATAAAGTTGGGGTGATAATTTCATTCTTTAAAACATGTGAAAACCTTCAAACAACATCTATTTTCAACCGGATGAAATAGTTATTTTAATTTTCTAAAATTTATGATATGAATTATAATTTTAATTAGTTTTTTAATTAGTCCTTTTTATTTAGAACTAACTTGGACACATTCCTTTGTGATAATAATAGCGAAAAGAATAAATACAGCCTTACTATCATCCAAACATATCTACATCTTTGGGGGGGACAAGTTCAATATTTTGGTCTTTGTTTGATGCAATTGCAGGTGTTGAATACCCTTTTCCCGGCATATATCTCCATGATTTTGAGAAAATCAAGATTTTTGCCCAGGCTAAATCTGCTGGAGATGACTGGAATAACAAACACCATTCAATTGAAAGCCCAAAGACATCTTGTAATATCACATTGATTAAAAGCTTTAGAGAACTAGAGGGTGAAGCTATCGAATATTTTTCGCTCCTGATCAAGAAGAAGGTATTGCCAGTTGGTCCTCTAACAGAAGAACCTATCAACAAATCAAACAACGATAATGCCAAAGTCATAGAGTGGCTTAACAAGAAAGAGAAATGCTCAAGTGTGTTTGTTTCATTTGGAAGTGAATGTTTCTTGTCAAAGGAAGAGATGGAGGAAATAGCATATGGGTTGGAATTGAGTGAAGTTAACTTCATATGGGTTGTTAGGTTTCCTAAAGAAGAAGGAAAAGAGGAAATTAGGGTTCTTGAGGAGAAATTACCAAAAGGGTTCCTAGAGAGAGTTGGGGAGAGGGGAATGGTCTTGGAGGGATGGGCCCCACAAGTGGAGATATTAAGCCATGAGAGTGTTGGAGGGTTTGTGAGTCATTGTGGATGGGGTTCAGTAATGGAAGGTGTGAAGATTGGGGTTCCTATTATAGCCTTACCTATGCATCTGGATCAGCCTCTCAATGCTAGGCAAATGGTTCAGGTTGGTGTTACTGTGGAGGTTGTAAGGGACAAAAATGGGAAAATTCAAAGGGAAGAGATTGCTAAAGTTATAAGACAAGTGGTGGTTGACGAAAGTGGGGATAAAGTGAGAAGGAAAGTAAGGGAATTGAGTGAGAAAATAATGTTAAAAGGGGACAAAGAGATAGATGTGATAGTAAAGGAAATGAGACGTATATCCGAGGAGAATAAAGGCCACAATGACTAGACTACTTTCATAAATGATATATTCTTTTTCAAATAGATTGTTTATTTCTTTAATAAAATTGGTTCAAGACTGGATAGTTTTTTGCATTCATACACAGAGGAGCTTCGCTACGCACGAGGATGCTTTGATGCAGCGGAATGTCTTCTTCTTTTTGCGGACTGTCTTCTTCTTTTTGGACAAAATTTTCAAAAAAAAAGAAATATACCATTTTTCTCTTTTATTATTCTTTTTCCATGAGATTCAAATATGTAATTTTGTGTGCTTTTCCATTAACTATGTACAAAGGTTTAATCTCATGAAATTTGATGTAATGCGCACTATGAATTATATAACACATGTGTTATATATCTCTATATTCTCTGAAAGTTTCGTGTAGCTAGAAAACTTAGATCACGCAACAGGCAAAGGATGTGAGTACAGATGTGTCAGAAGCCCCTCGGCAACGTCACTTGCAGGGCGAGTGGGGTTGTCGATAGAAAAGGATCCAATCTGGCGAATGCCGAGACGGATTGGGTGACCAAGTTGGTCGAGTGGCTGGACCTTTTATGAAAGGCTACCTACGTATCCCGGAAGAATCAAGCCAGGCCGTAGTTCGGAATTAGGATCCGCTGGGGGAGGAAGAAGAGAAACTGGTCTCTTGCTGGGGAAATAGAAGAGAAAATGACCTAGGAGGTCAAGCAATTGATCCTATTGGGGATATGCTAGGAGTGACCAAGGTGGTCGGATATCTGAACCTCTATGAGGGGCTGCTTTATCACTGAGGAGTGACAAAGAAACAGGGTGACCAAAGTGGTCGAATGGCTGGACCTTTTATAAAAGGCTACCTACGTATCCCAGAGGAATCAAGCCTTGATCGTAGTTCAAGCATCACTAGATAGTTAGGAACGATGTTTAGGATTCTTGAGATTTTGACAATTAATGGAGGCTGTCACCTGATTGACAATTACTGGAGGATGTCACCTGATTGACAATTACTGGAGGATGTCACCTGATTGACAATTACTGGAGGATGTCACCTGATTGACAATTACTGGAGGATGTCACCTGATTGACAATTACTGGAGGATGTCACCTGATAGACAATTACTGGAGGATGTCACCTGATTGACAATTACTGGAGGATGTCACCTGATTGACAATTACTTGAGGATGTCACCTGATTGACAATTACTGGAGGATGTCACCTGATTGACAATTACTGGAGGATGTCACCTGACATTATTTCATTCTAACGGAAGCTAAAGCTTAGGGTACTATCTCTTTTATGACGGAGATAGAGGAAGCTAAAGCTTGGAAAAACTTGCTTGGAAAAACTTGAGTGTACTTCTCAATCTCTTTCGAATTAGAGATATGGGTATCTTAAGTTTGAAAAACTTGAGTATACTTCTCAATCTCTTTCGAATCAGAGATATGGGTACCTTAAGATAGAAAAACTTGAGTATACGTCTCAATCTCTTTCGAATCGGAGATATGGGTAACTAAAGATAGAAAACTTGAGTATACGTCTCAATCTCTTTCGAATCAGAGATATGGGTAACTAAAGATAGAAAAACTTGAGCATACGTCTCAATCTCTTTCGAATCAGAGATATGGGTAACTAAAGATAGAAAACTTGAGCATACGTCTCAATCTCTTTCGAATCAGAGATATGGGTAACTAAAGATAGAAAAACTTGAGCATACGTCTCAATCTCTTTCGAATCAGAGATATGGGTAGCTAAAGCTAGATGACATTATTTCTTTATGACGGAAATAACAGAGACTAAAGAAGTAAGAAGGACTCGATGATTTTTGTAAAGAAAGTAGGACGTATCCTGATAATTTTTTGTAAAAGAAGTGAATTAAAAATGCCAAAGGCAAATAAAATGCCACAGGGGTAAATTTGTAAAATAAGCCTCGGGGCACTGGAGGGAAAATTTAATTGAAAATGATTGGAAATGCCAGGGGCAATAAAAGGGTAAAAGAGGCCTACGGGGGGACAAAATTGTAAAATGGAGCCTTCGGGGGCAAAATTGTAAAAATCACCATTAATGGGCTTAGTATGTCGCACGACATAACAGCCCCGCGGGACAGAATCATTAAAAACACGCACGGCCGCCATTTGAAATTCAATTGGACTTGAAATTGAGAGGGAGGCGACGGAGAAGAGAGAGGGCGAACATCGAGAGGGAGATTCGAAGGAAATCGAGAGAAATCCAAGCACTTCTCGTCCGATTCAATTGAAGAATGCCTCCTAGGCTCTATCCAACCAAGAGGGCTTCTCAACATGCCAACTTAGCTACTCGAAGAAAGGGGGTGCAAAGGAATCAACGGCCGTTTCTTCCGGAAGCACCAAGAGGAGATTTCTACCCACAGCTCGATGAGCATACTTCGGATGTTCGGAAGAAGGAAGAGGTAAGAAACCTAGGGTTTTTTGAAAATTTCTTTCAATTTGGGCGAAATTGATTTGAACTGAATGCCTTCAGACTGGGCTTATGAATTAAATCATGAACTGCATGAAATCATAGATTGATCTCGGGAGGTGTAATGCATGCCATTCATTGATCTGTTTTGACCCATTTTTGCTTGAGATGATTTTCAGAAATAGCACGAAATATTAATACTTGTGCCATGTTTTCTTGCAGGGATTGCGCACCCGTGGCTCCCCTGAGGTGATTGGCAGGCTATGGGATAGCTTGTCGGGTAGCCAGGAGCAGGTGGACTCGCCTAAGGGCATGATTTACGCTGCCGGGGCTAGAGGCAATTTTTGAGATGGCGAAGGCCATCGGGGGCCCTCAGAGGAGTGTGGATCTGGTGAGGGCATTCAGAGAGTTCTGGTGGGAGACCACTCACTCGTTTCACTTCTCTTGGGGTGAGACGACGCCACTCCGCTGGACTTTGCGGTCATCACAGATCGCCCTTTACGGATGAGCCGCTCTACATGAGGAGCCTGTACAGGAGTTGAGCTGACCTGCACTCTATTGCCGATGATGATTTTATGGGCTTACTTGGTTTCGTTCCTCGGATCAAGAAGGGGAATGGATATGAGTTGGGGGTGCTACATGGCCCGATTGAGGGGCGTGAGCAGTGGGACTACACCGTGGTAGATGATCCCGTTGAGAGCCTACCGAGAGCCGAGAGATTGGCTAGAGCTTTTGTATGGGTGGGCTTTTCCGACATGCCGTTCATTAACAAACATCTACCGCCTTGGTTTCACTATTGGAGCTTTTGAGAGCACGGGATACCGTCTGAATCTGTCCCGGGGGAGGCAGCTTAGCCGAGATGTACTTGGCCCTAGATGATGTCACCGTAGGGAAGGCGAAGTACTTCACTCACGCTTTCATCCGGCTTTCGAGGTATTCTCTCACCTTGATCTCTTTTCTTTTGTGCATTTCATTATATCCCTTGTTTTCCCTGTTTTGACTTCTTCTTCTCCTTTTCGTGCTTGGGCCTTCGAGTACTTTAGGTCATTATGAGTGGCGGATACAGGATGAGTTTCCTCGCCACCACTTTTCCCGCTCTTCGTCGGTGGACAAAGAATGCCAGAAACAGACCTGACACCGGAGGGTTCGAGGTGCAGATCACGGCCTCGTATCATGATACGCCGACATGCCCGAGAGGGATTCCACTGAAGGCCGAGCTTGTTCCCCGGACCGGCCGTTACGATGACTCCGGATTTGGATCATGCCGCGCACTTGACAGAGTGTCGCAAGCCGCTAGTGGGCTTGTCTCTGAGACGCCTTGTATCTAGGAGAGAGAGTGTATAGACAAAGCATGGGCCGAATAGGCACGCTCGGATCCCCGATGATCCTCCGGCTAGATGTGGGCCGCCGCCGCCGGGCGAATGTAGATGCTCGATTGTAGGCATGGCAAAGACATCTCTACACACGGGAGGGGGACTATACTTTGTACGTGGCTAGACATCTTCGATCCCCACGCACTGTGGTTGGTTATGGCGCTCATAGCGCGGGGCCTTCGACTGGCTACGTGGCTAGACCTCCTTTGCCCCCGACTTTCATTGATTATCAGGGTGGCGGTCGCATGAGGCGAGCCCATATTGATATGTCACAGACTCACCCTCATCTGGTGCTCCCGCGAGGTTCTAGATCTGTAAGTATTACTCCTTACGTCTCTTTGGATTGCTTGCATCTCTTTTTTTTTTTTTTTGTTATCAAGAAACTGTATTTTGACACTTGTTATGTCTGCTTGTAACAGGTGTCAGCTCAGGCTTACAGGCACTTGACCAGGGCATATACCGGCGCTGTGGGCATGATTGGCAAGCTCCAGAAAGACATGAGTTTCTGGAAGAATCGTCTGCCGGTCACGGGGTTCGATTGATATCTCTCCACCTCGGTCAACCGAGAAGGAAGAAGAGCCGCTCCGATGACGTGGGCACCCCGGCCGGGAGCACTAGAGGACCGACGCCTGACAAAGATCGCAAATGTGCCTCTTTACGCACCCATTGAGATTGACGATGATGATGATGAGGATGGGGAGCCGAGACGGCTACGGCTCACGAGCTTGACTCTACCGTTATCACCGAGCTCGACGACTACTATCGCACGGGGACCATAGCCTACGAGGCACCTTCGGACGACCCTGATGATGAGCCAGAGGAGGCTGAGGATGACGACGAGGATGGAGACGAGGGAGAGGATGATGGAGATGGTGATGGAGAGGATTCAGAGTAGCCCCCTTCCCCCTTAGACATTTATGCCTTTTGGTTATTGTACCCTTTTAGGGAAAACATGTCATTTATTTTTGCTATGCACATCTTTTGGACTTGGCCTATTTCATTTTGTACGTACATTGTTAGCCTTTTGTTGTACGCACTTATGAAATAACAATGGTATGGTATTTGGCTTGAATATGAATGATTTGAATGGATTTTTGGCTTGAATATGAATGCAATGGGTGTACATGGGGTAAATGAACCCTCCCCTATGCATCTGAGAAGTGGATGGGTGGTATTTGCAGCCTATTGACAAGTCGGGATTGCCCTGGGGAGAACAGGAAGTTGCTGATGTCTGATGTCTGCTGTGGCTTGTTATGTCGCACGACATGGCTTGTTATGTCGCGCGACTTAATAAGCTCCGAATCGTGCTTTTCATTTCCTTTGGAATCGGAATGGAACCGCAACACAGTTGGAATTGGGGGATCAAAGAGATCACCTACCTGGCCTCCTTGGGACAATGGCAAAGAGATATTTGGTCCCTTCCTATAAGGATGGAAACGGGGTGACCTAGGAGGTCAAACAACCAATCCTTCATAGGAATGTTCCAAATCAAAAGGGGTGACCCATATGGTCATAAAATTGGACTTTTATGAAAAGCTTACGCACCATTGGAGAATGGAGAAGGGAAAAGGTGATCAATGTGGTCGGATGGCTGAACCTTTATGAAAGGCTACCTACGTATCCCGGAGGAATCAAGCCTTGATCGTAGTTCAAGCATTACCTAGACAGTTAGGAACGATGTCTAGGATTTTCGATGTTTTGACAATTAGGAAACTGTCGCCTAGAGTTATCTCGTTATAACGGAAGTAACGAAGGCGCTTTTGGGAGAAAACGTTATCATTAGCAATTGGCACGTTACTTGAGCCTAGGGATGATTTTTCTCTTGGAAACATGGTAGGGACTGGGTCAGGATGTACATATGGAATGTATTTTGGAATTGTTTAAGACGGGTTTCAAACAAGTGGGGTTGTATCCCTTGGGCGCGGACTGAACTGTTGTTATTGCTGTGGACTAGAATTCCTTCTTGGGCTGAGACTGGGTTTAAACCTCGGGTCTCGGTGAATGTTCTTTTCTCACACTCTAGCATTTGAAGCTGATGCTAACAGATGTCGAAGTGACCAATCCTCTCTTCTAGGGATGGATGCAACTTATCGAAGCCCCGGTCTAAGGAAATACTCTCTGCAAAAGCCCCATATCTTGTTGAAGTAAGGAAAGATCCTTTCATTGGCAAAACCCCGGTGGCAAAGCCCCTACTGGACAAACCGAGTAGGCGAGGTCTTGGTGAAGCCCCTGGTCGATGACCTAGCGAAAATCCCAATATGATTGGTACATGGAAGTGATCCCGAGGTTGATCTCGAACAAAACCGAATTCATCTAGGGACCTAGTGAAGAACCCGATGTGATCCCCAAAAATGGCTAAAGAAGCCCCATTTTAAAGGAAGGCTTTGACAAAGTTTCGAGGCAGCCCTAATGCGAATTGTAGCGTAAAAGGGAAAACCTATCCCTTTTTTTTTTTTTTTTTTTTAGTCAATCACCAACCTTAAGAAGATGTGAAAGAAAAGATTCTTAGAAATTTATACATGCAGGGGCATATTTTTCGAAAGATGGGAATAAATCCCGATTTTGTGTTATTTTGATGGCCTTATTTCGACGTAGGCACGGAACTCGCTCTGGGTTTGACTCTTTTGAGAGAGTATAAGCGTAGAAGGGTTTGTAAAAGTGTATGGAAGCCCTCGCCGACGTAAAATCGTTGTTTAGCACTATTTTTCCTAAGATGTAGAAAGAGAAGACTTGTCAAGACATCTGAAAACTTGTTTTATTTACGATGATCACAAGATTGCTTAAAACCCTTTATTTTGTTCGGGTTATTCAACCACTAATCTCGATATGAAAAAAAACATTCTTATTAATCATGAGGAGAAAGTCAACCAGTGTCGTGGATCAAGGTTGGCTGGTGTGAAAGAAAAGTTTGTGTATAGGGAGGTCATTGATGAGACCGGGTTTTCTGGGTTTTGACTGTGTCTATGGGAGAGAGGTCATTGATGAGACCGAATTTTCTGGAATTTGAATATGCTTATGACCGGACCATTGCTGGTTGCCTACGTTCCCCTCATTGTGAGGAGCTCAGGTTGCCGTAGTTCGGCCTTGGCCGGACTGTGTTTGGGAAATGGGATTTGTGGTTCCTTTAGTGAAAAGGCTAGGATGAGATGATGAGGCGTGGGCCTCGGGATGATTTCTTGACCAAGTCATTCTTGGACGGCTGCTTCTGATTGCTTCCTCTTTCATTGGGGGAGAAAGAATTTGCACGTGCCTAAATGCTTCTGTTTTTGCTTCGACCGTCCCATTGTTATCGACAACTTTTATTTTCTGAGCTTTGGTCTTGCCTGTCCGTCAAGCTTTTGATTGGTGACGCTGGGTCCTTGGCCTCATTTTCTTTTTATTTTTATGTGCAACCTCGTTTTTTGCCTAGACTCCGCCTTTTGGGATTTTCGCCTAGCCGGGTATTACTCTTTTGCACTACATTTTTTTCCTTTTTTTTTTATATATGTGCAACCCCGTTTTTGCCTAGACCGCCCTTTTTTTGGGATATTCAACTTAGCCGGGTATTACTCTTTTTGCACTACTTTTTTTTTTTTTTTTTTTTTTTTTTTTAAAGCACCCGAGGACCAAGGCGAGCCCTCGCTTGAACATTCTTGATACCCTTTGAGGTTGCCGGCCGACACGGGGTCAATCTTTTGAAGCCGAGTGGCCTTTTGTCAGTCCCTTGATGTTGTCAAATGCCCGCTATCGACTTGGTCAAGATGAAGGTGGGGGCATGATTGGGAAAGTGTATGGCTTTGATGAAGGCCTTTTGCGGGGTGAGGAAAGTGTGTGGCTTGATGGCATTAGTTGACTTTCTCACACCGATTAATCAGAATGTTAATTATTTCGAGAGATTATTTGTTGAGCAATGCAAGTGATCATATAAAATAAAACCATTTCATTAAATTTAATGTAGGTGTGCAAATAATGTCTTAAGTCTAGCAAGAAAAGAAGAAGACTTTTTTATAGAAAATTGAAGATTCAATACAATGTCCGTAGAGGACTTAATTGAAAGAAAAAAATACTAGAACCTACGAAGGTTGACTGAGAGACTATTTTTCTTTTTCTCTCTTTTTCTTTTATACTTAAGGATAGGTAGACCCTAGTCTAGCTACTCTTCGCGGGTTGGACTGGCAGGTAACTTGAGCTTTCCTTCGTAGATCAGCCACTGAATTTCCTTCTTCAGATCCACACACTTGTCTGTCGCATGACCATAATGCTTGTGGTACTCACGTAACTTGGTCCCGTCAACTCTACTTGGATTTCTTGGCTTATAATTCTCGAGAGGTGAGAAGGCTTCGTTTCACCAAATCATCGAAAACTTTGCTCATAGGCATCCCAAAATCATCAGCCGACGTTTCGACCTTGCTCTTCTTGAACCGACCTCTTACCGTAACTTTCGTTTTTGGCCCACGGAGGTTTTCAAACTTCCCATCTTCTATCAACTTCCTCGGATCTCATACTTCAAAGAGGTGCAATTGTCGTTGTTGTGCCCATGGTATTGATGGAAAAGACAATACTTGGACTCATCCAACCGAATACCGGGGTTCCCGGGCTTCCAATTTTCCAAAGGGCTTTATGAGTTTTTCTTTCATTAGCTCTTCCGTAATCTTGCTTAAAGGCATCTCTCGCATCGTCAAAGTGAAAGGAGCGAGGTTTTTGGGAAACCTTGTTGTTCTCAAGACTTTGATCTTCACCGTCCAATTGGTTCCACCGTTGAATTTGGTCAAGGAAGCTACAACACCCTTTTCTTTGTGAGGGACTCGTGCCGAGCCAGTACGGTTGCCGCTTGGTACCGGTGGCATTGGGTTACACTTGGTGGAATCATTTTCGTACTTGGCTCAACATCTTGGGTCAAGGGAGTATTGATACTCATCATGAGGTCAAGCTTCTCTTGCATCTCGTTGTACTTGTTCCATCAATATTACCACATGGGGGTCAACGGGACTCTCGGGTTACCGGAACCGGCAACAGACTTGTAGTAGCAAACCGACGGCTGAATTCATTAATTCCTAGGTGACAAACAAAACTCGGATCATCCTTTCGCAACTCATGATCGCATTCAGCGAGTATAGGGGCTTCGTAACATAGCCACATATCTCAAACCGATTATGTGAGGTTGGAGCATAAACTCGGCGTGTATTGCCGAATGTGAGAGACAAAGGGGTGAAGCCCAATCCGTTCTGAGGAACTGAGGGCAATGGGGTCCTGATGAGCTGGGATGTTGGAAAGGACTGAGGAGAAGTGGTCCTTGGCAAGGGATCGGACCGAGGAGGTCTCGATTAGGGATATGGCCATGAAGGGTCAAGATAGAAAATCGGAAATCGGACCGAGGAGGTCTTGATTAGGGACATGATCATGAAAGGTCAGGACAGGGAATCGGAAATCGAACCGAGGAGGTCTCGATTAGGGATATGACCATGAAAGGTCGGGACAGGAAAATCAGAAATCGGACCGAGGAGGTCTCGATTAAGATTTGACCATGAAAGGTCGAGACAGGAAAATCAGAAATCGGACCGAGGAGGTCCCGATTAAGATTTGACCATGAAAGGTCGAGATGGAAAATCTGAGATCGGACCGAGGAGGTCTCACTAGGGCTCACCATGAAAGGTCGGGATAGAAAATCGGAAATCGGACCGAGGAGGTCTCGATTAGGGTTTGACCATGAAAGGTCGGGATAGAAAATCGGAAATCGGACCAAGGAGGTCTCGATTAGGGTTTGACCGTGAAAGGTCGGAACAGAAAATCGGAAATCGGACCGAGGAGGTCTCGATTAGGATTTGACCATGAAAGGTCGGAATAGAAAATCGGAAATCGGACCGAGGAGGTCTCGATTAGGGTTTGACCATGAAAGGTCGAAATAGAAAATTGGAAATCGGACCGAGGAGGTCTCGATTAGGGTTTGACCATGAAAGGTCGGAATAGAAAATCGGAAATCGGACCGAGGAGGTCTCGATTAGTGGTTATCGTGAGATAGGAAAATGCAATTATGATTACATTAATTGTTCAAATTTACTTAAAACAATGTCTTTTATTAATTTCTATTTGGTTGGAAAAGGGGTTTGCCCTTCTTTTTCGCAACTACTCTAGATCCCGGATCGCCGGGTTCCGTCACTACGTCTATAAGCCCCTCGTATTCCACCTCGTATTTCGACCTCCCAGGTGGACAGCCTGCGAGGGTCCTATAGTGGCACGCGGATCCCACCGACCGAGAGTAAAGAACGCTCCTATCGGGTCTAGCGGGTCATAGGACCTTTCAACGCACGAGCGATGCGGATTATGGTCAAGGCAATACCAGAAAGTCTCGTCTTCGCCTTGATTGGATTTTGCGATTTTCGCTTGAGCGAATGACGTTTTGACTTTCGGTGATGTCCGAGAAGATAATAGGCATGGGTCGGGCGGCAAAAGCCGGATGACACAAAGGTCACATTGAACTTTGTTGCATACGCCGGCGTGAGTTAGAATCGAAGTCAATGCCGGTCAAGATCTCGCCAAATTTTCCTTGTCTAATTTTAGCAGAGCTTCGCTTGAGCGAAAGATCTTTTGATTTGTTGGCAAAGGCTCGGTCTTGACTCTTACGCATTCCGTGCAGTGTGTCAAGGTCAATAGTTAATGTCTGAGTCGAGATCTCGCCAATTTTTCCTTGTCGGAATTTTGGCGCAGTTCTTCTTCCGTTATGAACTAAGGTTTGACCTTTACGAGGGTATGCAACCGGGCTATATGACACGGACTAGACCAAAAACCAACCAAAAGTCACGGTTTTTTGAAACGTGTGACACCTGACCGTGCATTCGTCGACACCGGCCGCCATGGGAGGTTGGGATGATTCCGTGCGCGCCCGGGAGCATCGTAAGGTCAGTCCGCGTGGATCGTGCAGCTGGGGAACCACCCTCGGCTCAAGGACGTGCGTGCAAAGTGTGCTGCACACAGGATATATCAAAGTGCGCGTAGTGTGCGGTCTCCTAAAAATGTTCCTTTTGAGTTAAAACAGAGATTTTCGTAAATGTGTTTTAAAGGAATGATTTTCGGGATCGGGAGAATGCAACACATAAGCACGAAATTACCCGGATCCGAGCAGGCCTCGCGGCCCCGGCATCTCGGCATTTTTCCCCGCTTGCAGCGTTTCTGTGCCTGGAGGTGTCTCGCCGTTTGTTTTCGCATTTGTAGAGTCGCCATGCCGTTTTTATTAAGCCCAAAACATTGAAAAGGGCATCAGCCTTAAAGATAATTTTAAACTGTTTTTTGTGTGATGAGATTTTGAGTTCGGAGGTCAGATGACTCCCCGAGAAGAGAATATTAGAATATTAGAGCTCACTCCGAGTAGCCTCGTAAAACGAGTCTTTCTGATACCCCTAATATCCTTTAAATGTTGTGTGTGTGTGTGTGCTTTTTAAAAATGCATGTCAGATCGGATGTCTACATTGTATGCTATGTATGGAAATGTATTGAAATAGTATAGGAAGGAAGCCTTACCAATGTTGGTTCGTGTCCTGTCTTCCGCCGGGGAATAGTGTTTGAGGTCGGAGTAACGCTCCCTGCACGGATCGGATTGCTTTCGGGAGATGCCGTTGTCCGCGACGTAGTTTCTGGCGTGAGTTGAGGTTGTAGGCTGCGTTCGGGCAGAGGTTCGGCGTGCGTGGGGATCGTCGGGATCACTCGGGCAGAGGTTCGGCGTGCGTTGTGGTGGCAGGAGTCACTCGGGCAGAGTTTCGCGTGATTTGGGATCGTCGGTTTGACTCTGAAAGAGCCGGACACCGTGAAAGACTGTGCAAGGCCTCGAGTACCACGAGGGTCTCGTAGTACCTCGAGAGTGCCTCGGCAGCGGGAGCGTCGCGGAGCGCTCGGAGAGGCTTCTGAGCACCACAAGGGAGCTCTAAGGCCTCGGAAGGATCCGAAAGGGGCCGGGAGTGCCTCAAGAGGACTTAGAGGGGAGCCAGAAGGCTAAGGGAGGAAGAGAGAAGAGGGAGGTCTCTGAGACTACGTGGATGAGTCTGCGGTGTTTCCCATGTGTTTGAAAGGGGGTGATCCAGATTGGGGTACTTACAGAAGCCCCTCGACGACGTCACTTATGAAAGAAGTGGGGTCGCCGATAAGATAAGGGTCCTAACTGATCGCGTGGCCGGGAGAGGAAGTGACCGTGAGGGTCAATGTGAGGACGTGGTGGTGTCCTCTTTGTGTGACCGTTTAGGTCAATAGGCCGGACCCCGCGATAGGATTCCTACGTATCCCCGGGCGGGAATCAAGCCCGGTCGTAGTTCGGGCTGGGTGAGTGTTTTGTGAATGCGGCGCGTGGTGGTGCCCCGAGGTGTCGTGTGACCGCCGAGGTCAGCGAGGACGCGTGGTGTCCTCGGGTGACCGCATAGGTCGATGTGGAGGACGTGGTGGTGTCCTAGGTGACCGTATAGGTCGAGATGGCCGGACCCCGCGATAGGATTCCTAAGCATATCCCTCAAGGGAATCAAGCCCGGGTCGTAGTTCAGAGCTCGTGAAATTGTGAGCGTATGTGGGCGTGGTGGTGCCCTAAGATGTGGTGTGACCGCCGAGGTCAGTGATAAGGACGTGGTGGTGTCCTAAGATGTGGTGACCACCGAGGTCAATTGTGAGGACGTGGTGGCGTCCTGGGATGGAAATTTTACGATTTTCCTAATCGGGTGGTTATGGCCTTACGGGCCGAAGATAGTTATGAGGACTTGAATCGTCTTCTGATTGCGGTTGGTGCCACGCCGGGAGGACTTCAATCATCTTCGGCGGCGGTTGGTGTCACGCCGGAGGACTTTGAATCGTCTTCTAGCGGCGGCTGGTGCCACGCCGGGAGGACTTTCAATCGTCTTCTGGCGGCGGTTGATGTAATGCGCGAGGACTTTGAATCGTCTTTCTAGCCGCAGCTTGATGTAATGCGCGAGGACTTTGAATCGTCTTCTAGCCGCAGCTTGATGTAATGCGCGAGGACTTTCAATCGTCTTCTAGCCGCAGCTTGATGTAATGCGCGAGACTTTCAATCGTCTTCTAGCCGCAGCTTGATGTAATGCGCGAGGACTTTGAATCGTCTTCTAGCCGCAGCTTGTGGAGGCGTGGCTGCCTTGTGCTTCGAGAGGCGTAGATGCCTTTGTGTTTTTGCATGTCGAGTAGAAGGTTGGACTTACGATGACCGCCGGTGCTTGCGCTGCCGTTGAAGTGGGCGAGATGACGGCCGGTGATAGCTTCCCATTTGGCATTTTGGAGGCGCTTCGTGCCTTGGGACTTGTACTCGGAGGTGTCGCTCCTTCTTGTGCTTGTTTTGCCGTTGAGTGGGCAAGGATGATGGCAGGGGGGATATGCACCCTGTATGACTTCCCTTTCGACTTGTTGGGGGAGGAGCTCGGGCTTACTTCTGATGGCCGGTGTTGCGCCGCCGTTGAAGTGGGCGAAGTTCGGGCTTACATCCGATCGATCGCCTTGAATTGTCGGGATGCGTGACCTTGTAGGGCCCTTTTCTCATTGGGAAGATGACTTCGACCTCTTTTCGAGGGCCAAAGCTGCCGAGTTGTCGCTGAGCGCTGAGGCGTCTTGCGCCTTGATATTCGTGGCCGGGAGGTGTTGGCTCCTTCTTGAATTGCCGCTGAGCGGGCGGTGGTTGGATTGCCGCTTGAGTGAGCGAGGACCGGTCTTACGTCGACGGCCGGGATCGAGTTGCCGTTGAAGTGGGCGAGGACCGGTCTTTCGCCGATGGCCTATGGTCGAGTTGCCGTTGAAGTGGGCGAGGACCGGTCTTACGCCGATGGCCGGTGGTTGAATTGCCATTGAAGCGGGCGAGACCGGTCTTACGCCGACGGCCGGTGATTGAATTGCCGTTGAATCGCGAGGTCCTGGCCTTACGCCGACGGCCGGTGGTTGAATTGTCGTTGAAGCGGGCGAGGTCCGGTCTTACGCTTGACGGCCGGTGGTTGAATCTGCCGTTGAAGTGGGCGAGGTCCGGCCTACGCTTGACGGCCTGGTGGTTGAATTGCCGTTGAAGTGGGCGAGGTGCGGTCTTACGCTTGACGGCCGTGGTGAATTGCCGTTGAAGTGGCGAGGTCCGGTCTTACGCTGACGGCCGGTGGTTGAATTGCCGTTGAAGTGGGCGAGGTCCCGGTCTTACGCTGACGGCCGGTGGGTGAATTTCCGTTGAAGCGGGCGAGGTCCGGTCTTACGCTTGACGGCCGGTGGTTGAATTGCCGCTGAAGTGGGCGAGGTCCGGTGCTTACGCTGACTACGGGCCGGTGGTTGAATTGCCGCTTGCTGGCGAGGTCCCCGGTCTTACGCTGACGGCCACGGTGGTTGAATTGCCGTTGAAGTGGGCGAGGTCCGGTCTTACGCTGACGGCCGGTGGTTGAATTGCCGTTGAAGCTGGCGAGGTCCCGCTCTTACGCTGACTACTGGTGGTTGAATTGCCGCTGAGCTGGCAGGTCCGTGAGTCCTGGCTACGCTGATCTACGGCCGTGGTTGAATTGCCGCTGAAGTGGGCGAGGACCGGTCTTACGCTGACGGCCGGTGGTTGAATTGCCGTTGGAGTGGGCGAGGTCCTGGCTTACGCTGACGGCCCGGGTGATTGAATTGCCGTTGAATTGCGAGGTCCGGTCTTACGCCGACGGCCTGGTTTGAATTGCCGTCGCTGAAGTGGGCGAGGTCCGGTCTTACGCTGACGGCCTACTGTGGATTGAATTGAAGGGTTAGGGACCATTCCCGCACTTGGATTTGGCCGGAAAAGGCCTTTTTATCAAACCAGGGCAAAGATTATAAGGGCAGAAAGTAATTTGGCCACCTCAGCAAAGAGGTCCGTACGGACCAATCCTGTTGCAAAGAGGTCCGTACGGACCACTTTGGTTTTTTACGCTTCCTGTGTTTTGACCGGGTTAAATAACCGAGGCCCCTTCATTTCTTCTTCTTCCACAGTGTGAACCCTGAGAGAGAAAGAGAGAAAACTCCATTTTTGTCCAAAATCTTCCATTTTTCTTAGCTTGAATTGCTTGCAATGGCGGAGGGATCTCGAAGGAGAGTCGTCGTCAACAACGCAAATGTGAAGTGCTTGAATAATGGAGCTTCAAAGAAATTGATTTCGCTTCGTTCCATCTTCGAAGAACCCGGATGTTTTGTATCCGAATCCGGAGGTGCACAATCGTCGCTCCATTGAACGTCGCCTGGGAGGTAAGAAATCTGCTCCGTTTTGATTCCCTCGCTGAATTTTGAATGCTAGAACTAGGTTTTAGTTTTTCGCATTTTTTTGAATTTTTTGTTATTTTTTTATGCCTTTTGTGAAATTCTTGATGAATTGTTGAAAATAGACATGTAAAAATTGTGGGTATGTGTATTTTGTGCAGAAATGTGTAGATTAGCTCTTATTTGTGAAAATAAAGTGCCTATCTAGTGAATTGCATGCTTTGGTGTTTTGTACCTAATGCTATTTATGTATGTACATTATGAGAAAAATTATCGTGTAGTGATAATTTTTGTGAAAAAATGTGACATGTGCCGTGTTTTGTGACGGGTTATATGTGAAAGTGTGTGCCGTGTAGGGACGGATTTTTTTTTTTTTTGTTATGCATATGTGTCGTGCCGTGTTTTTGGGTGACGGACTCTGTGGGGAAAATATGTGCAATATGTGCTGTGTTGGGACGGATTTTCTTTTGAAAATGTGTCGTGTAGGGTTTAATCCCCCCCCCTTTTTTTTTCTTTTGAGAAAATGTGTACAGTGTGTGCCGTGTTTTTGTGACGGACTGCATGGGAAAAATTATATGCATGATATATGTGAAAATTATGTGCATTATATGTGAAAAATATGTGCATTGTGTGCCGTGTTTTGTGACGGGTTACATGGAAAAATTATATGTATAATGTATGTGAAAATTATGTGCAATATGTGCCGTTATATGCGCTTATATTCAGTAATCGTGATTGACGTACCTTTGCCGAGTTTTACCCGCCAGGATGCGGGGCTTAAAATTAAGACTCTGGGATCGTGGAGCTATAATGTTCGATATTTCCAAAGGACTTAGTCGAAGTCCTGAGGCCGGGTTTATGCTTCCGGCCCAGGTGTGCAAGAACCCGGGCCGGAGTGTTCGACACGAGGAAGAACAAGAGTGTTTTGTGACGGTTATCGGCTCCGATACCACCCACACCTTCCATCCGAGCGCCGGGGAGAGGCGACTGTGCCTTTCATATGTAAGGGACACGGCTTCCTTCAACCGGTGCATTTGTGGAGAGATATGACTCTCGGGATGTGTTGTTGACCGAGCGGCCGGGCTTTCAGCCCGTTGTGGATGCGGGCTTGGGGCCGATGTCAGGAGGCCACGCGAGCCGAGGATCAAGACGCCAAGATGGAGCCTACATCCGAGGGTCGACCCCGCCAAGTGAGCACGTGTGAGCGGCAAATGATGCGCCGATATTGTGTCGTGACGGCCGAGGATATTTCCGCTGGGGCGAGGCGGCTCGAGCTCTACATTCCCCTGAGACCGGGTTTATGCTTCCGGCCTAGGTGTGGCCAGTGAGCCTGAGAACCCCGGGACTTTGAGTTTCGATACGAGGAAGAACATCAAAGAGCGTCTTCCTTTTCTTGATTTAGCACCGGTCATTATTTCTCCATACCACCCACACCTTCCATCTCGAGCCTTTTTTTTTTTCACAGTGTGGTTTTATGAGGTTTTCCGCTTCCCGTGGGAGGACTCGTGACGCCGAATCGGCTTTGCACGCGCACACGCTATGCCAAAGGAGGGTGGGCTTGCATTGGCGGAGGAAGATATGATCTCTCGATGTGGCGTCGACCGGGCTGATTCGAGCTCACCGGGCTTTCAGCCCTACTTCGGGGGCTGGGCAGGGGCATGTCAGAGAGATAGCCGTGCAGGGGCCTGAGCCTTGAGGATCCCGTGGACTCCTGGGTATTGGGGCCTAGATGAGTCCGAGGGGGCTCCCGGCCAGGTGACACCGGAGCGCAAGATGCCGCGGGGCTTGACTTAGATGTCATGTAGCTGGGAGCCGTCCGAGACTTTGCTTCTGTCGAACCGACGCGACCGCTCCCTTGGATGCTTGACGGGTACGGAGTGCTTGATTTCGAGAGGTACCCCTCATGTGCGGTGTCGGTGCCGAGGAGTTCATTTTATCGAGAGGAGTACGTGGGGCGAGGCAGTTTGAAGCTCGAGGACGCCGTGTGCCTACGGCTCCCTGGAGAGAGGCCGGCCAGCAGCTCCCCTGTCGGGTGCCGGGCCTCGTTGGCCCTGATTTCACGTACGTCCGCTCTCCGAGGAGGTAATGAGTTTATTGTCAAGCTCGATTTAGCAGTTCCCGTCGCATACCGAGCGCTGGATCCGTCGGATTTCTTCCATGAGTGTGTCCGACTCTTTTGCATCTCGAGCATCCTTTCCGCATTTTTCTTTTTTTTTTTCGGTTGACAGTGTGGTTTTATGAGGTTTTCCAAACTGGGCTTCCCAAAGTGGGATAGAGATCCCGTGGAGATCCTGGTCGCTGATGCGCACTTCGCTATGTCAATCGGGCTCGTACGGCCTGTGACGCAGGAAGAGTGAGGACCAAATAGGGGAAGCTCACCATCGCTACTTCGGGATGTGCAGTGAGCCGGGCTGGACGTGCAGAGCGGCCTCGGAGGGGTTAGCCGTAGGCCTTCCTGCGCCGTGACTCCTGGGCAGAGGGGAGATGAGGTTTCAGGGGGTCTCGAGGTGACAACACTGGGCATAGCATTGATGGTGGGGCTCTTCGATCTTGTGATGTGGCCATGTATCCGGGAGAGCTGTCTTCGGGCAAGACATGGCCCCCGGTGGTAAGCCTCCTGTGGCTCCGAGGACCTCCCTTTCGGGGATGCTTGATTCCCCGGACATGGACGTGCTCGATTTCGAGAGGCACCTCCTCATGGTGCCTGCTGGCCGCGAGGAGTTCATTTTGTATGGAGAGGAGTACGGGAGTACCTGGGCTCGCGAGGAGTGAAGCTGAGACGACGCGTGTGTAACCGGCGCGGAGAGTAGCTGCCCGATTAGTTCTGCAGGCGTGCCCTGCTGTGAGGTCTGGCGGGGCGGGGCATTTCATTACGTACGTCCAAGGTCGGACGGATCGAGGAGAGGAGGGTGTCTCGTACATGTCTCGATGTGCTCCGTCGCATACAAAGAAATTCCCGTACAGACGATCCCCATTTTTGGTATTCCTGCGTGCCGACTCTTTTCCATCTTGGCATCCTAACCTTCTCGTATTTTTCTCTTTTTGCTGGCTGAGTCGAGTATAACCTGTAGTATTTGCCGAGCTGGCTTCCTCTTGGCCCGCTTGCCACTGCAGCAGTCCCTTGGGAGAGCCTCCATGATATGCGTCGATCACTGGTTGGGCCGTTACGTGGCGACGAGGTCGCTTTGCGAAGAAAGACGGGGCTTCCACATACTTCTGATGCCGAGGTTCGCGACCGCGTGCCGGCCAGGACGAGCCTATGCCTCGAGGCATTCTGGACGCTTCCTCCGCCTGTGAGCCGAGTCGGAGCCGCAGCCGCGCGAGAGGGGCCTGAGGGGGGGCGAGGGGGCGTGATGCTGATGGACGCCTGGGACGCCCTTCGGGAGCCGCAGGCCTTCGAGGAGAGGCAAACTCTTTATCGCTCTTCCACATGATGCGCTCCGTACATGATGGCGCACATCGAGTAGGGTTCCTCGTGAGCCTTCTTCTTTTGATCCTCTGGCTTCGCCTTGGGATTTGATCCTTCGATTTGGCATTTTTCGTGGGGAGCCTCTCTGGGATGTTGGCTGGTGCTCTGTATTCTCCGACGACGCAGATGTGACACGAGGTCACCTGATGCCCGACTTCTCTCCGGGAGGACCTCGCGAGGATGATGATGCTGAGGATCTCGATTAGACCATTTGATTCATTGGTTTCCTTTTCATATCCCTCTTTTTTGTTTAGCAGCAAATGTACATTTATGGGAACCCAGACAGTAAACACTCTTCGTAAAACATTTCGTATTTGCACGCAAGAAACAACATTTTATTCTAAGATGTAATGTCATTTTCATGGATTGGATTTTTCTTCAGAAATGGTCGCCATTATTATTAGCTTATGCCACCGACGCTGAGCCGAGAGTGCATTTGCGGGTAGCGTAGTTTGTTTGCCGGGAAATGGCTTACAAGAGCCAGAGCCATCGGGCCTCTGAGCAAGGTTTCGGCTTTGGGGTGATGAAACAGCCGCTTGTAGATCGCTTTGGCTCCGTGTTGCCTGGGAAACGGGTCTCCAGTTGGTGCCTGGGGAGACTCTCTTTCATGGTGTATCGACCGTCCATTCGCGCAAACCGGGGATCGGTTCATGAGAGGGGGAAGCCCCGCTTTCAGCTTCACCTTGCAGGGTCACGCGAGAGAGACTTCAGGCCATTGTCCGGAGGCTCCGACGTCGTTTAGCCTGGGCGGTCATTTGCTTTCGGCCGATCTCTCATTGCGGCCGGATATATGATCATCCGCTCCGGAGAGCGATGGATGGCACATCTTTGGTAACGCACTCGATCCCGCCGGTGGGTTCCGCAGATCGGAGGATTGAGACCAGAGGGTCTCTGGCAGAAGCGGTCCTACGCTCTGTCCGTAGTTCCGTGTTTGTCTTCCCGTCCTCCTCTCTCTCTATATTCCGTCAGCTTGTTTCCTTGCTAGCTTCTGGGACGAAGCTAAGAGCCTTGCATGGGCCGGGATGACCTTGCTACATCAAGTGGAGATAGCTCCTCTTTGTATGGCGCACTGTGTTCCTTCTTGTATTTTCGAGGGTATGGAAGTATTCCGCTTTTCCTCTCGCGGTACTCTAGACGCCTCTGGGAGCGTTGCCGTCAGACGACGACTCGTATCCGGCCCGGCTGAGCAGGCGTGTTGGGCCTGCCTAAAGCACCCCAGGTGGTCTTGAGAGCAAAGGGTGTAGCGATTCCGGGACCCGCTGCCGCAGTAGCTATTGCCTTAGGAGTGCCGAAGCCTGGTCCGACCCTTTCGATGTGACGGAGACACTTTGTTTGACTACGAGACTAGAGTTGACCGACCGACGTGAGGGTCCTCTTTTGGCTGCACTGCAGGAGGAGATCCGAGCCGAAGCACGCGAATGAAGCCCAGAGCTACCGGATTGTTTGACTCTACGGGGAGGACCCCTGCATCTCGGACCGAGAGACGCAGAGCTGGTTCACGTGAGCGAAAGAAGACTCGCGGGGACGAGGGAAGAAAGGAAAGAACGGCGAGGGACAAGCGCAGATGGCGCGGAATGACCTCCTAGGTATCCATTCATTGCATTGCAAACACATTATTAGTTAAATGTATTGTCATTTTTGTAGCATGTTGTGAACTTGAGTAGACCGTGCTTGAACTCATCAAGAAATGTTGTAAACTCAAGTTAGTGATTTGTGATTTACTTTTAAAGCTTTGTCGAGACGCAAGATCCTTCGTTTGCCTTTGCTTCGTCGTACAGACTTTGTCGAAATCCCATCTTTGGACTTTTGATCGTTGCATTCATGACCGAAGTCACAGCCTGGCCCCGACGGCAATCCCCTTCAGCTGAGGCTTTCAGGCTTTGGCCGAGAGGTTGAATGCTCCTCGACAAGTCGTTTGACGGTCACTTTTTCGTAGATTCCTTGCCGCGTCTTGTTATTCGGCGTGCTCTTGACCTCAATTTCTGCAGCCTTCGCTGAGCTTCTTTTGTTTTTTTGTGAGCCCTTGCTCGAGCTCTTTTTTTGTGAGCCCTTGCTCGAGCTCTCTTTTTTTTATATATATTTTTTTTGTGAGCCCTTGCTCGAGCTCTTTTTTTTTGTTTTGAAGCGCGTGAAGGCAAAGACAAGCCCCTGGCTTGGAAGCAGACATGAGCCGGCCGCTTGATGCCGAGTGACCCTCGGATGTCCTTTTGATGTTGCCGCCGCCGTTTGACTTGGTCAAGGTGACCGCCGGGGGCGTGTTCTTGAAAAGTGCGGAGCTTGACGGAGGTCTTGATTGACATTCAAACTTTTGACTTTTTTGTGTATTTTTAGACCTGACCAATTAAGGTTGCCTCACGTTCTCCGGGACTAGAGGGCTCAGTTCCGCGTAGTTCGACACTACATGGAGTGCCAAGAGATGCACATTATTCTTCTTAGGCGAAGTATCTCGCGAAGTTTGCTTCCGTTGACCGGATTCAGCGAAGGGATTGCCGTCTGTGTCCTGGTAAGCTTCATGGCGCCTCCGAGAATATCTTTGAACCACGAAAGGGCCGATCTATGTGGGTTCCCATTTTCCCAAATGGGTTGGTTCGAGCTGAGGCTTTTCTTTGAGTACAAGGTCACCTTCCCCGATGTCTCGGGATTTGACTTTCTTGTCGAAAGCTCTAGCCATCCCGCTTTGATAGGCTCTGGACGTGTTCCATGGCCTTTAGTCGTCGCTCATCTAGCGTAGCCAATTCGTCATGTCGGCTTCGAGCCATTCGACTTCGTTGATGTCATTTTCCAAAGAAGACTCTGAGTGAGGGAATTTCTAGCTCGACGGGAAGGACTCGCTTCCATCCCGTACGTCGTGGCAAATGGGGTTTCTCCCGTGGTCGTTTCCGATCGATGTGCGGTAGCCCCAAAGTGCAGTGCAGCTTCGGGCCAATCTCGTCCTCGGGTGGTCATTTTCTGATGATCCGTTCAAGGGTTTTCTTTGTCCGCTTCCACGGCGCTCGTTTGTTCATGGGCCTAGGAGAAGATTTGTGACGTGTGATCTTGAATTCACCCATGCCAGCCTCCGACCCCTCTTCAAGTGTGAGCCGTTGTCCTGGATATGACCTCATTTGGGATGCCGTATCGGCAGATGATGTTTTCTTTGAGGAAATGTGCGACCTTCTTGGAGGTGAGTACCTTGTAGGACTTGGCTTCGACCCATTCGGGTGAAGTAGTCGATGGCTACTAAGATGAACTCGCGACCGTTGTCGCCTCGGGCTGAGCGATTTTCCCGATGACGTCAATTCCCAAGTGGCAAAGGGCCAAGGTGTAGTCATGCAAGAGAGATCGTGGGGTGGTAGATGATTGAGGTTGGAGAACCGTTGGCACTTGTCGGCAGCTTTCTGACAAAGTGGATGCACCGCTTCCACGGAGATCCAAGAGTAGCCCATCCCGAGAATGATTTGCATCGTGGCTCGCGTTCATGTGGGGACCGCAAGCCCCATTGTGGACTTCTGCTCATGAACTTGTCCGCTTCTTCTTGGCCGACGCAGCCGTAGGAGTGGCCCATGTGGTAGCGTTTCTTGTATAGCATGTCCCCGAGGATGACGAAGTGAGAGGCGAGGCGTTTTAGTGGCCATGATGCTCTTGGTTTTGACCCCTTCGTGTGTGGGTCTTCCTTGTTCATGAAGGTGGTTTCCCGTTCTTGAGGTATTGGAAGATCCTGGTTATACCATGGCTCATTGACGGGCTTAGGTTCGTTCGATCTCACAACAAGAGGCGTGAATTTCCTTTCGTCCGACTTTGAAGTGGTTTGATTGCTTTTCCTTCGTGGATTTCCACAAGTGGAGGCCAAGGTGGCTAAGGCATCCGAAAACCTGCTTCGGTCTCTTGGCAAGTAATGGAAGGTGACCTCTTCGAATTGTGTGATGAGGTCCTCCATGCGAGCATGATATTTTTGCAAGCCCGGTCTATGGTTTTCCACTTGTTGGAGACTTGGTTGATGATCAAGGCCGAGTCCCCATAAACTTCGAGTTTCGGACATTCCTCTCGAGTGCGGCTTGTAGTCCAAATAAGCAGCTTCATATTCGGCGGCATTGTTGGTTACCTCGAAATTGAGCTTTATAGCAATTGGGGTGTGCTCGTCCCTGGGATCTACCAAGAGCATACCGACGCCGTTTCCCTTTTGTTGGCCGCTCCGTCGAAGAACGCTTGCCATCGATTTTCGCCTTCGATTGTGAAGATTCCCTCGTCCTGGAAATTGTGGTTCGGGCCTCGAGCCTCGCTTCGGTTGGGAAATCGGCCGGTTGTTCACCATGGCCCGTCCCTTGATTGACTTTTGGTTTACGTACTTGATGTCAAATTCCGCCAGAAGAAAGACCATTTGGCGAGCCTCGGTGACGGAGATGGTTTGTCGAAGAGGTACTTGATCGGGTCCATTTTGGAAACCAAGTGTACCGTGTGCGACCGCATGTAGTGCCGTAGTTTCCCGACAACTCCATACCAGAGCTGCGCAGTTTTCTCGAGGGCCGAGTAATTGAGTTCGCCGCTTGAAACTTTCGACGACGAAGTAGATGGCGTTTCGACCCGTGACTCCTTCTTTTCTTGACAGAGCATGGCTCCAATCGCGGTGTCGGTCCACGGCTAGGTATAGCAACAAAGGGCTTTTCCTCGTGGGGAGGACGAGAGAATCGGAGGACTCACAAGGTATGCTTTTTATTTTTTCAAAGGCATGCTTGGCATTCCGAGTTCCATTCGATGTCGGCGTTCTTCTTCATCGCTTTGAAGATTGGCTCGCATATGGAGGTCAATTGGTTGACGAAGCGGGCCGATATATTGCGAGCCGCCCATGAAGCTTTTCACCTCTCGTCTCGAGTTTGCGGTGGTCTCATTTCGATGATAGCTTTGATCTTTTGAGGATCCACCTCGACGCCTCTCGGTGACCATATATCCCAAAACCTTGCCTCGGCTAACCCCAAATGTGCATTTGGCGGTGGTTAAGCCTCATTGAGTGTTTTCGGAGGCGATTGAAGAATTTTCTCGGAGTCTCGTGAGGTGTTGTCCGTCCGATCCCTTTGAGTGAACGATCATGTCATCGACGTACACTTCGATCTCTTTGTGGATCATATCGTGGAAGAGGGCGGCTGTCTCCGTTGGCGGGTAGCCCACTCGTTCTTCGGTCCGAACGGCATTACTGTAGCAAGAGGTTCCCTGTGGGTCATGGTGAAAGCCGTCTTTTCTTGATCTTCTTCGGCCATCTTGATTTGATTATGTAACCGGCAAACCCGTCCACGAAGGACTTGACTTCGAAATTGGCCGTAGTGTCTACCAACATGTCGATGTTGGGTAGTGGAAAATCGTCCTTTGGGCTTGCTTTGTTGAGATCTCGGAAGTCCACGCAACAGCGTACTTTTCCATTGGCCTTGGTGACCGTGACGATATTGGAGAGCCATGTGGGGTACTCGATCACCCTGATGAAGCCGACGCGGAGCATTTTTTCGATCTCCTCTTTGACTTGTAAAGACCACTCTGGCTTGATTCGGCGTAGCTTTTGTTTGATGGGCCTAGCCTCAGGATTCAAAGGGATCCGGTGCTCTACAATGTTAGGGTCTAATCCAGGCATGTCTCGGTAAGACCAAGCGAACACATCCACGAACTCTTTGAGCAAAGGCCAATGCGTCTTGCTCGCGCCGGTGAAGAAACTTCCGATTTGCGTCTCTTTTGGCTCTTCGCCAGCTCCCAAATTCACTTTGGTTAAAACCTCCTCGGCTACTGGGCCCGGTTTTCTCTCGTTTGACAAACATGCTTAAAGATGTGCTTAATGTATTTTTCGTTTAATGTGTTCGCTTCTTTATCAAGTGAATCGTTATGCTAACTGTTTGTGTGTTAGTTAATTTATCAGATTGTTAAAGATGCAATGAGAGGATACTTCTGGAAAGATCAGAAGCATTTATTAAGAGCATACGGGAATACATTATTGGCAATGAGTTCGTAATCTTCTCGGCGTGAGGCCATCGATGACTCGAGAGACTCAAATTCAAAGCTAATGGACTCAGATGAGTTTTGACACTAGACTCTAGGACTCGAGGGGTCGACCAAGTTGTTCGATCATGTCCTTTTGGCATGGCGATAGTAGGTCCTGAGAATGTGGCCCAGCTTATTGAGTGGCAATGAGCTTGGATAGGAGATGGGGCTTGAAGGGCTTTATGTCACCGTTCCCGATCATTGCTATCACGAGTTATCGAAACAAAATCGATTAGATCCGGCATCTCGATTTCTTCTTTCAAGAGTGTGTAGCAGTTGGTTCGTCCCAAGCATCGTCTCGCGGAGTCTCTTGCTTGGGTCTTGGGCATTACTAGCTCGAATGCGGACTCGTCCCGCTTGTTGAAGGCGGGGGTGTTGACAGAGAGTTTTTCGAATTCTTCCGCCAAAGAGGGGGTTTTCCGAACCAAAATTCGCCGTGGAATAGTGGTGGTTGTGGATCCCTAAGAAGGGCGTGGTGTCGAGGAATGCTCTTCTGACAGATTTGGCTTGAGGCCTCCGAATCTTGCTGTGTTACTGCTTGGAGCTTGTCCATGGTTGTCGGCCGGCTTGTTTGGCGCCGATCGGCTCTGTTCCCTTTTACGGATCTCCTTCCAAGTTGCCGGCCTTCCTTGTGAAGTACTTGGTCATGTCGAAGCCGTAAGTGACGAAGATCGGAGATTGCGTGCAAGCCTCTTTTTGTTATACGTGGAGCGTTTTCGTGCGGCTCGCTTGTCCTCCGCAAATGTGTTCGGGAGTAGGAGAGTATCCCGTGCCATGCAAGGTATTCGTTCTTTGATATTGATGATCCGTTGAGTGCCACATTGGCATTTTCCCAAACCGAGCCCCGAGATGTAGTTCATGTGCTTCATCATTTTCATCGGGGAGGAATCTTGTCCCAAATCAAAGGCAAATCTATGTGGCACACGGGCCTTTGGGCTCTCGATGGTGAACCACCCTTGTGAGCATCACGCCGTCATCATCGTGTTTAATCTCTAAAAACGGGACGCCGTTGGTGTGGCCCTTTCGTTGACTATGCTGTCGCCGTAGATGATGGTCGATCTGTTCCTTGGACGAACTTTTACGCACCGATGGAGAGTGGATGCCACCCCATTGATACGATGTAGCCGAGGGCGTCCCAAAATGGCGTGAAGGTGATCGGGATGTCGATGACTTGGAAGTCCTGTCGGGACCATTTGTTTTCCAAACCAAAGGTTCAAGGTGGCTATTCCCAAGGCTGGGCGGGATGTTGAGTCGTATGCCTTGATTGCACAGTCGAGGGTTTTAGGATCGGTGCTTTGATCCCTAGCAAATCCATCATTTTGAGTGGAAGGACGTTCATGGATGATCCCCCATCTACCAACACCCGAGTGGAGACGGCGCTCGTCCGGTTGAGCTGTTATGTAGAGAGGCTCGTTGTGGTCGGCCCCAAATTTTGGAAGATCGAGTTACTGTGAAGGTGATGATATTGCTTTGTAATTGACGTTGCCAATCATCGGCCGCTTCATCGGGTGTCAGCGTGATGGGAACCATAGTGCAGGCCGGGCTTTCTTCCAACTTGAGCTTGTGCGGGTAAGATGAAGTGAGTAAGGACCGGAAGCGAGATGTTATCTGAGTGCGCTTGAGGCCGTGTCAAGACGGGATCTTCGACCTTTGGGTCCATGGTTTCGGCTTCTTTGGCATAGGGCCCCTTTTCAATTCGTGGCTCGGGTATGGCTGGCCTTTTGTCTGTCCGTGGAGGATTCACCTGGATTTGCCCTAACGATGTCGAACATTCACCTCTGGACTTTTGCTTGTCTCTCCTATTTACGTAGTGGGAGGAGCACGATTGGCGTAAGGCCGGGCTGCGCGATTTCCAATTCGTTCACTTTGTCATGGCTTTCTTGAAGCATCAATAGTGGCTTTGAGATCTTCCTAAGACAGGGTTGGATTATCTGGACCTTCGGGTCTTCGGTGGCGGTGCGGCTTCGTCCCGGCTGATCATGGAGCAAACATTGCCGTGGCCCTGTGCGAATCTAGGGGGGAGATTTCTTTGGAGTAGATGACATAGTAGTCAAACTTTCTGAGGGTTCTCGAGGGTTCCCTTGTGGGATCACAGTTCATACCTCTTTTTCGGTTTTTGTTGAGAAGATAGCTTCTTCCTTCGTCGAGGACGGCCCTGCGTTCATTGCATCCTGGAATTCCATTTCCGGACAAGCCTTCTGTCGCTTGAGCGTCCCACGAGATGTGTTCGTTGTTCGGCGGTGAGTACCGGGACCTCGTGGAGGCTGGATGGGCAAGCTTTCCTCGGAAGGTCTTGTGGCCTTACGTCATAATCGCATGGCTCGTACGAGGGTAACGGGTTGACTTACGGGAGACAATGAGAGATGTTAGAAGTTTGTAGGAGCGATCATGGCTCTGGGAAGCCCCGGGTAGTTGGGTGGCTAAGGTTCCGAAGTGGTGCATGGCACCTTCGATCCGAGCTTGTTGCTCACCTTGACGTTTCTCAATAGCCATGAGGACACCGCCAAACTTCTTCCGGTGTTGGGAAATTTCTTGGGGTAAGGTCCCGTTCTCATCCTTGTTATCCACCCGACTTGGCGTAGGGAATTGACGGACCGCCCCGGTGACAGAAAGGTGGGTAGGACCTTCTTGTTTTCACCTTTGGGAGACGAGTTCCGGGTACTCTCGACCACTCTCTGTTAGCCGGAGGGGGTGATGGGCAAGGTTTAGACACGGGAATGGCCTAACGGGATAAAAGGGGAAAGCTCACGTGGCATGCGGTTTCCGTTTCTTTTATTTTTGATTTTTTTTTTTGTTGTTTTAATTTACTTAAAACATGTTTTCTCGAGAATCCTAGGTAGGTTGGAAAAGATTGCTCTTGTTTTTCGCAACTATGCTAGATCCTGGGTCGATGGAGACCATACGTGCGGCTATAAGCCCCTCGTTTTGCACTCCGTATTTCGACATCCCGGGGTGGACGGCCCGGGCGAGGGTCCTATAGTGCAAGCGGTTTCCACCGGCCTAAAAGAAAAATCGAACCTAAGGACCGAGCTGTCATGTTTGTTTTGATGCGTTAGCCATGTGAATAGTGAACCGAGCCGGCCGCTAAGTCAAGATCAGTCAAGAGTTCGGCATGACCTCTCTTTACCTTGCTTGCGCAAGGGATGCGTGACGTTGGGCGTTAGGTCGGGTCATATCGTCATGGGCGACGTATCAAAGGCGTGATGACATGGTGTCATGCGAGCATGGATGTATATTCGGGACGGAACATCGTGCAGGTGTAGCCGGAAATCAAGATCGAGTCAAGATTTTAGCATGACCTTTCATCACTTTGCTTGCGCGAGGATCTTGAGTTCCAGAGCCTTGACTCGAGGAAAATGGCCGGCATGGTATATGTATCCAGCCGTATGACACGGGACCGGGTAAAAACCAACCAAGTCCTGGACAGAGTGTGACTCAAGACTCAAACGTGCGGGGTTGACGCTTGGCTAGGATGGGATGTTTGGAATGATCCTGTGCGCGTCCAAGAGGCCTAGGAAGACCTAACGGACCGCAACCGAGACCACTCCGGTTGAGGGTTGTAGTGTGCGGTGTATCCGAGCGACGGTGCGCTGTAGTGTGCGGTGTAACCGAGGCGACGGTGTGAGTAGAGTGCGGTGTAACCGAGGCAGCGGTGCGCGTAGTGTGCGGTCTCTAAAATTCTTTTACGAGTAAAACGGGAAGTTTTTGAAGAATTTTAAATGTATGCACAGATGTATATTGATGCATTTTTTTTTTTTTGTATTTTTATTTTTTTTTATAAAATAAAAACGAAGCACGTGCACACACACAACAAGCTTAAAGGAAGGGGTAAAATGAAAGTTTGACCCTCATCATCGTTTTAAAAATTTTTGTTTTTGTTTAAAAGTTTTAAAACAAAATCTTCCCAGCCGAGTCGCCAACCGAAATTACCCGGATCCGAGCAGCCTCGCGGCCCGGCATCCGGCATTTTTCCCCGCTTTGCGGCGTTTTCGGAGTTGGAGGTGTCTCGCCGTTTGTTTTCGCATTTGTAGAGTCGCCACGCCGTTTTTATTAACCCCAAAACATTGAAAAAGGGCATCGGTTTAAAGATAATTTTAAAGCTGCTTTTTTGTGTGATGAGATTTTGAGTTCGGAGGTCGAGATGACTCCCAGGAAGAGAATATTAGAATATTAGAGCTCACCCGAGTCGCCTCGTAAAACGAGTCTTTCGGATACCCTAATATCCTTTAAATGTTGTGTGTGTGTGTGTGTGTGCTTTTAAAAATGCATGTTGTATCGGATGTCTACATTGTATGCTATGTATGGAAATGTATTGAAATAGTATAGGAAGGAAGCCTTACCAATGTTGGTTCGTGTCTGTCTTCCGCTGGGGAATAGTGTTTGAGGTCGGAGTAACGTTCCGGTACGGATCGGGATTGCTTCGGGAGATGCCGGTTGTCCGCGGACAGAGTTTCGGCGTGAGTTGAGGTTGTAGGCTGCGTTCGGGCAGAGGTTCGGCGTGCGTGGGGATCGTCGGGATCACTCGGGCAGAGGTTCGGCGTGCGTTGTGGTGGCGAGTCACTCGGGCGTAGTTTCGGCGTGATTTGGGATCGTCGGTTTGACTCGGAAAGAGCCGGGACACCGTGGGAAAGACCGAGCAAGGCCTCGGAGTACCACGAGGGGCCTCGTAGTACCTCGAGAGTGCCTCGGGCGGCGCGGGAGCGTCGCGGGAGCGCTCGGAGAGGCTTCGGAGCACCACAGGGAGCTCGGAAGGCCTCGGAAGGATCCGAAAGGGCGGGAGTGCCTCAAGAGGACTTAGAGGGAGCCGGAAGGCTAAGGGAGGAAGAGAGAAGAGGGAGGTCTACGAGACTACGTGGATGAGTCTCGCGGTGTTTCCCATGTGTTTGAAAGGGGTGATCCAGTTGGGGTACTTACTTACAAGCACGTAAATTTTTTGGAGCCTCGCCGCGTCATGGAGCCGAGTAGCCCCAAGCCGCTAGGACTGCCCAGTTAACCATGATTTTTCCCGGTGGAATTGCCACGAGGTCGCCCGGTCGGGAATCCAAGGAGGATTGAGCCGTACGGTGCATGGATCAATTTTCCGGAGTTCCACTCCTTTTGCTATTTTTCGGATTTTTCCCGTTCAAAGTATGCACTGCATTCCAAGATGCAAATGATGCAATGCAAGGTAAAGAAAGCAAGCATGATTAATGAAATCGGCGACGGGAGTCTAACCCGCTCAAAGGGAAAAGCCTTCTTTTATTTATTTTTTTCAAAATTGTTTTTTCGAAAAGGGATGCTTGGTACGTGGATTGTTAAACCACGGTTATCCCAACTCCCACGTCAAGGAGTGTACAGGAAGGGTAAGTGGTTTCCACCTATATACCGAGTATCGATTTTTTTGTTTTGAAAATAAAAGCTTTTCTCCTTTGGGTATCTCCCCAGCGGAGTCGCCAAACTGTGAATGTGGTGCCCAAAATTTTGTTTTGTTGGATTCACGCGAGTTTGAAGACATCCGAGTTATTTGAAAAACGGAGTCGCCACGCCATTTTGATTACCTCAAAACTTTGAAAAAAAAGTTTTATGGGTTCGGAGGTTAAGTTACCCCTTGGGAAGAACGTTTGGCGTTCACCCAAGGTGCCTTGCCGGAGCAAGTCTCCCATGATTTCAGTAATCGTGCTTGCTTGCGTGCTTTCTTGTGTGCATGTGTTTGAAAATAAGGAGGGAATGTCCCAAGTTGTCTTCCGGACGTACAAACCATTTATTGGTTGTCGCTCCGATTTCTTGGATTTTATGTATTCGGGATTATGATCCCGTCCTCATCTTTGACTTGTGATCATCGCATTTTTAACCTCGGGACCCTCGGGACTTGCGTGATCGAGAGAATGTCTCTTTTATAGTCAAAGATGAGGTTATTTAGAAAAGGAGGATCCTTAGCCCATCAATCCTACGCTTTAAGACGGTCGAGCTCGTATAGAGGCTTCATACTCTTTCTTAAGCGATAATTGGAGATATAGGGTTCAAGGTTGTCCCTTTCTAAAGAAGTCGTGAACCTTTAATGGAAGGAACGATGCAAAGATGAGAACTTTTACACCGGTCCGTTCCAAGGTTGCTAATGGGGACATAGGGGAATGCATGTAAAAATGATGCTTTAGTGAAAAGATGGCATTTTTGGTTTGAAAATGATGCATTTGATTGCAAATGGATGCTTTTTATGTAAAGAAATGATCTTTGTGCAAAGAGTGCATGTTTAATGTGAAAAGGGATTTTAAATGGAAAAGGAATGATTTTAATACATGAAAAATGGGATTTTGGTGCAAAGGATGCACCTTTATGTATGAGAATGGTATTTTAATGAAAAGATGACATATTATGTACATAGATATTATCTAAACATCAGGTATTAGCATTATGGGGGTTAACATCAGATTACAGCTTGAAAGCTGTGAAGCTTCCGAAAACCGGCTACTTATGTCGCGTGACATAGGCCGCCTATGTCGCGTGACATAACTAGCCATTTTGCGAAGGCTTTCTGGTGAGATTTGCGAGAGGTAACAAGGCACCAAAATGGTCAAGTTACTTCACAAACAAATCTCAGGGATCATGTTTATCAATAATGAACACTTCAAGAGGGTGTGGATATGAGGGATCCACACTCATCTTGAGTGTTCATGCAAAACCAAGCCAAACCGGGGCTTTTATAGGAAATGTAATGAAATCAGATGTGGATCTATGAAATATGAAGCTAAAGCATGCAACTTTATTCAGAATATCACATTATTAAAGCATTTAGCATAGAGATTCCATGTATAATGAAGATAAGGAAAGGAAATGGGTAGAAAATCGTTACCCTTGAAGACCACGACCCTCTATATCAAGTTAGATATAGGGGCCTTCAAAACAGCGGCTTACGGGGATGGGATTGAGCCTTCGTTTCTTGAGAATCCTTGGTTCTTGGTGTGTGTATGAAGTGTGTGTGTGTAGGAAGTGTGTGTAGAATTGATTTGAGAGGATTGGGGTGATTTTGGGGGTATGTGAGGAAAGAGAAGGCTTCTGGGCGTATTCCCTATAAAGGGTGACTGAGGGGTGGAAGAGGTGTGTAGAATGAGAGGTGAAGGCCTCTATTTATAGGTCGCCCTGCATGGGCTTGTTATGTCGCACGACATGATAAGCCATAATCGTTTCCTTCTAGAAACATGCAAGGTGGCATGGTTCTAGAACTCTCTCTGGTGGTTATGTCGCACGACATAAGTAGCCACATGCATTCCTTCTAGAAACATGCAAGGTGGCGGGTTTCTAGAAGGTTTCATGGCCTATTATGTCGCACGACATAAGTAGCCACATACGGATCCTTCTAGAAACATGCAAGGTGGCAGTCTTCTAGAAGGGAATTCCTCATGAAATAAAAACGTGCTTCTTTGGCTCCAAGCAGTCTCTTATCCCCTTAGGTGATTCGAAACAGTTCCGGAATTGTTCCGGAACTCTAGGAAAGTCCGGGGAATTACCGAAAAACTTGCCGGAATTGCCGGGAAACTTAACCGGAAGGCATGAGCCAGGTTTGGGTACTTACAGTACCCCAGTACCTTGCCGCGCTTGACGCCGAAGGTGCACTTTGCCGGGTTTAGCCTCATGGAGTGCTTTCTGAGTCTGTTGAAGAACTTCCTCAGATCTGTCATGTGCTGCATGTCTGATCCCTTGGAGTGGATGATCATGTCGTCGACATACACTTCGATTTCCTTGTGAATCATGTCATGGAAGAGGGTCACTGCACTCACTACCGGTAAGTAGCCCCGACGTTCTTCGGTCGAACGGCATGACCAGGTAATGTATGTCCCCACTGAGTGGTGAAGGCGCTGGGCTTGATCCTCCTCGGACATTTTGATCTGGTTGTATCCAGCGAACCCGTCCACGAAGGACTTTACTTCAAAATTTGCCGTGGTGTCGACCAGCATGTCGATGTTAGGCAGTGGGAAATCATCTTTAGGGCTGGCCTTGTTGAGATCCCAGAAATCCACGCAACATCTGACCTTTCCGTTGGCCTTGGTGATCGTCACGATGTTGGAGAGCCAAGTCGGGTACTCAATCACTCTGATGAAACCAACTCGGAGCATTTTCTCAATTTCTTCTTTAACTTGCAAGGACCACTCTGGCTTGATCTTGCGCAGCCTTCTCGTTTGACAGGCTTGGATTCGGGATCCGGGGAATTCCCGTGCTCTACAATTGAGGGATCGAGTCCTGGCATGTCCCGATATGACCAGCGAACACGTCAACATACTCCCGTGAGGAGGTTTATCAGGGCTTCCTTTTCTACATCGGCGAAGAAACCGCCCACTTGTGTCTCTTTAGGCTCTCGTGCACCGACCCCTGTGTTCACTTTGGTCATAACCTCTTCGGCGACTTGGGCCCGATTGTCCTCTTGGTCAACTACACGCTTGAGAACTTCTTTAATGTATTGTTCGTTTAATGTGTCTTCTTCTTTATCAGTGAATTATTAACGTCTTTTAAGTTGTTTGTTAACTTATCGGTTGTTAAAGTGG